>CM068382.1:72337475-72809172 GCA_034770075.1 Aralia elata | reverse complement strand
ACTACAAAACCCAAGTAGGTTAGAAGTCAAAAAAATTTATGAGTATAAAATTCGTGGTGGACTGTTTTTTGGTACAAAACAGTTCCAGGTGGTTTTTTTAAAAAGGAGGAAAGGGGCTGCTACACAATGGCGTAGTCCCATCCAGGGGTATTTTCCGTCTTAATTTTTATATCTAAAAATTTCAGTAAAAATTTGGAGTGGTTAATACGATAACTTATATGAGTCGTGTAAAAATTTTGAGAATTTTTTGGCCTTATAGAATGAAAGTTATGGATTTTATGGCGAATGACCTCAAATCTGAGAAGAAAACCGGTCAACCCCAAACCCCGCTGTCCTTTACCTTTGTGTGCCACTGTTTTGGCCACTTAACAAGTTCAATTAAATTCAGAGGCTATTTTACCACTGAAAATATAGAAAGTTATGTAGCTCCCTGGCCAAAAATCGCCGCAGTTCCTACTTGTATACGAAGAATCTTACGGGCCTAAAATAAAAACGGTTATAGATTTTTTCAACGGAAAACGGCTAAAAATTGGAGTTCTATAACTCCGATGGACACAGAAATTTTTAAACTGGAAACTTCATCGGGGTTTTGTTAATATGTGTAAGATCCTATCATAAAAAGTTTGGAGTCATCATGAGTTGTGCAAGATAGTGATCATTTTTCTTAGTTTTGAAAGTTAAAACGGACGTTTGAAAAATGTTAAAGAAAATTGAAAACTTTCATAAGGAAAGTATTTTTGTGTATGGAATATATGTACATATGTGTGGCAAGATTTTGAAGAAAATAAAAATCGATTTTTAAAGAGGTTAAGTCATTTTAAGAATGCAGCTTCCAATACGGTTTGCTGAATTGATGAAAACAGTTTGCTGAATTGATGAAAACAGTTTGCGGAATTGATGAAAACAATTTGCTGAATTGATGAAAACAATGTGCTGAATTGATGAAAACAGTTTGCTGGATTTGGAATCCAGTTTGCTGGATTGGGTATTTAACCTACAGGACCATAAAGAAAGACTTTATATAATGAAAAGACTTAGTGTTAATTCATAAAGTAGTGGTACAGTCGTACTCTTTAATAGTCGATGTTATAGTATCTGGGCTAAAACAATTCCTTCAGGGAGCGGAGGTATATTACGAACTAGCAACCGATCTAACTCACTGTGAAAAACAGTGTAGACGAGACGGAAACTAGTTTGTTGGTTTGTTTGTGGGAAACCACTCAGCATACTATATTGAACACTGTTAAAGACTCGATGTGTGCTAACTTTAGAATTGAATGCTTATGGTGTTAATGTGTTATCTAATATTTGATTATGTGGTTTGAATGTTAGATATTTTACTTATAAATAAGTGGATATTATAAGGTTATAATATGACTGGCTGACTGAAAGATCAATCTTATAACTGATAGGTCTTTCAAAAGAAGTCATATTAAATTGCGTAGCAGTAGTTCAACGACCAAGGCAAGTGTCCTATCCTTTTCATTTACTTTATGAGATGGATTCCGTTTATGCAAGCTTTTATAACTCAATCTATTATTGAGCAACTATTCTATCCTTTTCATTTACATTATGATCTGGATTCCGTATGTTGTGCAAGTATCCGAACCTACGCATTTATTTTATACAATAGGTGTATGTATGCAAGTATCACATCCTTTTTATTTACTTTATGAATTGGATATGTGTAAGCAAGTTCCTTAACTCAATCTTTCGTTGTACAAGTATCTAAACCTTGTGCACTATTTTATTTCGTATAAACAGGTATATATTGTGCAAATTCCTGATTATTGCTAAACTCCTTACAGTTATTGCTAGTTCCTAAACTCAACATGAAGTTATCAATTTCAAAGCATGCTCAGTGAATAATTATTGTTAATTATTCATATCCATAATGATCTTTGTTATTCGTTTATTCAATTATCGTAACCCTTGCATTTACTTTATGCAATGGATCCATATATTATGCAAGTATTCTTAAACTTTATTCAAGCTATCTATTGATTTTCAATATCTCGATATTGTCTCATGTGATGTATTTATATATCAAAATTGTTCTGTTCTTTGTGCAAGTGTCCTCACTTGTACAAATTGTTATAATTATTATAAATTCGAATTTTACTTCGCTTCGTTCAGTGTTAAAAGGATCTCATTATTTAAATGTTATGACGCATATTGAAAATTTGTAGTCTAAGGTTGGTTATGCAAGTGTCCCCACTTGTATAAACTATTGTACATTATCAATTACCCTTGAATTCGAAATTCGTTGATAAGTTCCGATTACATACTATTAAATTTCAGTGTGTATACCTAGTTTAAAGGTTGTCTAAGCTATTTGTCCCAGCTAGACACGATTTTGAAAGTATTTGTCGAATGTCATTGGTTATGATAAAGTCGTTCAAACTAAATTGTTTTAGTTAGGACTCCAGACTGAGTATGAACAACCCTAAATGGGAAATTTTATGCGCTAAAAGCTGGTGATTGAAAATTTTATGCGCCAATGGCGGTGATGTATTATATAGTGTTGATCAATACAGGGCACAACGGGACTGATCATCCTCCGTGTTCCGTAAGACCAGACGGTTTACAGATGAATTTCTGTTTAAAACCTTTTCAAAAATGAAAAATAACAGTTAATGGTCTTTTGACCACTCAGTATTCAAAAGTCGCTCAGTTATTTCAAAAATCTTAAAAATAATTTGATATGTTGTTAAGAATGGTTTCAAATGACTTCACCACTATTAATTCGTGGTAGAAGTAGTCCTCAAAGAAAACATTTACTACTTCAGCGCATTATTATAATTGTTATTACTTGCTGAGCAATTGAATGCTCATTCTTGCTTTGACTTAAATGTTTTCAGCTAAGTGTGATCGACCAGAAGGCTCTGGCAAAGACAAGGGCAAAGGAAAGCTGAAGGATTAGGTTTCAAGGTGTTATCTGTAATGATTAGTCTTTCGTATTGTGATCATATATATTATGTAACATGTAAGGAATGTAATTAAAGGTTGCCATACCTGGGGAATTAGACAACTCTGATATAAATATTAAGTTTGTAATATATTAAACAGCTCAAAGAAATGGTATCGTGATGCACCAAGTACGGGTTTTAAGTACCCGGGATTTGGGGGGAGGCCCACAATCTCTAACTTGCTCCTCCTTGCTTCCTTCCTGCTATTTAGCTCGCTTCAAGTCTTCTCCAAATTGCTCTAACTAGGGTTTGCTAAAAAAAAGCCGTCCAACAACCAACTAGAAAACATCTATTTATAGTATCTGATAAATCCCCTAATTAATTACAAATCCAAAACCAAGTTCAAATCAAATCCATTTAAAACTGCTGAAAAGTCGAAATTGGCCCCTACTACGAAACCAGCGCGGCCGCGCTTGAATTATGTTTGAAAGGCGCGTGGCCGCGCTACCCCTGGGCAACAATTTTTTTTTAAGTCCTGGAGACAGGCGCGGCCGCACTGCACCCTAGTTCATTTTTTGGGCGCGGCCGCGCCTGCTCTGCTACCTCAGCAATTCAGCATCTGCAACAACAAACATCCCTCCAATTCTCGCTAAGCCAATTCCCAACACGTGCAACCTACAAAAACAACATAAAATGCATGAAAAGTGACTATACACCCATGGAAATAAACAATAATTCACATTCATATGGCATCCGATTCGTAGGTATAAAACCTACTCATCAGTTAGGATTTTCAATGCACGTATGAGATGAAACAACCCTAATATTAGGGGCAGTTTTAGTCGGTTAATCCAACATGGCCATGAGGCACCTAAAGCAAACGTGTATAGTCGTTTAAAAATATAGTGTTGATCAACATAGAATCCAATTGGCTGATCACCTAGAAGTGCTCATAAGCATACCGGTTTGTAGTTGAATTATTGTGAAACCTTTTCTGAATGAAAATAAAAATTCAAAAAGTCTTATGACCGCTCTGTATGTTGTTTCAGAAACTGTTTTAAACAAAAAGTAAAGTGAGTATTCCTGTTCATTCGGGAAAATATTTCACAACTATTGTTTAGTTTTAGTTGTTGAAGTAATATGATATGATTCTTGATTTTGTTGTTGTTCAACTGTTATACTTGTCGACGCCGGGTTTTCTGCTTCGGGTGTCCTTTTTAGTTTTTTCCAATTTTAGCCTCTTGATTTAATGATTTTTTTTGGAAAAGATCGGCATTAATGTCGACGGGGTTTTTGATAAGATCGTGATTATGATGAGCCAATTAACTAGAGTCGCCAGTTGGTATATTTGAAGTGGATGTACCAACTCATCCGAGTTTCTGTTTTTTATAAATCGCTGGCTCATATGGTGACTCCGAATTAATTGGTCTGCGAACCGAGATTCATAGAGTTCGGGGGCTTGCTTAAGCGAGGGGAAGGTGTTAGGCACCCCCCGACTTCCGTGAAACACGGTTACCGCAACCTTGATGTTTTTTCCTATCCCTTAATTCATGAAATGTGTAAGTGTGCGTGTGCGTGTGTGTATGCCTACGCGAATATTGTGGTGAGTTTGTATGAAAAGAAATTCTTTTTGGGTGTTTTATGAAAGAGACATGTTTTATTTTGGAGAGTGCTATAGAATGTCTTTTCCTTTAATACGAGAAAGATTTATTTCTTTATGGGGAAAGGTTTGATTTTAAATGGCAAAAAGTTATGAGATTTTTATTAAGCGTTGTTTTGGGAAGACATGAATTTGTTAAACCTTAGCCCAAATAGGAATCGAGATTTATACGTTTTGCTTTCATAAATGGATGGGCAATTTCTAAGATCTCTTTCGCCCTATGTATCAAAGTTTAACAAAACATTTTCGTTCATTCATAAAACCGCTTTTTGGGATGTTTGAAAAATAAATTTCTTTTGGCCTTCTCGTTTAATAGAAATCGACATTTATTAACACTTCCAATTTTTTAGCCTCGTGATGCTAATATCCTACTTTGATTGATTTTAGAAAAATCTTTATTGTTTTGGCTTTGAAATCCTTTTGTTTGGTGTTACAAATCGAATTAAATATCAAACGCGTAGGGGGTATTCACGGGCATGTAAGCCATCAAAATATCCCCGAACGCCAACAATCACATGTTTCACTATTACGGGGCCTTAAACCCGATTGTCGCCCTTAGCGTCGTTTTAAGGCCCAACGATTACATATTACAAAAAACGAGCACCTTGCACCTATTACATATGTCGAGGCGTCCATCATCGGATTTGGACCACGGGGTCGTATTCCTAGGCTCACACCCAAAATCACTACATGCCCACAAAATGAATACCACAAAACTAACCAACACGGATTTGCCTAATACCACCATGATACCTGAAAATGATAATCTAAATAACTTACACCCAATAAACCACCATAAATAAACTAGACATTTCACCAATTGGATATCCTCGGATTATTAGGAAGAATTTTGTTCCGATGGAACCCTCACTAATAATCCCTAATCCATGATTGTTTCAACAAGATACATGGAAGTTACATTTGATTCAACCCAATAATATGATATAAATTGCTATAACAAAGGGAAATTTTACCTTGCAAATGGTCTCAAATGGATGTGAACTTGTGTATTTGAATAGGATAAAGAGTGTATTTGATACAATCAAAATCAAAAGAATATAAATCCTCTCTTTTTTCTCTCTTTTCTTCCTATTTTGTTGCAAAATCTAACTATTTTTCTCTCAATTTTCCGTGCCTTGTGCTGCTGCTGATTTCTCTTCTTTTCAAACCTTCAATTCTCCAACTCCCTGTATGCTGCAACGAAGCTGAGCTAAAATAGGCTGGCCAAAGCCAGCCGCAGATTGATCTGCGGCTGGCTGGCCGCCGGCCTTCACTCACCCCGATTTCGAGTTCCGTGTTTCGTGCTCCGTGTTTTCAAAATGCGCACTATTTGGCCGCAGATCAATCCGCGGCTGGACGGTTTGACTTTCTCGTTTTCCATGCCACGCCTCGATTTTCGTCGTGCCGTAACGTCGGTTTTTCGCTGACAGGTTCGTATTCTGCAGTCCGGGAATCTCCGGGAGACGTGCCACCTCATTCGGGGATGTCTGTCTCGGATGGCCCTATTGTCACGGTCAGCTTTGATTGCCAATCACTGCGGTGGTGTCGGGTGCTCGCACTTGGGCCCACCTCCCTTGCTCCCGCAAGTCAGTTCAATTGACGATTTTGCCCTCCTGTCATGGTTAGTACAGGGAATGCAAAAATTGGGTGTCTACAGCTGCCCCTCTTTATCATGTTCATGCAATGTTTAATGAAATGAACAGGATAAAGAATAGACACTCGATGCATGAATGACAGTGCACAAGGATGACAATGCATACATGATGCAAACACATATGATTTATGATGCCACGCAAGATGCAATTGATGCAAATCATTCAGAAAAGGGTGTCGAGGCTGATGATCGTCTCGTCGGGGGCCCGGTTATCGTCGCCGGTCACCCATTTCGTAACCCCCGGTTATCGTCGTCGATTGGTTATCTTGTCGGAGCTGGTTTTTCGTCGCCGGACATCCACCTCGTAATCGCCGGTTATCGTCGCCGGTCGATTGTCTCGTCGGGGTCGGTTATCGTCGCCGGTCACCCCTCTTGTAACCCCCGGTTATCGTCGCGGTTGGTTATCTTGTCGGAGCCGGTTTTCGTCGCCGGACATCCACCTCGTAATCGGCCGGTTATCGTCGCCGGGTCGATTGTCTCGTCGGGGCCGGTTATCGTCGCCGGTCACCCATCTCGTAACCCCCGGTTATCGTCGCCGGTTGGTTATCTTGTCGGAGCCGGTTTTCATCGCCGAACATCCATCTCGTAATCGCCGGTTATCGTCGCCGGTCGATTGTCTCGTCGGGGCCGGTTATCGTCGCCGGTCACCCATCTCGTAACCCCCGGTTATCATCGCCGGTTGGTTATCTTGTCGGAGCCGGTTTTCGTCGCCGGACATCCACCTCGTAATCGCCGGTTATCGTCGCCGGTCGATTGTCTCGTCGGGGCCGGTTTATCGTCGCCCGGTCACCCATCTCGTAACCCCCGGTTATCGTCACCGGTTGGTTATTCTTGTCGGAGCCGGTTTTTTCGTCGCCGGACATCCATCTCGTAATCGCCGGTTATCGTCGCCGGTCGATTGTCTCGTCGGGGCCGGTTATCGTCGCCGGTCACCCCATCTCGTAACCCTCGGTTATCGTCGCCGGTTAGTTATCTTGTCGGAGCCGGTTTTTCGTCGTCGGACATCCATCTCGTAATCGTCGGTTATCGTCGCCGGTCGATTGTCTCGTCGGGGCCGGTTATCGTTGCCGGTCACCCATCTCGTAACCCCCCGGTTATCGTCGCCGGTTGGTTTATCTTGTCGGAACCGGTTTTTTGTCGCCGGACATCCATCTCGTAATCGCCGGTTTATCGTCGCCGGTCGATTGTCTCGTCGGGGCCGGTTATCGTCGCCCGGTCACCCATCTCGGGATTCATTTTCACTGTACACATCAAACGGCTGCAAGGGAACCAAAGGGACCCACCCGGGGGCCAGCCGCAGATGGATCTGCGGCCAGCCGCAGATAGATCTGCGGCCAAGATCGGTTTCTTAAGCGGCTCGCCACTTCCAGATCTGTCACTTTCAACTTCGTACCCCACATTGATTCCTGCGATTTTGCCCGTTTGCAAGGACCTGGTGTCGAGTTTCCCAACGTTTCTGCAAAAACTGCTGCTCCCGGTAGGATCGTTATACGCGCTACAAGTAACATTTTGACCGTTCACTTTTCAATTTCGTCAACGTTTCGCTATACATTTGGCTATTTACATGCTATAGATAGAAGATGTATGCTTTACAATGCTATATTATGTATGATCATATATATATGCTACGTATCAGCTGTGTGAGTCCTATTCTATGCTCATGATGCGGTCCCACATACTGTTATTCTTTTTCTGCAAAAAATTATGCATTACATGCTGTAATTACACTTATGAATGCAATTTTGATCTGTTTGAGGCTTGGATTGATGGAAAACATGTTTGGCTTATGCCTGGGATGACCATTTTACAAACGAAACTCTGCCGATTTTTTTTTCTTTTTTTTTTTATTTTTTTTTTAATGCACATACCATAAACATGCATCATGTTGCATTAATTATATGATGAGGGTAGGGATTGAGAATATTCGTGACATAATTCAAAAGGGAACTTACCTTCCTCCTTGCCTGTTCTGTCCCAGCTATGGATCCCGATGCTCATAGTAGCTCCTCCCGTGTCACGGACCTCGGGTGTTCGCCGCTGTAGGGCTGCACCTGCCCCTGTTCCTCCTCGGACCCCGTCAGGCTCGTCGCTTGGCGGAGGCTGTCATCCGTCCCGATCATTCCGGACGTTGAGGAGGCTCTGTCCCTCCGGTATGGAGGTCGCGGCAGAGGGGCCCATCCTCCAGCACACCGGCTCCATCTACTCATCAGGCTTCTTCTGGCGCCCCTGTGCAGATACCCGATCTTCTGGGTCGGGATCTCAGTTGACACCCCTCAGCATCTCTCGTGGCTAACGAGGTACATTCAATTCCATTATTACTTCATTCTCAATTTTCTCAATTCTCCTTTTATCTGGACTGACCCATTGGTGATTGTCTCAGGTGCCCGAGTTTACTCAGCCGAGGGGCAACTGGTTCAACATCTACTCCCTCTACACGGCTCTGCACAGCGACTACCGGGCAATGGTGGATTCTTGGGGGTTCCGTCCGTCACTTCTTCACTATCATCCCCCGGCAGTGCCCCTGGGGTTACATGAGGGCCTTGTCCGAGAGATGGTTTCACCAGACCCAGTCCCTTCACCTTCTAGACTGTGAGGTTGTGTTGACCCCCTGGGACTGGAGGTACATTACGGGCATAGAGTTTACCGGGTCCCGCGTTCCTCTAGATCTCGACATCACTCCTGCGGAGGTCCGGGCTTTATTGGGCTTTGCTGCTGAGGACCGGGTCTTTAAGGCCCGAAGTATTCGATCCGGCGCTTTGGCTGTCGATGATGTCGGGGGTCTGTACGCACTGCCCATTCCAGCAGATCAGGGCACCAGGGACATTCTGCTACGACGCTTCAAGAGTAGACGTTTTGATGGCCTGTGTCGTCTCAGTTTTGTACTTGCCCGCAGGACCCGATCATTTGGACATGCGGGTGGTTGCGGCCGTTAGGGCCCTTCAGGAGGATCACACCATTCTTCCCATGATATTGGCGGATACTTACATGTCAGCCTCATACTGTCAGTCCTTCCGAGGCAGAGTATTCCGAGGGAGCTCGACTTTGTTGTATGTGTGGTTCATGAGTCATCTTAGTCCCATCGGCCACTTCCGTCGCCAAGGGTTTTGCTTTAGCCATGACATAACCGCGCAGTTCTCGTTTCGTCCCGTGAGCTGTACTGATGTAGCCTCCTGGACATCCTTTTTGTCAATCATTGAGGATCCCTTTCATCTATTGGTCTATTCGGGCTATTGCTCCTTTATGAGCTTCTTGACTCATGTGCCTGACCTGGACTTCATTCCCATTGCTGGCTTGAGGGGCGTGACCACTTATCATCCCCTGGCTGTTACAGGGCAGTTTGATCAGACACAGGACTTTCACCCTTTCACGGAAGTAGCCACCTACCGATTCCTTATATCATTCCAGACAGAGAGGGAACTATTTCGGGTATACGATCTTTGGTTTCGCAGGATCTCTGCCGAACATAGTGAGGGCTGCCACCTCCAGACATTTGCTTATGTGCAGTGGCTACGCGGAGATTTGGATCCGGCTGGTTTGAGTCAGTCTGGGGGCCCTGATGACTTGGGGATGATTTCTCCAAATAATACTACATACCACTCCATCTCTGTCGACTCTGCCCCGAGTCGGGTTATTGAGGATACCCGACTCCGTCTGGCCTTGATTACTGCTGAGGCTGAGAGGGATGCCGCTTTTGTCGAGAGAGATGATGCTATTCGGGCTAGAGACGTTGCCATTGTTGATAGAGAGACCATTGTAGTCCAGACCAGGGCAGTTGTAGATGCTCATTTTGGGACTGTCAGTCGAGCCACCGCTTTACTGGATCGTATTGATATGATGGGGCAGCAGATTGCGGGAGATACCGATGCTTCAGATCTATCCACCACCTTGTCCATCCTGCTTCAGCTAGTTTCAGATTTGTAGATTATTTTATTTCCTGCATAGACTATGTTAGTTCCGTCGGTTATCGAAAGAGAAATCTTGTAACAAAATGACTTATATATATACATGCATTTAAATTTAGTCCATTTTCCCCTCTTGTCGTATCATTGCTTTTCATTGGATCTTCATTTTATCCAGTTGACCACGATTTTGACATTTCGCCTTCTTTCTTTTCTCAAGTCTTGATGGAGATTTGACAGATATTGCCGCACACCTTTTGATTTCATCGGATTGAATCTCAGATTTTGGATAACTGTTTGGTTGGATCAGGGCTATGTCCTTGGGATGAAGCTGGTTGGGCAGCTGGGTTCGGGAAGGTTTTGAGGGTGTAGGAAGGTTTTATCTGGTTATCGAAAATTGGTTTTGGTTAGAGAAAGGATTATTATTTTTTATGGATCGGACCGCGCCCTGATGGCTGCCTACGTACCCCCACAAGTTGGGAGATCAGGTCCTACGTAGTTCGCTCCCTTCAAAGAAAAGGAAGAATTGATGATTCAAGCGTAGAACCGCTTCACCGAGTCAGAATTGAGGGGTTGTGGAAATACCTCACCATCCATTTCTTGCAACATGAGGGAACCTCCGGATAACACTTTCTTAATCACAAACGGCCCTTCCCAGTTCGGGGCGAACTTCCCCTTGGCTTCGTCTTGACAAGGCATGACTCTTTTCAGCACCAAATCATTTTCTTTGAACTTCCGAGGTCTTATCCTTTTGTCATATGATCGAGAGATCCTTTGTTGATATAATTGACCGTGCCAAACGGCAGCCACCCTTCTTTCATCAATTAGGGCCAATTGGTCGTATCGATTTTGCATCCAATCCTCCTCACTTATCTGAGCATCGATCATTACTCTGAGGGACGCCATCTCAACCTCAACTGGTAGAACAACCTCCATTCCATACACCAAAGCGTAAGGGGTTGCCCCTGTAGACGTACGCGTTGACGTCCGGTATGCCAGCAGGGTGAGGGGTAACAAATCCGACCATCCCCGATGATTAGCAGACATTTTGGCCATGATTTTCTTGATGTTTTTGTTTGCAGCCTCCACTGCCCCATTCATCTTAGGACGGTAAATGACGGAATTGAGGTGCTTGATATTGAACTGGTCACACAGTCCCCTCATGAGGGCGTTGTTCAAATTCTTGGCATTGTCGGAGACCAACACCTTAGGTTGCCCATATCGACAAACGACATTATTCCTGATGAAGCTGACGATGACTTCCTGAGTTACCTTGGGGAAAGAAGCCGCCTCTACCCATTTGGTGAAATAATCGATCATGACGAAAATGAATCGGTGCCCTTTGCTTGCTTTGGGCTCTATTGGTCCGATTACATCCATTCCCCACATTGAAAATGGCCACGGGGAAGTCATACAGTGCAGTTCATTGGGAGGCGTTATGGATCACATTACCGTGCGCCTGGCATTGATAACACCGTTTGACATGATCATCGCAATCGGCCTTCAGCGTTAACCAATAATGCCCGGTCCTCAAGATCTTTTTGGCCAGCATCGGTCCACTCATATGTGGCCCACACACTCCACCATGTATTTCATTCAGAATCCTTTGGGCCTGCGTTTTATCCACGCACTGCAACAATCCCATCCCAGCATCCCTTTTGTAGAGTGAA
This sequence comes from Aralia elata, assembly GCA_034770075.1. Taxonomy (NCBI): domain Eukaryota; kingdom Viridiplantae; phylum Streptophyta; class Magnoliopsida; order Apiales; family Araliaceae; genus Aralia; species Aralia elata. The sequence goes on along the minus strand of CM068382.1, from coordinate 72,797,380 downwards.
TCCCCACTCAGGTAAAATTTCATCGCCATCTTTTGAATTCTCATCCTCTCAGTTCGACTCGCCTGGTCGGGAATGGATCTATCTCTAAGATATTCCCTTATGTTGTGATACCAGGGCTGCTTTGGCAACACCACCTCGTCTGATAACACTGCCACATGTTCCTCATATGCCGGGGCACTCTGTACGACTATCCCAATCTGTGGAATGTCTTTTCTTTTGATTATATGGATTAAGGAGGCCAGGGTTGCCAATGCATCTGCAAAATCATTCCGTCCCGGGGGGATATGTCGAAAAGCGATATCTTCGAACTCTTGCATCAACTGGGTAACACAACGATGGTATGGAAGTAACCGAAGCTCCTTAGTGTTGTACACCCCGATTGCCTGTCTGATCACCAATTCTGAATCCCCGAACACCGCTAGTCTCTTCACTCCCATGTCTCGGGCAAAGCGAAGTCCCAAGATACATCCCTCGTATTCAGCGGTGTTATTCGAATTACTGAACTGCAATTTAGTGGCCACAGGGTATTGCTCTCCGGTGATAGAGACCAGGACCGCTCCGGCCCCTGCCCCCTCGGCATTCATGGCACCATCAAAATACAGCTTCCAGAACTGTCCCTCGTCATCACATTTCTCGCGTGATACCCAAAATATATCCTCGCCCGGCAAACGGGTTTCTAGCGGCTCCATCCCTCCTGATGGGGTTTCCGCCAATTGATCTGCAATTCCCTGCCCTTTCATGGCCTTCTGAGTTACGTACACCATGTCAAACTGTTGTAAGATTAACTGCCATCTCGACAATCGACAATTCAGCATGGGCCTTTCAAAAATATATTTCAGGGGATCCATTCTTGATATCAGGTACGTCGTATGCCCAGGGAGGTAGTGCTGTAATCTTCCTACGGCCCAGGCCAGCGCACAACAGGTCTTCTCGATGGGAGTATAATTTTGTTCACATTGGCTAAATCTTTTGCTGAGGTAATAGATGGCCTGCTCTTTACCTGCCTCATTTTTCTGTCCCAGCATACATCCCATCGCGATGGCATTGACCGATATATACATAAACAGAGGGATCCCATCCTTTGGGGGTACCAGCACTGGTGCCTCCGTCAGCTGCTTTTTAATGGTCTGAAAAGCCCTCTGACATTGCTCGTTCCATTCCTGGGAAACCCCCTTTCTTAACAGTTTGAAAATGGGCTCACATGTAGTCGTCAAGTGGGATATAAAACGGCTGATAAAGTTTATCCTCCCGAGGAATCCTCTTATCTCTTTCTCTGTGTGAGGTGCCGGCATATCCACAATGGCCTTAATCTTTGCCGGATCCAACTCAATGCCCCGATCACTAACCAGGAATCCCAAGAGCTTACCCGACTGCACTCCGAAAGCACACTTGGCTGGATTGAGTTTCAAATTATACTTTCTGAGCCGATCGAACAACTTTTTGAGATGGGTTATATGATTAGATTCTATCTTCGATTTCACAATAATGTCATCCACGTAGACCTCTATCTCCTTGTGCATCATATCGTGGAACAAGGCCATCATGGCTCTCTGATAAGTAGCCCCCGCGTTTTGTGAGGCCAAAAGCCAATCGCCTATAGCAGAAGGTGCCCCAGGGGGTGATGAACGCGGTCTTTTCCCGATCTTCCTCCGCCACCATTATCTGATGATATCCCGCGAAGCAATCCACAAAAGAGTACATTTCGTACTGGGCTGTGTTATCTACCAGGATGTGTATGAAAGGCACCGGGAAGTTATCCTTGAGACTGGCCTTGTTTAGATCTCTGTAGTCTACACATACCCTCACCTTTTCCTCCTCCAGGCTTAGCCACTGGGACTACATTGGATAGCCATTCTGGGTAAGTGGACACCATAATGATTCCCGCCCTGAACTGCTTGATGATCTCTTCCTTTACCTTTAAGCTCCACTCCGGTTTCAACTTTCTTAATTTTTGCTTGACAGGCCTGAAACCCTCCCTGATGGGTAATCGGTGTACTACAATGTCGGTGGACAATCCGATCATATCCTCATGAGACCAGGCAAAGACATCCTCATATTGCTTTAGCAACTCAGTCATTTCGGCTTTCTGGCTGGGGGTAAGGTCCGTCCCTATCTTGAGTTCTTTTGGCTTGTTAGGGGTTCCAATGTCAATGGTGACGGTTTGGTCCAAGTTGGGTTTGGGTTTATCCTCGACCCATCCTTTGATCTCGTCAGGCGCGTCGCCGTAATCTGTCTCGTCTTGTTCAATTCCCATTAAATCGAAATCCAGCTCAATGTCAAAATCATAATCATCATTCAAATTTGAAAGACCATTTGTTAGGCAAGGATTACTCAAATTGGTACACCTGACAGGAAACAAAATACTTGTCATATATAAAATCATTTTTCACGACGATCGCATTTTCAAATAACACGAAGAAACGACATAATTATGCAAAAATAAAACAACAACAAAAATAAACTTCTTCATGCCCCCATCCTCTGGGGTCTACCACCCTGACGTCAAATTTTACCCTTGTTTGGATATTACTGGTTTCATGGTCTAGTTATTGACGGTCAGGTCAGATGAAACGCGCTGGATAAAAGGGGGCTTCACATCGGACACTTCCCCGATGATTACGGATACGTCGCCTGAGTCCTCCCTCCTATCCTCTCCAGGGATAATCAGCCCTGCCCAATCGATGACAGGTACCATCTTTTGGGCTCCTGGTGGTGTGATAACATTCGTCCCCTCCCTACTGCTTGTTGATTGTCCGGGGATATAGCACTTGGTTTCAAACTCTTTCGCGGCCTCCTGCAGGAAACCTTCCCTTCGGGCCGACTCATTACGTGCGGGGGTTAACTCTTCATTCCCTGCCCCAATCACAGGCTCGCTGATCCCCTGTTCATTGTCGGCTTTGGTCATTGGACTGCCAGCTAGTCGAATCGGAGTCGCACCCTGACGGTGTCTCCGTGACGCGCCCACATGGTATCCCAACCCTGCTTTGCCTATCTGCCGTGGTAGTTGGATGGGCTTGGTGATTCCCTGACTGCTTTTTCCTAACCCCTGTCCAGGATGGAAGTTCATTTTTATCATTTCCTTTGCCACAAAGGTAAGTTCTGGAGAGACCCTAGGTTTCACAGCTGGAGCTCTCAGGCATCTATGGTGGGGAGCGCTAATCTCCAGTGCTTGAAAGCTGGCAGGTGCTGCCGACTAATCTACATTGATCACTGGTAGGCCACCCCTAGGAGGAGATGGGCCATCACATTCGGCCGAGATTGTTACCAGATTCCCATCGATAATCAGCTTGATTTGTTGGTGGAGCGTGGAAGGAACTGCCCCGGCCATGTGTATCCACGGCCTCCCCAATAACATGTTATAACTGGCTGCAATATCCAGGACCTGGAAAGATATGTCAAAAGTACAGGGTCCTATCTCTACCGGCAACTCGATTTCTCCAATTGTATCCCTCCGGGAGCCATCGAAAGCTCGCACCACCACATGACTGGCTTGTAGGCGCTTGGGGTTGATGTTCATCTTCTGTAAGGTACTGAGGGGACAGATATTCAGTGCCGACCCCCCATCAATCAGTACCCCATTCATGATGTAACCCGAGGAGATTACCGCAATATGCAGCGGTTTTCGGTGTCCCCTTCCCTCCTTGGGAATGTCCTCATCTGTAAAGGATATTACATCGCTCTCCAATAGGTGGCCCACCAGCTGGCCGAAACCTTCCTCACTAATTTCCTTGGGCACGTATGCCTCCTCCAGAACCTTCGTCAGGGTTTTGCAATGTTCACTGGATGACAACACCAAGTCCATGACTGATGTTAAGGTTGACTCCTCATTTAAAATCTGAATCCCCCTTGCTTCCGGGTGATCCATCCTTTTCAAGAATTCTATGGCCCTTTCCTCGGAAATCTCTTCATTTCTCCTATTTTGGCTCTCAAGGACTCGCCCGGGAAGATATAAGGGGTTCCCCTTTGTCGTCACAGAAGCACAACTGGCCGCTTCCTCTGGCATTCCCCCATAATTCCAGGGTACAGTCTTTAGACTAATGATAGGGATTTGCGGCCTTGCCGCAAGGATGATGGGCCTCGGAGCCGTCAACTTGACAGGTCCCTCCGTGCTATTCGTACTTACCCCTATCAACCTGATGGGTGTTCCCCGTGCACTCCCATGATCATGTATCATGTTGATCATTTCCTCAATTTTCTGCACATAGTTCAACCTTGGCGGCCCCCCAACTTCACTTGCCTCCATCGCATTGACCCCCCCTCCATCATGTCTTGGCAGGGGATTTGCCTTAACATTCGGGGAGTCTGGCTGCTCTACCACAATTTCCCCATTGTCGATCATGTTCTGAATTATATGTTTCAACGTCCAACAATCCTGCGTATCATGACCCGGGGAACCCGAGTGGTATGCGCATCACTTGCTTGGGTCGAACCTTCTTCCCTTCGGGTCACTTGGGGGCGCCAAATTGATTATCTTCTTTTGGGCCATCAATGCAGCCAAGACCCGTTCAAGAGGCTCCCCGAGCGGGGTGAATACTCGATTTTGTGAGGCCTCATATCTCCTTCGCCATTCCGCCCTCTGATCAGCAAAGTTAGGCGGTCGGGATGGCCCCACCCTCTGCACCTGTACCGGATGATGGCTCTCTGTTTTTCTGGATGACCCTTGTAGGACGAGGGAAACATCCTCCTCTTTTTTCTTTTGCCCCCTTCGGGAAGTGCTGCCATAGTTTCTATTCTGTATTTGCTCGGCGGCAGTTTCCAAGGCCGTAAAATCCCGGATTTTGCCAGATTTCAAACCCATATCTACCATCTCCCCATGTTTAATCATTTCAGCAAAGGGTCTTCCAATCCCCGATATGACTCGTTCATAATACGGGGCCTCTTGGATGTCTACAGAAGTCATCACCATCTCTGATTCGCTCATCGGGGGGTTCACCTGCGCGGCCATGCCCCTCCATCGTTGCGCATATTCCCTGAAGGATTCCCTAGGTTGCTTCTTTACTTTTGTCATTTGGTACCTGTCAGGGGCCATCTGGGCCTGAAAGCTGTATTGGGTTAAGAAGGTATGGGCCAATTCCTCCCAGTTGTGGATTCAGGCGTTGTCAAGGCGGGCATACCAGATCCTCGCCTCCCCTGTTAAGCTTTTCTGGAATAGCTGCATCCTCAACCCCTCGTCCTCGGCATAAGACCCGAGCTCTCCAACGTATATTTTCAAGTGTGTGTAGGGGTCTCCCTTTCCATTGTATTTTTCAAACTCGGGGACTTTGAATTTTTCTGGATATCTGGTTCCGGGGAAGACACACAGATCTGAGTAATTAACCCTACCCAGGGAGCCTATGCCTCTTAGGGATTGGATGGTCTCCTCCATGTGTTTCATTTTTTTCCGAAGGTCGTCGGTGTCCCCCTCCTCTGGGATGGTAATCACTGTCCTGTTAAGTATGGGAACGGCCCTCGGAATGACTGGCTCGTCCTTGAGTTGGGGTTGGTCATCCTTACACAAGTTTGTAACATTTTTAGGATGATTCTGGTCACCCCCGGGTGGTGGAATATTATGCGGTTCCTGGTTCGACGGATCCTGTCTGATTAAGAACTGTTCCTTTAGCATTGTGGCCATTTCCATCATCTGCCTTTTAAAATCATCAAACTCCTCCCGAGAGATGGAACTATGATTGGGAAGATCAGCCATTTCAGAGGTAGAGACCTGGACTTTCCTAGACTGCGAACGGGTTTGAGGAGCAATCCTGCGAAACAACGGTTCGAAGTTTAGTCCCGGAAAATGAAAGGATATGGATGCATGCTAAAGCTGTAACTTTTGTGTTTTGGGTTTTTTAATCTTTTTCTGCAAAACAGCATGTTAGTAGTCCCTTATTGCAATAATAAATGCCATTATGACTTATTATGCTTCCCCAGATGTTCCCTGCAAAACGCAGCGGTTAGTAATCCTTTGACAGAAAGGGAGGTATATATGAATGGGACCATGACATTTATACGCATGAATGTAAAAGGGCATGAAGAGACTTTTCCTGCGTTGGGTTAATCTGAGGCTGACCTATCCTAGGGTTACTCTCACGGGCTTTTCGGCAAGAAGGTCCCCAAATCTTCGCAATCTACTCGTCTGAGCCCTTTCGATTGGAGCGGATTTGGGTGGTGCATTTCCTGAGCCATCTCCGGGGAGCAGCCCCTTCGAGTCCAGTAATAAGCAACCGACAGGTTCGCCTCAGGAGGAGGTACTCTCTCAACATACATTCACATTCATCGTCCTCACCGTATGCAAATGATTACTCAAAAGTAAGGCAATTCCATTCAAATCATTCATTTATTCGACAAAACACACATTCACACAACAAAAGTAAAAATCAAAATATCGTATACACACACATTTTATGAATTTAAAAGGATAAGATAACATCAAGATTTGAATGCGGCTTAAGCCCTCTAATGTTCCCCAGCAGAGTCGCCAGCTGTCGACGCCGGGTTTTCTTCGGGTGTCCTTTTTAGTCTTTTCCAATTTTAGCCTCTTGATTTAATGATTTTTTGGAAAAGATCGGCATTAATGTCGACGGGGTTTTTGAAAGATCGTGATTATGATGAGCCAATTAACCAAAGTCGCCAGTTGGTATATTTGAAGTGGATGTACCAACTCATCCGAGTTTCTGTTTTTTATAAATCGCTGGCTCATATGTGACTCCGAATTAATTGGTCTGCGAACCGAGATTCATAGAGTTCAGGGGCTTGCTTAAGCGAGGGGAAGGTGTTAGGCACCCCCCGACTTCCGTGAAACACGGTTACCGCAACCTTGATGTTTTTTCCTATCCCTTAATTCATGAAATGTGTAAGTGTGCGTGTGCGTGTGTGTATGCCTACGCGAATATTGTGGTGAATTTGTATGAAAGAAATTCTTTTGGGTGTTTTATGAAAGAGACGTGTTTTATTTTGGAGAGTGCTATAGAATGTCTTTTCCTTTAATACGAGAAAAATTTATTTCTTTATGGGAAAGGTTTGATTTTAAATGGCAAAAAGTTATGAGATTTTTATTAAGCGTTGTTTTGGGAAGACATGAATTTGTTAAACCTTAGCCCAAATAGGAATCGAGATTTATACATTGCTTTCATAAATGATGGGCAATTTCTAAGATCTCTTTCGCCCTATGTATCAAGGTTTAACAAAACATTTCGTTCATTCATAAAACCGCTTTTTGGGATGTTTGAAAATAATTTCTTTTGGCCTTCTCGTTTAATAGAAATTGACATTTATTAACACTTCCAATTTTTTAGCCTCTTGATGCTAATATCCTACTTTGATTGATTTTAGAAAAATCTTTATTGTTTTGGCTTTGAAATCCTTTTGTTTGGTGTTACAAATCGAATTAAATATCAAACGCGTAGGGGGGTATTCACGGGCATGTAAGCCATCAAAATATCCCCGAACGCCAACAATCACATGTTTCACTATTACGGGGCCTTAAACCCGATTGTCTCCTTAGCGTCGTTTTAAGGCCCAACGATTACATATTACAAAAAACGAGCACCTTGCACCTATTACATATGTCGAGACATCCATCATCGGATTTGGACCACGGGGTCGTATTCCTAGGCTCACACCCAAAATCACTACATGCCCACAAAATGAATACCACAAAACTAACCAACACGGATTTGCCTAATACACCATGATACCCGAAAATGATAATCTAAATAACTTACACCCAATAAACCACCATAAATAAACTAGACATTTCACCAATTGGATATCCTCGGATTATTAGGAAGAATTTTGTTCCGATGGAACCCTCACTAATAATCCCTAATCCATGATTGTTCAACAAGATACATGGAAGTTACATTTGATTCAACCCAATAATATGATATAAATTGCTATAACAAAGGGAAATTTTACCTTGCAAATGGTCTCAAATGGATGTGAACTTGTGTATTTGAATAGGATAAAGAGTGTATTTGATACAATCAAAATCAAAAGAATATAAATCCTCTCTTTTTTCTCTCTTTTCTTCTTATTTTGTTGCAAAATCTAACTATTTTTCTCTCAATTTCCGTGCCTTGTGCTGCTGCTGATTTCTCTTCTTTTCAAACCTTCAATTCTCCAACTCCCTATATGCTGCAACGAAGCTGAGCTAAAATAGGCTGGCTGGCCGCCGGCCTTCCACTCACCCCGATTTCGAGTTCCGTGTTTCGTGCTCCGTGTATTCAAAATGCACACTATTTGGCCGCAGATCAATCCGCGGCTGGACGGTTTGACTTTCTCGTTTTCCGTGCCACGCCTCGATTTTCGTGCCGTAACATCGGTTTTCGCTGACAGGTTCGTATTCTGCAGTCCGGGAATCTCCGGGAGATGTGCCACCTCATTCGGGGATGTCTGTCTCGGATGGCCCTATTGTCACGTCAGCTTTGATTGCCAATCACTGCGGTGGTGTCGGGTGCTCGTACTTGGGCCCACCTCCCTTGCTCCCGCAAGTCGGTTCAATTGACGATTTTGCCCTCCTGTCATGGTTAGTACAGGGAATGCAAAAATTGGGTGTCTACAATACTTGCTGAGCAATTAAATGCTCATTCTAGCTTTTAAATTAAATGTTTCAGCTAAGCCCGAGTGGGTTGAAGGGTTCGGTAAGGACAAAGGAAAAAAAAGATGAATAAATAAAAGCGGTTATGTAATAGTTTAGTAGAATTATTGTAATGATTATTATTATTATTATGGCATTTTGAACATATAAAGGTATTTAGAACCTAGGATTGAACGGATATGATGTATTAATATAATAATTACATTTGTGTCAGTAAGATTATATACATAGATATATATGTGGATATTTAATGAATAGTACCGTGATGCACCGGACCCGAGTGTGAAGGTAGACCCGAATTTCGGGGGCATTACATATCTCACATACAATTTTGATATTTAAAATAAACAAAAACTTATAATAAAATTGGTAGAATCAAAAATAAAAATTATTTTAGAAGATCCTTTTTATATTAGAGACATAAATTAAAAACAAAAAACACCTTCCTTTTTTCTAAATAGGTTGAGGTTTCTTTTAAATACTTTACAAATTTGAATAATATTTATATTAATCCGAATAATAATGAAAAAAGCTTAACAAAAATTTGTAATCGTTACTAATTTGGATAGGAAAGAAAAATGTTGAACCAAAAATTTGTGAAACTAAATTTGTGCTTTTAATTATATAGTTGATAGTTGATTGATTGACTATGGTTAGCTACATATTCCTTTTTGTTTAAGATTTATTGTCTCGTAATGTAACAACCCGAGTCAAATATCAAGTCTGAAACAAATCTTGGGTCAAATCCCTAGTCTGAATCGAATCAAATTCATCCAAATAAGGTTTTCAACTACTAGCCCAATAATATCTTCTTGGGTCATTTTATCCCACCATAGACTCACACAAAAGGTCATAACTAAAGGTACTATTGTTAGTAACTTAATTCTTTATATATCGATCACATACATGGCTTACAGATATTTGTCTCTCTAGTCATTGTGGGATAATACCAGCTTGACTTCGTTTCCCCACCACGGACCTCTCTCCATTGAGGAATAATAACACTAGCCTTCGTGTCCCCGCCTCTAGCAATCCGATCGGATAACACGACCAAGGCTTTTAAAAGTTAGCTCTGATACCATATGTACCTGAGTCAAATCTCGAGTTCGAAACAAATCTTGGATCAAATCCCAAGTCTGAATCCAATCAAATCCATCCAAATAAGGTCTTAAACTACTAGCTCAATAATATCTTTTTGGGTCATCTTAGCGCACCACAGGCTCACCCAAAAGGTTATGATTGAAGGTACTATTGTTAGTAACTTAATTGCTTATATACAGATAAAATTATTTCATATCTTTTTGTTAGGTTTGTATAACGCGAACATGCAATCAAATTACATAAATAAAGCGAAAGCGTGATAAAATCAAACTTTAAAATTTTATACAAACCATCACCATGATCTTTCTTTACGCACAATTATTAATTAAACGAAAAAGATGGAAAATAAAAATTATACCCTTGTAGAATTCTAGCTTCCTCAGGTACAAGTTCACGTCCAATTCCTTCGCGTTCTCCTTGAATTCCACCGATTAAATTCCTTCCTTTGATCAACGTTAGCCATCCAAGTGTTTTGCCTCTAGAGGTAATCCACCAAGGAATAATACTTGTTCAAGAAGATGGGTGTTAGCAAAACCCTAGTTTTTATCTCTATAGAAATTATAAGTACTCTCCACAATTCTTATGTAAGAGTGTGTAACCCTAATCCATGATAAGACTTCTCTTATTTATAGATGTAGGAAAACCCTCCCCAAAACTATTTGGGATTAGGGTTTCTATTCTAATTAAACTCCTTTAATTAAATTAAACTCCTAATCTAATTAGGAATTCATGAGAGAGTACTTCTATTAATTAATTTCCAAACCCTATTAGCAATTAAATAATAGTAATAGTAATAATAATAATAAGACTCCTCTTATTAATTTATATTTAATATTTTCAAAATATTAAATAATAAATATTAAGTTATTTAATTTATTCTATCTCCATAGATTAAATTAAATACACTTAACTTATTATTACAATTATGTCATTTACTTCTTAAACAAATATTTTCCTTTTGCGGTGTGACCCTTTAGGTTCTCCATATTAAACTGGTTGTGAATAAATCAATTAAAACAATTCTAATCTTATTTAAATAAATAAATTAAAATATTTAATTTATTTAATTAAATAATATTTATTCTACAATAAGAGTAAGCCCCGTTAGAGATCAACAACTTTCCAAATAATATAGATTTCAACATTAATCACAAAAGAACCTTTCAGTGAATAGTTACCATATAATTCAATCCTTTTACCATACAATGTCCCAATTAAATATAAGACATGGAATTACTGTCAAGTCTTATTTTATTTAATTATATGTATTTCGATTTACAAATGCATAACTCTAAATAATGCAAATTGGAAACTCCTTTCTAATTTTATTCTGCCTTGACCAAGGACTACTGAGTTGTCATTTATCGAATCACATAGGACATTCATATCTTTTACTAGATGTGGTAGATTCTTTATTGATCATTCATCTATCTCCATGTACAACTTATTATACTCAATCACACCCTTTGATATACCCTAAAGGTCTTAAGGGACATGTCAAAGTATAACTCATCATACACAAGATACTATGATGATCTTAAGTCCAAGGATCACTTATACTACTATCACTAGAGGAATTCCTATTGACAGGCGAGTAAAACTCCATTAGGTATTCCTTAGCGAGCCACATTCAGTGAACTTATTCTCCAATAAGCACCTACATACTTGCTTTAATGTCTCCACATAAATGATTATGAGATTAATCATCCTCTTCCTAAGAGCAAGCAACGTATGTACTAATCTATGTAGATTCACTAATCCCCTTTTTAGTAATCCAACGATTAGGAACAATTTTAGTTTTAAGCTATCTAAGAATTTAGATCTCATTAGCATGATCACCATCATGATTCTAAAAGTATTGCTTAAAACAATGGGTTTATCACATATTAAATAACAGCACAATGTAGATAAAGTAAAATGCCTTTAATAACCGAATAAGATTACAAAGTATATGCTACATCATATCAAATATGATTGGCTTGTGTGCATTCAATCTCTCACTTGCACTTGTAACGATTGTGAATTTTGTAAATAATTTAAATATTTATTTATTGAGTTAATAAATATTTTATTGTTAATTTATTTATTGAATAAATAAATAAATAATAAAGTTAATGTGGAGTAATTCATGTTAAGAGTAATTGTGTTAGATGTTATTTGAATGTGATTTGATGTGGTTATTCTAATTTAATTTAATAATTAAATTAGATGATTAATTGATTTATTTGAGTAAATGATTTATTTGAATAAAATAATTTATTTGGCATAATGGTATTGATCAAATAAAAGTTATAAATGAATTAGTAAGATTTAATTGGATTTATTTAATAATAGGTTTAATTAAATTGTTAGTGTGACAATTAAAACTGTATAGTATAATCAGCTATTAAAATAAATGGAAGAAGAGTTTTATTTAGCTAAACCAAACAAGGCCTTGTGGCTCTTGGTTGGTAAAAATGAGTTTTTCTTTAAGGTCTAGCCAAACAAGGCTTTGTGACCTTTTATTTTTTTTAACTGACATGGCTATTTGGGTTTGTAACTGGTGAACTGATAAAAACCACGTGAAGTCAGTTTACTTCCATAAGCTAAACAAAAACAAAATTCAGAGAAGAAGAGAGAAATTGAGGAAGAAGTTTGGAAATTGGGGGCAAGAATTCTAGTAAGGAGGATTGACAAAACAATAGAAGGTGAATTCTAAATCCTAGTTATAATTTTCTCAAAACACTTTACTGTAAAACTATTTCTTCTCTGTATGTATTTTTATTTCTCTGTATGTAAATTCATTTGCTTAATGTATGAATTATTTGGTGTAATTGATAGAAAGCATGTATTAGGCGATTATATAATGTTTATAAATCAATTTGTGGGTATCAATCCATGAAAACATGCTTTAAAATAGAGTTTTTGGTTTTTACAGAGTTTCACTTTCATGTATGGCTTATATGTATGAAATTTCATGTTCAATTCGGATATTAATCGGTAAATTAACTTTTGATTGTGTTAATATGATGAAAAACAAAAAGAATGCAAGTGGAATGGATTAAAATGGTTTAGAAATGAATTCACAGTGTTAAATTTTATCAAATAGGCCAAAATATGAATATTTTGTTTTGGCAGTGAATTTTTGGACTTTAATTGGTTGATTGTGTGTTTTATAATAGTTAGAATTGTTAGAAACATGTTGCGTAGCTGTTTTACAACGTGTTTGATGTCTGGGTGTGTTTGATTTGTGAGTTGGATGATAGAATTTGGAAAATTTGGTCTGTGTTTCGCTGGTTCGCGAACTGTGGGAGGTTGCAGTCGAGTTTCTCGCCCCGGTGAGAAAATTGTAAAGCAAATTCTCGCCCCGGCGAGATCATTGCTGGAAAAGTTATTTTTTTTATTATTTTGGGCAAGTGTGATGTCTCACTCTATGCAGGATTAAAACTTAAATTAATATAATAAATGAATACCAAGATGTTAAGATGGATTCTAGGTGAATATTTAATGATGATTAAATATAAAGTTAATATACCTTAACTTAAAGATAAGTTTTAGAAATTCTTACAGTGTAATATTGTTGTAACTAAGCTTGTAGCTTCTGAAATTGGATTGATAATCAGAAATCAATTGGAAATTGGGATGAGGATTGGAGTGTTAATATACGTGAGTATTGCAACTAATCATTTTTATTGCTATACAAACGGTATATGTAGATTGTTTATTGTACGTGGTTTGTAATTAGGAAAAACTACGCACGAGGCAAGTTTTCCTATTCTCAACTCTTTCACATTAAATATGTTTTCAATCTTAAATTTACTTGACGCAAGTGTCCTTATCCTATCTCGATTACAGTTTATGCAAGCTTCTAAATCCTACTTTCTCATCTAGCAAGTTATCATTGCATGTCATAAACTTCTGATTTGTGGATTCTTGTTGTTCAAAGCTCAAGTTAATTCTAATGTCTTGGAAATACAAAATCCATATCATTGTTGTTGATCTTCGATCATAATCTAAGTTGTTAAAATTCTATTTTTGCTGAACTGAATTCTTGGATGACAAAACTGAGAAGAACAACCCTAGTATAGGGGAATATTTATGCGAAAGCGTTGAATGGTTGTGCACAATACATTGTACAATGGGCTGATCACCTTGAGTACGAGATGAATAGTCCAATTATAGTTTATTAAATTGTTAAAGGTTACAGCAAACTTATCTGTTAACCTAGGACATGGTTCGAGGTCTTGTGACCCTCAGTATATCTTAAATGTTTTGTTCTATTCTATTGAGCTTTCAAATGTTTCCATGCTTGATTATTATCAACATGAAATCCCACCATACAGATAAGTTATTTGTTGAAACATTCATTGTTATCTTGGTGGGCATTTGTTTTGCTCACCCTTGCATACTAAACCCTTGCAGCTAAAGCTGAGAAGACAGATGAGCCGTCTACTAGCAAAGGAAAAGGAAAAATGGTCAAGTGACGATGTTTTGCTATTATGAAAAGACTTTTTTATTTTCATTTATGCAATTGTGTAATTAAGACTTATTAGCTATTTATTTATCTTTCCGCATTTTAAGAGATGTAATAAAGGTTAGAGAACCTGGGACTTATTTTGAGAAACTATGTAACCCTTTTATGGGAGATATTTCTTTTGCTTATTATTCAGTTTGTTTTACTTAAAAACCTTTTGTTTATGGGTAGTTAGTGATTATGTATGGATAGTGAGCACCAAATCTGTGTGGTTTGAGGTAACCCGGATTTGGGGGTGTCACAGGTTGGTATCAGAGTCGTAGGTTTAAGAACCGTAGGTGGGGAAAAACCTTAGGGATTAACCTTTTAGGAAATTGCAAAGATAGTGGTGCTAAACTCCTATCGAGTATTAAGGGATGAATTAAGGAATTCATTGAAGATAATAAAACACTCTATGTGCTTATGTGTTTAATAACCAATGTGCTCGCGTGTAGTATTGATTAAATAATTAAAATATTTTATTGTCAGGATGTCGGAGGTTGGACAAACTAGTCAGATTCGAGTTGAGCAGATCCCAGTGCTGAGGGAGGATATCCCAGAGCCTGGAGACGAGGAGGTCAGAGATGTTCATGTGGCAGCGAACGGTTGGTGACTGTGGAAGCACCTGGGCAGAGGTTGGTCACTGTTCAGGAGGAGGAGGAAGAGGAGGAGGATCCCGAGGAGCTGATGTACGAGCAGTTATACGATGAAAATGTCGAACTTCGGGAACAACTCAGAGTGTTGGAGGAAGTGTCAGAGACGCGTCGAACTACTATCGAGGAGAAGGACAGAGAGATTTATGATTTAGAAGTACGGTTGGGTGATGTAGAATGGAAATTAGTTCACGCAGAGGGTCAGCAGGAGCAACTGTTAGATGAAAACGAAAAGGTGAAGTCAGAGAATGAGGTGGTGAAGGCTGAAAATGGTGAACTGAAAACTGAGAATGATGAATTAAAGTCTGAGATCGGCCAATTGAAGATTGCGATGGAGGAGTTAAAAGAAGCTTTGAAGGAGGAAATTGCTATGCGTAATAGGGTTGAAAACGCTCACATTAGGGTTTCTCAACGATTGGATCGTGCTGAAGGAGAGATTCGTGTGAAGAAGTTCAAGATCGATGACATGGAGTATATTTACCACACGACGATAGATAGGGCTTAAGACCGGGTTCGCCATTACCCAACACAGTTAGAGGATCATCCGAGGTTTGTGGATCACCGAACTATGGTTCGCATCATGGAGCAAGAACGTGAGGAGGCTGTGCGCTGAGGGTTGTCTTCCTAAGTTATTAGAGAAATAATATTATAACAAGTATTTTGAATGTAAATCCCAGTTTATATAAATAATGGGATAAGATGTTAATGGTGAAATGTCGAAGTTGTCTTCTTAGATGATGATGTAAATAGTAAAATGCTATCTTTTGAGTTTGAGAATGAATGAATAAAAAAGTTTTTAAAAAATGTTATGTGTTAAGTTTTTACTTTTGAATATTTAAGTATGTTTTAATTAAGTTATAAGTACTTAAAAAAAAAATTAGCAATTGTCTAAAAAGCGTTGTCTTCAACAGAATTATGCCGCCAAGAAGAGTTGGACGACCCCGTCAGCAACCACCCCCAGAGGGGTCTACTAACAACAATAACAATAATCCACCTGATGCTAACCCAGTTCAGCAACTAGTGAACCTTTTGACTGGAGTTTTTGCAAATCAACCGCAAGCTCAAGCTACAACCTTTAAGGATTTTAAGGTCGTTGGTCCCCCTGAGTTTAAGGGAACAATGGATCCGATAGAAGCTCAAACCTGGGTAATGGAAATGGAAAAAGTTTTTGAAGTCGCTAGGGTTGGGAATGATCAGAAGACTGCCTTTGCGACTTTCATGTTAAAGTCGGAAGCCAGTTACTGGTGGCAAGCCAACAAGACGAGAGCAGGAGAAGGTGTTATACCGTGGGATCGGTTTAAAGAGATGTTCTTCGAAATGTATTTCCCGGCTAGTGCTCAGAACCAGATGGAGGTTTAGTTTCTCGAACTTAAGCAAGGAACAATGACAGTGCCAGAATACGCGGCAAGGTTCAATGAACTAGCGAGTTTTGCACCATACCAAGTTAACACGGATGAGAGAAAGGCTAGACGATTCTAGCAGGGATTGAAACTTTGGCTTTATAGTAGGGTTTCTATGTTTCAACTCAACACATTTGCGGCGGTGTTAGAGAAAGCAATAATAGCAGAGGGAGGAAGTGATGCATTAACCAAATACAACCAGGAGCAGAAAAAGAAAAGGAATGAGACCGAGAATAGGCCGAGTGGTAGCAATGGGGGAGGAAACCAAAAACGAAAATGGAATGATGGTGGTTCTATTGGAAGTCAGCAGAGGTTCCAGAGGAAGAAAACTGAAGCTTGTGCAACCTGTGGTAAGAATCATGCAGGTGTGTGCTTGAAAGGAAAGAGAGTTTGTTACAACTGTGGACAAGAGGGCCACATTGCTCCAAACTGCATTGTCCCAAAGAAGGGTGCATGTTTCACGGGCGGGTCAAAAGACCATCTTGCTCGTGATTGTCCAAGGAAAGTAGCTAGCGGGGGAAATGGAGGCAAATGAAACAATAGTGGAGGTGCACTAACTATTTCTGGACCAGCTACATCAAATCGCCCGACTGCTCGCACTTTTAATATGACGGTCCAGGATGCTGTTCGATCCAAGGAGGTGGTGGCAGGTA
This sequence comes from Aralia elata, assembly GCA_034770075.1. NCBI lineage: Eukaryota > Viridiplantae > Streptophyta > Magnoliopsida > Apiales > Araliaceae > Aralia > Aralia elata. The sequence continues at coordinate 72,780,506 of CM068382.1, read as the reverse complement.
TCCTACCAGTAAATAACTTGAATGCATGTGTACTTTTTGATTCGGGTGCAACTTGTTCTTTCATTTCTGATGATTTTGCTGAGAAATTGGAGATATCCCGAGAAGAGTTAGCCTTTCCCTTAAATATAGAGATTGCCAATAAGGAAGTGATACCAATTAGGTATGTGTACAAAAATTACGAGATAGATATTCATGGTCATATGATGACAGTAAATCTTATTCCGATTAAACTTGGGGAATTTGACGTTATTCTAGGGATGGATTGGTTGTATAGTTATGGGGCGATTATTGATTGCCAAAAGAAGTGCGTCAACCATAAGACTCCGTCTAAGGTGGTATTTTATGGTAGCAAATCGCCAAGGCAAATAACTTGTCTAACGATTATCCAGGCCAAGAAGTTACTGAAGCAAGGATGTGTAGGGTATTTAGCCCATGTAGTAGATACTCAAAAGACCGGTACAAAATTGGATGAAATACCAGTGGTGAGGGATTTTGTGGATGTTTTTCTGGATGATTTGCCGGGATTACCTCCAGATAGAGAGATTGAATTCGTTATTGATTTAGTGCCCGGGACTGCGCCTATATCAAAAGCTCCATATCGAATGGCTCCGGTGGAGATGAAGGAGTTGATGGTGCAATTGCAAGAACTACTAGACAAAAAGTACATTCAACCGAGTGTTTCGCCATGGGGAGCACCGGTATTGTTTGTCAAAAAAAAAGATGGTTCGATGCGCCTTTGCATAGATTATCGTGAGTTGAATAAGGTTACAATCAAGAATAAATACCCGTTACCGAGAATTGACGATCTGTTCGATCAACTGAAAGGTGCTACTCATTTTTCAAAGATAGACTTAAGAAGTGGTTACCATCAGCTGAAGGTGAGAAGGGAGGATGTTCCGAAGACGGCGTTCAGAACTCGTTACGGTCACTACGAGTTCTTGGTCATGTCATTTGGTCTAACGAATGCACCTGCGGCATTTATGGACTTAATGAACAGCGTGTTTAAACCGTTTCTAGACAAATTTGTGGTGGTGTTTATCGACGACATTTTGGTGTATTCTAAATCACGAGAAGACCATGTGGAGTATCTGAGACTAACTTTAGAGACATTACGGAAAGAGAAGCTTTATGCAAAATTTTCAAAATGTGAGTTTTGGTTGGATCCTGTTGATGAATAGGTTTGATACCTATGAATCGGATATCAATTTACGTGAATTATTGTTTATTTCCATGGTTTCCAGTTACTTTTCATGTATTTTGTGTGTTTTTGTAGGTTGTACGTGTTGGGATTGCATTGGGCGAGAATTGGACATTCGAGTGGATGAAGTTGCTGATGTAACTGATGTTGCAGGATTTCAGAGCAACGCGGCCGCGCCCAAAATGAACTGGGTAGCAGCGCGGCCGCGCGTGATGCCAGAGTTAGAAAAAAATTTGCTGCCAGAGTGGCGCGGCCGCGCGCCTTGTAAGCTTAATCCAGGCGCGGCCGCGCCGATTCGAGCAAGGGCAAAGTTGTCTTTTTAGATGTTTTGATTGGTTTTGATTTACACTTGGATTTGGAACTCTGTAATTAATTAGGGGTTTTATCAGATATTATAAGTAGGTGTTTTCTAGTTGGTAATTGAGCTATCTATTATTAGAAAACCCTAGTTTGGAGCAATTAAAGAAGACTGGAAGCAAGTTGAGAACAAGGAAAAAAGCAAGGAGGAGCAGGACAGAGATTGAAAGATTATTTACAGTGTTTCTTCTCTTTACTCTCTATTCTAAACTTTTTGATGTTATTAAACTTGTGGATGATGAATTCTAGTTTATTTATGAACTAAATTTCTGTTAAGGCTATAATGGATCTTAATGCGTAGTTTTGCATAGCATGCTCCTTTGAATATTATGATTAGTTAATTTTGGATTGTCTATTATGGTTCATACTGAATTACTTAATTATTTGGCCAATAATTACCGGGTTATCTTATATGAATTTGAAAGATGAAGTATAGAAGTAGAACTGACCATAATAGCATGTGATTGTGTTTTCTGCTGTCGATGGAATTCATGATTTGTGATTAGGATAGAGATATACTTATCACCGCATGTAATCAAAATAGGGAACTTGGGCTTTAAATCCTTTTTAATTGTAATTCACATAGAAATATAGTGAATTAGTTATTTAGGATGATTAACGTAAATCTATCAATTGTGGATTTGAGTTAAGTTGTTTGTGAAACATTGAAAGATGATCATAAATAGTGATGGGTTTCTGGTTAACAATCTAGAATAATTAGCATAATCCAAAGGGGAGCATGTTAAGTAAAATAAAGCATTAAGTGAAGTTGTAGTCTTAAGTCTTTAAAAATCTGTTTTCAAATTAGTGTTAGTAATTTAATTTAGAATTAATTAGTTAAATTCAAGACCTCATAAATTTAAAACCATTTGTTTACTAAAAACTGATTTGATTTAAACTTGGGAATTGTCATTGTAGAATCAATTCTTCTCCGTGGGACGATACTCTACTTTCACTTTATTACTTGTGGACTGCGTATACTTGCGTATTTTTGCTAGTATAGATTTTGGCAAACACCTGTTCAATTTCTTGGACATGTAATTGATAAAGATGGGATTTCGGTTGATCTGGCTAAAGTGGAAGCTGTATTAAATTGGGAACAACCGAAGACATCGTCTGAAGTGAGGAGTTTCTTAGGTTTGGCAGGATATTATCGACGGTTTATACAGGATTTTTCTAGAATCGCCACTCTGTTGACAAATTTGACTAGGAAAGCGGTTAAGTTTGTCTGGACAGAGAAGTGCGAGGAAAGTTTTCAAGAACTAAAGAAGAGGTTAAGTATGGCGCCTGTATTATCTTTGCCATATAGTACCAGAAATTTTGTGGTTTACAGTGACGCGTCGCATAAGGGCCTTGGTTGTGTGCTTATGCAGAACGGCAAGGTTATTGCATACGGTTCACGACAACTGAAAGATTACGAGAAGGGATACCCAACGCATAATTTAGAATTGGCAGCGGTGGTGTTTGCTCTGAAGATTTGGAGGCACTACCTTTATGGTGAGAAGTGTGAGATCTACACAGATCATAAGAGCCTCAAGTACATTTTTACACAGAAGGACCTCAACATGCGACAGAGGCGATGGTTAGAACTGGTTAAGGATTACGACTGCGAAATTCTCTATCATCCAGGAAAGGCGAATGTCGTTGCTGATGCATTAAGCAGGAAGGGTCGGGAGAAACTTTTGTTATTGACTGCTCAGGAGGAACTTGTTAAACAAATGGTGAAGTTGGAATTAGAAGTGAAATGTCAGCATGAATCAAAGGAGAAGTTATTTCAGGTAGAGGTTCGTCCGATATTACTAGGCCGAATCAAAGAAGCTCAACTTCAATATGCGGAGTGTGAGAAGATTAAGAAGGAAGTCTTTGAGGGACAAGGTGGAAAGTTCAGTATTGATGTCGAGGGATTACTCAGATTTGAGCATCGAATTTGGGTTCCATTGGTACAAGATGTTAGAAGAGAGATTTTAGACGAAGCTCACAATACACGTTACTCAGTTCACCCAGGGAGTACAAAAATGTATCAGGATCTTCGACAGCATTATTGGTGGTCAGGAATGAAGCGTGATGTGGCAGAATGTGTTGCGAGATGTTTGACATGCCAGAAAGTGAAAGCCGAACATCAGAGACCAAGTGGTTTGTTGCAACCGTTAGAAATACCAGAGTGGAAGTGGGAACACATAACAATGGATTTTGTGGTAGGTTTGTCGAATACACTGAAAGGTTTTGATGCAATTTGGGTAATTGTAAATAGACTAACGAAATCAGCGCATTTCTTACCAATAAAGATTAGATTCAATCTGGACCAGTTGGCAAAATTATACATCAAGGAAATTATTTCACGACATGGTGTCCCTGTGTCTATTATGTCTAATCGAGATCCGAGATTTATGTCAAATTTTTGGAAGCGTCTACAGGAATGCTTGGGAACACAGTTGAGAATGAGCACTGCGTATCATCCTCAAACTGATGGTCAGAGCGAAAGAACGATTCAAACTTTGGAGGATATGTTACGCGCCTGTGTCATGGATTTCAAAGGAAGCTGGGATGACCACCTACCATTGGTCGAGTTTGCTTACAACAACAGTTACCATGTAAGTATTGGCATGCCGCCATACGAAGCGTTGTACGGATGAAAATGTCGAACTCCACTATGTTGGGACGAGGTTGGTGAAAGGCAACTTCTAGGACCAGAACTCGTACACCAAACTGCGAAAATCGTGAAAGTTATAAGAGCGCATTTATTAGCTGCTCAAGACAGATAGAAAAAGTATGCGGATTAACATCGTCAGAAATGAGAATTTGAGGTAGGAAGCTTCGTATTTCTGAAAGTGTCACCCTGGAAAGGGAAAATTCGTTTTGGCAAGAAGGGTAAGCTTAGTCCAAGATTTATTGGACCTTTTGAGGTTCTGCGACGAGTTGGTGAGGTGGCTTATGAAGTAGCTCTACCTCTAGAGCTGGTACATATCTACAATATTTTCCATATATTTGTTTTAAGACCTTATAAGCCAGATTATAAACATATGATAAAATATGAACCTATACAGTTCGAGAAAGATCTAACTTACGAAGAAGTTCCACTACGAATAGTAGACAGGAAGGAACAGGTTCTTAGGAATAAAGTGATACCTTCTGTTAAGGTTCTATGGAAGAACCACAATACTGAAGAAGCTACGTGGGAACTAGAAGCTGAAATGATGAAGAATTATCCTGAGTTGTTTGTTTCGTCCTAGTTCTATGATTCTGAGGACAGAATCCCTGTAAGGAGGGAAGAATGTAGCGATAACGTTGTGATTCTGAGGACAGAATCCTTGTAAGGAGGGAAGGATGTAACGATTGTGAATTCTGTAAATAATTTAAAATATTTATTTATTGAGTTAATAAATATTTTATTGTTAATTTATTTATTGAATAAATAAATAAATAATAAAGTTATTGTGGAGTAATTCATGTTGAGAGTAATTGTGTTAGATGTTATTTGAATGTGATTTGATGTGGTTATTCTAATTTAATTTAATAATTAAATTAGATAATTAATTGATTTATTTGAGTAAATAATTTATTTGAATAAAATAATTTATTTGGCATAATGGTATTGATCAAATAAAAGTTATAATTGAATTAGTAAGATTTAATTGGATTTATTTAATAATAGGTTTAATTAAATTGTTAGTGTGGCAATTAAAACTATATGGTATAATCAGCTATTAAAATAAATGGAAGAAGAGTTTTATTTAGCTAAACCAAACAAGGCTTTGTGGCTCCTGGTTGATAAAAATGAGTTTTTCATTAAGGTCTAGCCAAACAAGGCTTTGTGACCTTTTAGTTTTTTTTAACTGACAAGGCTGTTTGGGTTTGTAACTGGTGAACTGATAAAAACCACGTGAAGTCAGTTTACTTCCATAAGCTAAACAAAAACAAAATTCAGAGAAGAATAGAGAAATTGAGGCAGAAGTTTGGAAATTGGTGGCAAGAATTCTAGTAAGGAGGATTGACAAAACAATAGAAGGTGAATTCTAAATCCTAGTTATAATTTTCTCAAAACACTTTACTGTAAAACTATTTCTTCTCTATATGTATTTTTATTTCTCTATATGTAAATTCATTTGCTCAATGTATGAATTATTTGGTGTAATTGATAGAAAGCATGTATTAGGCAATTATATAATGTTTATAAATCAATTTGTGGGTATCAATCCATGAAAACATGCTTTAAAATAGAGTTTTTGGTTTTTACAGAGTTTCACTTTCATGTATGGCTTATATGTATAAAATTTCATGTTCAATTCGGATATTAATCGATAAATTGACTTTTGATTGTGTTAATATGATGAAAAACAAAAAGAATGCAAGTGGAATGGATTAAAATGGTTTGGAGATGAATTCACAGTGTTAAATTTTATCAAATAGGCCAAAATATGAATATTTTATTTTGGCAGTGAATTTTTGGACTTTAATTGGTTGATTATGTGTTTTATGATAGTTAGAATTGTTAAAAACATGTTGGGTAGCTGTTTTACAACGTGTTTGATGTCTGGGTGTGTTTGATTTGTGAGTTGGATGATAGAATTTGGAAAATTTGGTCTGTGTTTCGCTGGTTCGCGAACTGTGGGAGGTTGCAGTCGAGTTTCTCGCCCCGGCGAGAAAATTATAAAGCAAACTCTCGCCCCGGTGAGAGCTCGCCCCGGCGAGAAAATTGTAAAGCAAATTCTCGCCCCGGCGAGATCATTCCTGGAAAAGTTATTTTTTTTTATTATTTTGGGTAACTGTGATGTCTCACTCTATGCAGGATTAAAACTTAAATTAATATAATAAATGAATATCAAGATGTTAAGATGGATTCTAGGTGAATATTTAATGATGATTAAATATAAAGTTAATATACCTTAACTTAAAGATAAGTTTTAGAAATTCTTATAGTGTAATATTGTTGTAACTAAGCTTGTAGCTTCTGAAATTGGATTGATAATCAGAAATCAATTGGAAATTGGGATGAGGATTAGAGTGTTAATGTACGTGAGTATTGCAACTAATCATTTTTATTGCTGTACAAACGGTATATGTAGGTTATTTATTGTACGTGGTTTGTAATTAGGAAAAACTACGCACGAGGCAAGTTTCTTATTCTCAACTCTTTCACATTAAATATGTTTTCAATCTTAAATTTACTTGACGCAAGTGTCCTTATCCTATCTCAATTACAGTTTATGCATGCTTCTAAATCCTACTTTCTCATCTAGGAAGTTATCATTGCATGTCATAAACTTCTGATTTGTGGATTCTTGTTGTTCAAAGCTCAAGTTAATTCTAATGTCTTGGAAATACAAAATCTATATCATTGTTGTTGATCTTTGATCATAATCTAAGTTGTTAAAATTCTATTTTTGCTGAACTGAATTCTTGGATGACAAAACTGAGAAGAACAACCCTAGTATAGGGGAATATTTATGCGAAAGCGTTGAATGGTTGTGCACAATACATTGTACAACGGGCTGATCACCCTGAGTACGAGATGAATAGTCCAGTTATAGTTTATTAAACTGTTAAAGGTTACAGCAAACTTATCTGTTAACCTAGGACATGGTTCGAGGTCATGTGACCCTCAGTATATCTTAAATGTTTTGTTCTGTTCTATTGAGCTTTCAGATGTTTCCATTCTTGATTATTATCAACATGAAATCCCACCATACAGATAAGTTATTTGTTGAAACATTCATTGTTATCTTGGTGGGCATTTGTTTGCTCACCCTTGCATACTAAACCCTTGCAGCTAAAGCTGAGAAGACAGATGAGCCGTCTACTAGCAAAGGAAAAGGAAAAATGGTCAAGTGACGATGTTTTGCTATTATGAAAAGGCTTGTTTATTTTCATTTATGCGATTGTGTAATTAAGACTTATTAGCTATTTATTTATCTTTCCGCATTTTAAGAGATGTAATAAAGGTTAGAGAACCTAGGACTTATTTTGAGAAACTATGTAACCCTTTTATGGGAGATATTTCTTTTGCTTATTATTCAGTTTGTTTTACTTAAAAACCTTTTGTTTATGGGTAGTTAGTGATTATGTATGGATAGTGAGCACCAAATCTATGTAGTTTGAGGTAACCCGGATTTGGGGGTGTCACATCACTAAAGTCAATCGTCATGGTATTTAATATCCTTCTTCTCTAAGTGACGATCATCCTGCTGTTGGATAAAGCTTCAGTAAATAGATATGCAATGTTGTTCTTGAGAGTCCATTATCTCTATAGTGACTTTTCCTCTTTCAATGATTCCTCTAATCAAATAAAAATGTCGCAACACATGTTTGAATCCAAGATGAGACTTAGGAACTATTCCTAGTTCTGTGATGAACTTTTCATCCAAATAATCAACTTGTAACTTCACTTACAGCTATATACTTTGTCTTTGTCACTAAATCAGCAACTCTTTACTGTTTGGAACCTTTCTAATTCACTGCACCATCATTCAAGGTAACAATTTACCCTAAAGTGGATTTGTTATCGTCTTGGTCAGTTTGAAAAACTTGAGTCTGTTTAACCCTCTAGTTTTAATTCAGACCCACCATGAATCATAATCACATCCTCAATACCGGTTAAGTGCATAAAGATATTTTTCACTGTCTTACAGTGATCTTCTCCAGAATATGATTGATCAACATCAGGCCTTGTATATTCATTGCATACATGATAGTAACTCATGTGATCTCTCTTTTATTGGAGACAATTTTAGAGAGATACACTCTATGGCTCATCATCATGAGACTTCTCTTGGAGTTTGCCATGCTAAACGCCTTTACCATCGAATGAATATACGTTCATTGGGTCAAGCCGAACATCCTTTTAAATCTATCTATATAGATTTATATCCTCAATTTATAGGATGCTCTTCCCAAGTTATTCATAGAGGAATGTTTAGACAATTTTATCTACTGATTGTAGCATTGGTGTGTCATTCCTTATCAGTAGTGTAATAACATATAATACTAGGAATGTCACAGTGCTCCCACTAACCCTTTTGTACACACTAGGTTCATTCTCGTTTTTGATAAAATCAAACTCTTTTGATTGTCTCGTCAAAATGAATGTTCCATCTTTGAGAAGCTTACTTCAATCTAAAAATGGATTATTGTAACTTACATACACGATTTACTTCCACCTTTGAAACAAATTTCTCTGGCTGTATCATACATACATTCTCCTCAAGTCTTTATTGAGGAAGGACGTCTCCACATCCATTTGCCAAATTTCGTAATAATAAGCTGCAATCGCAAGTAAAATCCAAATAGACTTGAGCATTACCCGGTAATAAGGTTTTATCATAGTCAACTCCTTGACTTGATTTGAAACCTTTTAAACAGGTCTGGTCTTATAGGTCTCCACCTTGCCATTTGTCCTAGTCTTTCTCTTTAAAGACCTATTTACACCCTCTAGGCACTATGCCTTTCGGTGGAGTAACCAGAGTCTATACTTGGTTCTCATACATGGAGTTCATTTCGGATTTCATGGCTTCTAGCCATTTCTCTGAGTCTTTACTACTCATATCGTCATCGTATATAACTAAATCATCACCCTCTATGATGTGTACCTCATCATCATCCTCTATGATGAATCCATACCTTCTAGGTATCTTCAGTACCCTTCTAGATTTACGATTCGGTTGTGGTACAATAGGTCTATCTGCAGGTCCCTCGGTTTGACTTAAAGTGATTTGTGGTTTTTGAACTCCTTCAAGATCTATTACCCTCCCACTAGCTCCTTCAATGATAAACACTTTTATCCAAGAAGGCAGCGTGTAGGATTATAGTAATAATACCATAAACTTTCTTTAGGATATCCCACAAACCTTCACTTATCAGATTTTGTCCCAAGCTTATCCTTTTGAAACCTTTTCACATAAGCTGGACAACCCCTTATCTTTACATACTTAAGACTAGGAATCCTCCCTATCCATAACTTTTATGGAGTCTTGGGGCCGGATTTTGAGGTTACCTTATTTTGTAGATATACAGCCGTTTCTAGGGCATAACCCCAGATGGATACTAGAATGTCGATAAAAATCATTAGGGACCGCACCATGTCTAACAAGGTACAATTTCTCCTTTTAGATACACCAATCAATTATTGTGTATCATGAAGCGTCCATTATGAGAAAATACTATTTTTGAGATGATCTAGAAACTCATTGTACAAGTATTTCTTCCTCGATTTGATCAAAGAATCTTAATACTTTGTTAATTTGTTTCACTTCTGAATTCTTTGAACCTTTCAAATGATTCAGACTTGTATTTCATCAAATACACATATTCAACTCTTTGAATGATCATCTCCTTTTCTTATATTAGTTTGTTCAATTTGCAAAATTATTTTTATGTAAGTCAAGTATACAAAGTCCATCAAGTAATCTTCCAGTTTCTAACAAAACATTATCATTATAAATAGAGCGATAATTGTTCTTAAATATAATACCAAAACCTTTCTTGTCCGACAACGAAAGTAATAATGTTTCTAAAGAGAACTGGAACATAATAACATCTTATTAACTTAATAGACTTACCTGTAGGCACCGCTAAACTATAAGTTACTATGGCTAATGTAGCAACCATTGTTGCATTCTCCACACGTAAGATTACTTACTCTTTGTTTAGCTCTCTACTTCTGCTTAGTCTCTGCATTGGATTGCATACGTGAGAACTATAGCCGGTATCCAATACCCAAGTAGAACCTTAACTTACAGAAAGATTTATTTCAATCATGAACAAACTTGTATCTGTAACTGAAGCTTCACTAAGCTTCTTCTGGTTAGCCTCTGCAAGATGCTCCTTACAGTTTTCTTTGCAGTGTCCAGGCTTATTGCAGTGGAAGCAAACTCCTTTGCTATCTGCATCAGTTTTGTTTCTTATTATCCTTTATTTTTGTCTTTCCTTATACCTACTTTGAATTATTATTCTTTCAGAAGATCCTTTGGCCCTCTTCCGCTTCCTAGAAGAATCATCTACCAGTAAGACTTGGCCTTTCTTAGTTAGAAAGTGACACTTTACAATTTTCAACATGTTTAAGCAACTCAAACAGGCTGACATATAGCTTATTCATGTGAAAATTCATAACAAATTGTGAGAAAGAGTCCGAAGTGATTGCAAGATCAAATCTTGAATCAACTCTCCATCCATGACAAAACCCTGTTGTCCTAATCGTTCAATCAGATTGATCATTTTTTAGGACATTCGTCTATACTGTAGTGCCATAGGCCATTCTAGATCGGAAGAGCTCCTTAGACATCTGATATCTAATAGTCCTACTTTTCTTACCATTCAACTTTTTGAGGTGTAGGAATATAGTAGGAGCATCCATAGTTTCATGTTGACGCTGAAACTCGTTACTCATATATGCGAGCATGATACATTGAGCCATGGTTACATCATCTTGCCACTTTCTAAAAGTAGCAATCTCTTCCTCAGAGGCATTGTCTGCAACCATTGCAGGGATAGGCGTATTAAGGATATAAGATAGCTTTTCAGCCTTGAGAACTATTCTCAGATTCCTTAACCAGTTCGTGTAATTCGGTCCAGTTATCTAGCATCTAAAATACTATGCAGTGATAGTGAATTAGACATTGTAAAATTCTGTTAAATGAATTTGTAATTTAACAACATTTTAGCATAAATTCATTTTATTAATTACCAAAATAAATTAGGTCTTTATTTAAATTGGTATCTCCCACTATTTTCATCAAACTATATTACCCTCATTATATAGTTCGGCAAATCTAATTAAAGATCTGCTAGTGAGAATAAGGATCTCATTTCAAATGTATATAGCCTTGTGTGACACAACAAACGATATATAAATAAATAGGTAGACAACTATTGTCAATTACATCACTATGTAACTCCTTGTATTTTGCCTCTTAGATTATTTTGATCAAGTGTGACACATCTGAATCAAAATTATCCAAGTTAAGTCCAACCTAGCACTTCCATATATTCAAAAGAAAACATTGTCCTTGTGTGACACAACAAAACAGTATCGTTCAGTCTATTTATAAGCATTAAATATGATAAAACAACATCTCAAAAAATTAAGATAAGCCTTGTATGACACAACAAACTTATAATGATTAATTGATACTTTATCGTTTTATCATGCTAGAAGGCAACGTTCGATATTCTAAATATCTTTGAACGCTTAGAACTTAATATAAATTCTTTGAGGGGTTTGTTATTATTTGTCTCATCTTGTTTAGCACGCATGCACATATATATAAAATACGCGTCATATTATTTAACATGCGAAACATGTTATATAATATATAATATATATAGTAAACATGCACATATAGAATACTATATTCTACCCGGATTTGATTATAGACTTTTATTCTAGTTTGGTTTGCTAGAGCCACCAAGTGAACCAAAAGGTCAAACCTAGGGTGCAAGAATTAAATTTAAATATAACTATTACATTTAAATCCCGGACTCTGTTACAAATAGGTCTTCAAGCGCTCCTTGCTCCTTTGTCTCCAATTCTTCAAAATAATTCTAACTAATCCTATTACATAAACTATTAACAATAAATAGAAACTTTGATCAGCAGTCAATGGGAAGTACATAGGAGGAAGATAGAATTTACATCAAGAAAAATTAGAGAAGACGATGTACGCAGACCCCATTTATAAAAACCCATACATTCAAGCATCCTCTAAAATAAATCCAATCACACATTGGTCAATAATCCATAATCAATCCCTATTTATTATCATCCATATCTTCATATGCATCAATAAATAACATTCATCTCATGAATAATAAAACTATTCCATATATGCATTGATATCATTTAATGGGCAGTATTAGTTAGTATAAAATCTAATTTCAACTCCAATTGGTTATCATGGAATCCAATTCCAACTTTAATTAGTTATCATAAAATTCAATTCCAATTAAAATAAACTTCTTGTAGACACCCAAATTTTGCGTTCCCTATACTAACCGTGACAGGAGGGCAAAATCGTCAATTGAACCGGCTTGCGGGAGCGAAGGAATGGGCACAAGTGCGAACGCTCAACACCACCGCGATGATTGGCGACCAAAGCTGACGTGACAATAAGGCCATCCGAAACGAGCATTCCCGAGTGAGGTGGCACGTCTCCCGGAAATTCTCGGACTGCAAAATACAAGCCTGTCAGCGAAAACCGACGTTACGGCACGAAAGTCGAGACGTGGCACGAAAATCGAGAAAGTCAAACCGTCCAGCCGCGGATTGATCTGCGGCCAATAAGTGCACCTTTTGAAAACACGGAACTCGAAACACGGAACTCGAAACCAGGTGAGTGGAAGGCAGGCGGCCAGCCAGCCTATTTCAGCTCATTTCCGCTTCAACATACAAGAGGTTAGCAGCAGGCGAGAAGGAGAAAAAACCAGCAGCAGCAGCTCGGAAATTGAGAGAAGAATAGCAAAATTTTGCAACAAAATAGGAGAGAAAGGAAGAAAAAAAGAGAGGAATAATATTCTTTTGATTTAATTGTATCACATATACTTCTTCTTCTATTCAAAATACCCAAGTTTACATCCACTTTGATCTCATTTGCAAGGTGAAAATCTCCTTATTTTTGCAATTTCTATCATATCCTTTGGTTGAATTAAATGTAGTTTTTTTCATGTAATTGATGATGGAACAATGAATTAGGGATTATTAGTGAGGGTTCCATCGGAACAAAATTCTTCCTAATAACCCGATGATATTTATTTATTGAATTTTTTGTTTGTTTTATGGTGCTATATTGGGCGTGGTTCCTTTAGATCGCTATTTTAGGATGTCTTGGTATTGTTAGATTATCCGTGTTGGTTATTTCTTGTAATATCCAGTTGTGGATGTGTGGAAATTTGGTTGTGAGCCTAGGAAAGCGACCCCGTGGTCCAAATCCGATGATGGACTTCTTTTGATGTAGATAGTAGGAAGGATGTAGTTTTCATTATACATATGTAATCGTCGGGCCTTAAAACGACGACAAGGCGAGAATCGCGGTTAAGGCCCCGTCATAGTGAAAGAATGCGATTGTTGGCGTTCGGGGTTATTTTGATGGCTTACATGCCCATGAATAGCCCCAACGCATTTTAATGTTTGATTTGATTTATGACACGAAATGGATTTCAAAGCTAAACGATAAAGATTTTCATAAAATAAATCAAACTAGGTTATTAGCTTCACGAGGATAAAAAATTGGGAGTGCTAATGAATGTCGATTTCTATTTAACGAGAAGGCAAAAGAAAGAAATCGTTTTCAAACATCACAAAAAATGGTTTTATAAAAATAAATGACGTTTTATTAAATCTTTGTGCATAGGGTTAAAGAGATCCTAGAGGTTGCCCATCATTTGAATTATGAAAGCAACGTATAGATCTCAATTCCTATTTTGGCGAAGATTTAAAAATTCTTGTTTCGCCAAAACAACACCTAATGCAATCTCATCGTTTTGACAATCAAAATCAAACCTTTCTAAATAAAGAATAAAGCTTTCTCGTATAAATCGAAGGACACTCTAAAGCACTCTCAAAACACGACTTTCCATAAGAAAACCCCAAATGATTCTTTCATACAAACTCACCACAACATTCACATAGGCACACACACGCACACATACACGCTTCATGAATTAAAGCATAGGAAAGTATCAAGATTGCGGTAACCGTGTTTCACGGAAGTCGGGGGGTGCCTAACACCTTCCCCTCGCTTAAGCAAGCCCCCGAACTCTGTGAATCTCGGTTCGCAGACCAATTAATTCGGAGTCACATATGAGCCAGCGATTTATAAAAAACGAAAACTCGGATGAGTTGGTACATCCATTTCAAATATACCAACTGGCGACTCTGGTTAATTGGCTCATCATAAAAAACGATCTTTCAAAACCCCGTCGACATTAAAACCGACCTTTTCCATAAAATCATTCAATCAAAAGGCTAAAATCGGAAGAGGCGAAAAACCGGCGTCGACACTTCTTTATTTTAATCCTATTCCAAATCAAAATAAACTCTTTTATTTTAATTTATCCAATTTTGAATAAAAATAAACTCCGTTATTTTTTAATCAAATTCCAAATGAAAATAAACTTCTTTATTTTAATTTTACAAAATAAAAAAAAAATAAGGTCAACTCTTGATCATAAACCTTTAAAAGAAATAATCAAACAAGCCTTTAAGTCAAACTTCAAACCCAGAATTATATAGTTTAAATATTAAACATTCTGATTTATAATCAAAAGTGATTCTAGTGTAGTGGTTAGGCTTCCAAAATACTACCAATAGGTCAAGGATTCAAAACCCTCTAGCTCCAAATTAATTATTTCATTTTTAAAGGTTGATCAGTTAGCGCACGTCAGCAGTCAACAGTTGACCAGTCAGCACCACGTCAGCAGTCAACAGTTGACCGATCAACATTTGACTCGTCAATGGTCAACGTTTGACCGTTGACTTTGACCAGTTTTTTTTTAGTAAAAAATAATAATAAAAATAATTTTACACAAACAGTTATGCCCAATTAAATTGTTCTAAACACATATCAATGTATATATATAATCAAAACAATTAATAATTCGCATAAAGTTTGGCTCTCTAATACCACTATTAGGTTTGTATAACGCGAACATGCAATCAAATTACATAAATAAAGCGAAAGCGCGATAAAATCAGATTTTAAAATTTTATACAAACCATCACCATGATCTTTCTTTATGTATAATTATTAATTAAACGAAAGAGATGGAGAATAAAAATTATACCCTTGTAGAATTCTAGCTTCCTCGGGTACAAATTCACCTCCAATTCCTTCGCATTCTCCTTGAATTCTACCAATTAAATTCCTTCTTTGATCAACGTTAGCCACCCACGTGTTTGGCTTCTAGAGGTGATCCACCAAGGAATAATACTTGTTCAAGAAGATGGGTGTTGGCAAAACCCTAGTTTCTATCTCTATAGAAATTGTAAGTACTATCCACAATTCTTATGCAAGAGTGTGTAACCATAATCTATGATAAAACTTCTTTTATTTATAGATATAGGAATACCCTCCCCTAAACTATTTAGGATTAGGGTTTATATTCTAATTAAACTCATTTAATTAAATTAAACTCCTAATCTAATTAGGAATTCGTGAGAGAGAACTTCTATTAATTAATTCTCAATCCCTATTAGGAATTAAATAATAGTAATAGTAATAATAATAATAATAATAAGACTCCTCTTATTAATTTATATTTAATATTTATAAAATATTAAATAATAAATATTAAGCTATTTAATTTATTCTATCTCCATAGATTAAATTAAATACATTTAACTTATTATTACAATTATGTCATTTACTTCTTAAACAAATATTTTCCTTTTGCGGTGTGACCCTTTAGGTTCTTCATATTAAACTGGTTGTGAATAAATCAATTAGAACAATTCTAATCTTATTTAAATAAATAAATTAAACTATTTAATTCATTTAATTAAATAATATTTATTCTACAATAAGGGTAAGCCCCCTTAGCGATCAACGACTTTCCAGATAATATAGATTTTAACATTAATCACAAAAGAACCTTTCAATGAATAGTTACCGTACAATTCAATCCTTCTACCATACAATATCCCAATTAAATATAAGACATGGAATTACTGTCAAGTCTTATTTTATTTAATTATATGTATTTCGATTCACAAATGCACAACTCTAAATAATGCAAATTAGAAACTCCTTTCTAATTTCATTCTGCCTTGGCCAAGGACTACTGAGTTGTCATTTATCGAATCACATAGAACATTCATATCTTTTACTAGATGTGGTAGATTCTTTGTTGATCATTCACATATCTCTATGTACAACTTATTATACCCAATCATACCCTTTGATATACCCTAAAGATCTTAAGGGACATGTCAAAGTATAATTCATCATACACAAGATACTATGATGATCTCAAGTCCAAGGATCACTTGTACTACTATCACTAGAGGAATTCCTATTGACAGACGAGTAAAACTCCATTAGGTATTCCTTAGCGAGACACATTCAGTGAACTTATTCTCTAATAAGCACCTACATACTTGCTTTAGTGTCTCTACGCAAATAATTATGAGATCAATCATCATCTTCCTAAGAGCAAGCAACGTATGTACTAATCTATCCAGATTCACTAATCCCCTTTTTAGTAATACAACGATTAGGAACAATTTTAGTTTTAAGATATCTAAGAATTTAGATCGCATTAGCATGATCACCATCATGATTCTAAAATCATTACTTAAAACTATGGGTTTATCACATATTAAATAACAGCACCATGTAGATAAAGTAAAATGCCTTTAATAACTGAATAAGATTACAAAGTATATGCTACATCATATCAAATACGATTGGCATGTGTGCATACTAGTTTCACTTTCGATATGAGACTGGGGTGTTACACATAATTTTGTTAATGAATTATACTCCCTCCGTTTTTTTTAATTGACGTTTTAGGATAAAACACAAAATTTTAGAAATGCAATTATCTGATTGATTAAAAAGAGCATAAAATTACTTCAAAATTCATTGAAAAAGATGAAAGGTTAAAAAATTACTCCCTCTTTCAAAGTTTACTTGTCATAATTTTTTTTGGTTTGTCCAAATCTATTTGTCCTCTTTCCATTTTAAAGTTATTTTTGACCTTATTTTTCAATACTACTCTCATTTAACTTTATTAAAAAATTCATTGAAAACAACATGACATACTTTGAAAAAAGTAACACTACTAACTTTAACATTGGAAGCACAGCGGCAAAAAAAGGGTATTATCCCACTGTGGTTATCCTAAGCATTACCCCACTAAACTTTAAAAAAATAGAATTGGCACACTAAACTTTTAAAAAGTTATTAATTGGACTATTCCATCCAATTTATGGGACGGACATCAAATCCCTTCTCCTATTTTCATACATGGTTTTTCAAAGAAAAAGGAAAAGACAAGTAAATGTTGATATGTCTAAGTTGGCTTCTAATGTGGATTAGGCGGGAGAAAGGAAATAATAATTAGACATACAAGGAAGAAAGAGACAGATCGAGTGCGTTAGGGCTCAAAAGTGTACTTTTGTTTGAGAAAAAAACACAAAAGAAGGTGGGGATCAGGCAACAGAATGGGACGAGAGTTTCTTTGCAAAAGCTTGATTTGGATCTTCTACAAAGCATGTAAGTTTGAAATCTTTGTTTAATGTTGTTTATTTGCACCCTTTTTTGTCTGCATTTTTTATTGAAAGCGAAGTTATAGTGGGGTTTTCCTACAAAAGTTGTCATTGCATTGGTTTAAACTAATATTATTGTAGTTAAACAAAGTGTATTTTATCGATTTAACAGTGATGCAAGTGAAATGATTCCTTGGAAAATGGCTTAAACAAAATGTATGAGGGGTTTATATATTTAAAAAGTGGAAATACTGATTTTTGTGTTGTTTGTGTTCATTGAGTGACTCTATAATTTTTTTAATGTATACATTTGTTTATTGAGAGTGGGGTTGACTGATTAATTTGTTTAATGTATACATTTATTTACTAAGAGTAGGGTTGACTGGTTAATTTTTTTAATTGAGAGTGGGGCTGAGGCTGACTAATTATTTTTTATTATTACTTTGTTTATTTAGTTAATGGTCATGGTGCGGATAGTGTGCATTATGTTTTATGCAATATGAACTTCTTTACAATTGAATTTGTGACGCCCCCAAATTCGGGTCTTCAAATACCCGGATCCGGTCATCACGATCCAACATAAACATCCACCTACAACAACATATGGTATCTAAAATGCGGAATAAAATAAACATACGTTGTTCATTACAAGGTGTTACTAGTCCCAGAATACAAATAACCTTTAACACATACACAATCCATACCCTAATAGCTATCAGGGATTAAATTATATTACAGAAGTCAACTACACATAATTTTATTTTCTACTACATGAAGTCTATCACTTCATCTTTTCCTTTCCTTTGTTCTTCCCTGACGTCTCGGGTTTAGCTGCAATGAAGTCATGATATAGCAAGAATGAGCAACGAGTTTGCCCAACAAGTTTAAAGTGCAACAATAAAGATATATCATGATGAAGGGATATTAAAGGAATTTCAACAATAGAATAATCAGAAGCAAGAACATTAAATGCTTTTAGAATAATCGATAGTCAAATAGACTTTGAACGATAACTTCCAAAGGAGTCAATAGCTGGTTGACCCTCTGGTTACTGGCTACAGAATAACGTACTTGAGGGGATCAGCCTCGCGTACCCTATGTATATGCATAACATTTAATTCTGCTATTTGTACCTTATATACGGTACGTGGGGTACTCCCCTATAAATAAAGGGGTGTTCATACAGTCTAAGAATCCTTACCATTGATTGGTTCAGATAGCTTTTATAATTTCTCACATAATTGTCTGACCGAACAAGGGTTCAGACTTAACCATGAATGGATTTCTGAATTTAAATATACGAATTCAAATGCACAAATGTCAATAAATATACAGATGTGGAATAATTTTGAAAGTAATTAGACCACTTAAAGCATGCTTGGAGGAAAATTCAAGCTTAAAGAATAACTTGCAATAATGTATACCTTTTTGCATGAATTAAAATACTGCATAAGGTTTTAGAAGTATTGCTCAATGTAAAAGTTGGGTAAGGAAGAACTTGCAATAATGTAAGAAGTTTAGGGTTAGGAACTTGCCTGCTTGCTCAGCTACAAATAAATTCTAGCTTTAATTAATTGATCTCGAGTGACCTATCATTGAATAAAGTCGGCTTATCAATTAACATGATTGTATCTTGGCACGCTTTACTATACCATTTACTTAGCAAATAAATAATTCATTACCATTTAACATTAGTTAAACGGAATTTATTAATGACCTTTAGCTATTATTTAAACAGATAATAATTAATCATGGTCACTATCATTTGAATACTCAATTTGTTACCTTTAATTGTATCTCGGCATGGTTTAACAATCCTTATAAAATAAATTTATTTTGGTTTAAAGATAACGGAAAACCATTGATCAATTATTTAGTTGGTTTACTCTTAATTACCATCTACATTAGGGGTAATTGAGTAACTATTAATCTTGTCCCTTACTTAACATTAATTAAATACTCAATGTATTAATCCTACACACACTTAATTATTATTAAATATTTATTGAATACTTATTGAGTGCTTATTATCTTCACTTACTAAGGGCCACAGATAATCTTATTAATCTCACTCATACTCAATCATTATTTCATTAATGATTAAGTAATTATTATACTTATTAGCTCTATTCATACCTAATTATTATTAATTAGATATTTATTACTTATTGAATAAGTATTTAATTAACTTTATTATTTAATAATATCTATTATCTTTATTTATTAATAAATAATAAATAATTATTTTATTAATTTTACTCGTATTTAATTATTAAACAATAATTAAATATTTATTATCCTTATTTATTATTTATTAATAATTAATAAATAATTATTTGTTCATATTTAATTATTATTATTATTAGATAATAATTAAATATTTACTATTATTTATTGATAAATAGTAATTATTTAATAAATTTTATTTATTAGTTTTAATAGCTAGATAATTACAAGCGCATTGTAACTTAAACTTGTTATCCAATAACTTAGCCATTACTAGCATAGTTAATTAACAATTAGACCGCAATTAGACTCCCGGGAATTTCACAACCAAGTTAATTTCGTTTTACTAACAAGGATCATTACCCAACACTGATATTGACAGAAAATTTAGCGAAACCTGCATTTAGTCTTATTGAGTTCCACTCAATAACCATCCTGTCATCATTGTATCGAAAAGGGAAACCAGAACCTGATTTGAGCATAAATTTGGACACCAAATGAGCATTTCAAAATTTGACAGTAGTTTATACCCAACACACATCCGAAGGCCAGAACTATTAATGTTCAACAGGTCCCTTAATCAACATAGACTCATACACAGTACGAATCCCAAATTTCAAACCCAAATCAATAAGATGCATTTCCAAAATCAAGGTATATTTTAACCATCACAGGAACTGATACAACCAGCAAAGCCTAAATGCAGAATTGTAACTCAAACAAAAACGTAATACCATATATATAGCACACCTAACACAGTCGGCAATACCAATCTAATTACAAAAAAAAATTCTTAAAGAAACCAACCCATAAAGTTGGCAGCACCAGTTCAAGCTACCAGAACCCTTATGGTTCTTCAATACACAATTTCTTAACCCAAAGCAGTACAAACCAATACAGGGAAATAATACAGTTTTCAATTACAGAGGAAAGGAAGGGAATCAACAGCTCATGATTATACCTTGAGCTTGCACGGATTGCCGGTCTTCTCCTTCTCCCAAAATAAGTCACGAAGCCGGACATCCACAAGCCACCTACGGCTGACTCTCCCTTCTCTCCCTTCTCTGCAATTTGTTTTTTTTTTTTTTTCTAACTTGGACTCACAGCAACTCAGTAGCGTTGCTAGTGATTTGGGGACCTCAATTTATAGTCGATTGTTTACCCAACTAGCTGGGCATTACCTACATCGTTCAATCAAGGTCCAACGGTAGGAGGGAGTAACGACCGATCGTTCACATCAGCCCCATCAACACCCAGCTAGCTTCGATGGCACCCTCGAGCCGTGCGTTCCCATCAGTCATTCGCCGCGCCTCAATCCGTTGGTCCGATCAATATACGCTCGGTCGTCGATACCTTTTCCCACCTCGACTGCTGGTTTCTTCGTGCTGCCGCCGGCGCACGCTGGGCGTCCCTCTTCCCCGTCACACTCGCTCGCTCGCCTGACAGTTTGATTGAGAGTTTGGGGTTGCTAGGCTCGATTTTGATTTGAGATGTCTAGGGCTTAGGATTTCTTGGTTACAACTGGTCTGAGAGTTTGGCTCGGCTGAAACCCCCAATTAATCCTACCGATCAAACTTTTGTTTCCCCAATTACTTGGATCCAACCCAATTTTAAATGGATACGACTCGACTGGTAAGAGGAACAAGGAACGGCTCAGATTGGGGGCTGGAAGGGTTTTGGGCTCAACCCAATAGGGTTGGGTCGGCTGAAAATAAAAGTGGCCCAATGGAAAAAGAAAGTGGGCTCTATCCCATTAAAACTTTGAGCCCAGATTGGAAATAATAAAAGAAATGGGTCAATTCAAATGGAACAAAGGTGGCCCAAATATTATTTTCTACTACTTAAATAACTAATTCAATTAATTAATTATTTAAAAATATTTATTTCAACAATAATTCCTCGTTTGAATTATTTAATCCGATATTGATAAAATTATTGATTAATTTTCTTCCCAATTTCCTTGCAATTAATTCCTTAGGGTTAACCCACTAATTTACTCAAACTATTAGTGAGCCCCCTTAAGGCAAAGAAAATTTATTGGATCATATTTTAGATATCATTAAATAATAATACCCACATGGATCTGATTAAATTCGAAAAATTAAGAATAATGAATTTATATATTAAAATAAATTTGATACAGTGTTTAAAATTCCTGGACATTACAGAATTGTACAATGGATGTTAGTTTGTTACTAATAAAGAATATTATTATGAGGGTGGAAGGAAAGAAACTTATGAAGGGGTAGATGGAGACTACATTAATGATGACAAGTTAAGGAGCTTACCTAAGAAGCTAGGGTATAAAAATGAGTTTGCTTTGTACTTCAAAATGGCAGGGTATAGTTTGAAGGACTTATTTATGATGATAATAGTGTAAGACTGCTAGTTGAAAAAGCACTAAAAACTGGGAAAATGAATATATATTGTGATCATGAGGATAATGAAGAATTACCTGCAGACTTTGACAATGTGAATGCACAACATGGGGAATTAATAGGGGATGTGCTTGATGTCACGGTGGATGCACCACTACATACAGAGGATGAAGATTTAAGTGATGATAGTGATGATCAAGCAAAGGAAGATGATCATGAGAAAGATGAGGTCAGTGGTACTCTAGGCTCCTTGTTAAGTAAGAGGTCATAGGTTCAAAACCCTCCCAAATTAGCAACAACAAAAAAAAGATAAGATGACAGATGAGGAGGACACTAATGAGGAAAGTGATGAGGAATTAAGTGATGGCACTGATGATGATGGGAATGAGGAGTTGACAAATATAAGGAAAAAAAATAAGAGATTAAAAAAAGCAAAAGAACAAGAGTTGGTTGTGCAATATGAAGTAAATATTGATGAAGAACCAATTGACGTTGGCTCAATATAAGTTGAGGAGGTTGGGGCTCCATCTATCCCGAGTTGTCAACGTGAGGCCTCCAGTAGTGGTAAAGGTAAGGCCTCCTCCAAATCAGTTAAAGGTAAGGAGGGTTCAAAAGCAGTTAAAAGTAAGGCTAAAAAACCAACATTGGATTAACCAAATAGGTTGGAACACAAGAGAGCTGTAATACCCGAGAATTATGAATAATATAAATATTAACTTTTCTATTTAAGTTGTATATTTATTCGAATATGAGTATACGTGATATGTCATTTTGGTAGTGTCGAGATGAAATGATTTCTTGTTTATTTATCAAAGGAATGATTTATTAAGAAAAGAAATTATTAATGTTAATTAATTATTGTGTGACTAATAATCTCTATTAAATTAATTAAGTGTTATATGTCATGTTACTTGAGGTGTAACCGTATGATGAAATGTATATTATTTATAATGAAGTTTCTGTATTCAATTAATAATATAAAATAGATGTGCGACATTTAAATTGCATGAACATGCTATGTGACATATTGATGTGTGATATAGACTATTAAATGTGCATTTTAATTACAGGGGTAATAATTGAAGTGAGCTAATAATTGTTAGATAATAATTCTTTTAATACTTGAATGTTTATTGTAATAATATTCTATTATAGGAATAATGGAATAATAATGTATATTAAATATTGGGTGTTAGCGATTAATTAGATTTCACTTTAATTAATGTACATGAAGTATATGATATGTGTACATGTGACTAGCAATACAATGTGGTAGCATTTAATTATTTAATACATCTTGACCTAAGTTACATTTTAAACCAAAGTGTGCTAATAAGCCTTGTTGAAATATCTGAGTTCTTTGTCCCAAATTGAGAGTCACCTCCTTGCCCAATTGGAATTTACGTGAAGAACAAAAAAAAAAGGCTACAAGCCTAGCTCTTCTTTTTCTCCTTATAATCAGCCATGCAATCTCAGATTAATGATGAAAGGGGGAGTGGTGCTAATAATGCAATCCACCAACTTCCCATAACCACTAACTTCTATCTTCTTCCTTTGGTTCACCAAATTGGATAATGGCTTGGCATGGATAATACTTTCTCTATAAATTGGAAGCCTTACTTCACAAAATTGGGCTGCAAAATCTGAGTTTTAGTCCATTATGAGTGATAATCTGCTATTAGCTTCAAGAAGGTAATAATATTTCTTTAGTATGTTTTAATTTCAAGTTTGGTAAAATCTTAGAAATGCATGAAAATCTCTTGGTAATTAGTTGGTAGTTGATGCTATGTTGTTATGTGAGTCAATATGTATGCTAAGAACACAATGAGACTGAACTGGAGCATGTTAAGTAAAGAAATTCAAGTTTGGTTTTGGTTTCTGCCGAAGCAGAGACTATTCTGAACCGTCCAGAAGAGGGTGCAGTTGCGCGCTCCCTGCAGTTCAAAACGGCGCAGTTGCGCCGTGTACCAGATAAAAATCCTTGCTTCTGCTATGAACTGTTACCTTCTAACGTAGTTAGTTAACTTAGACATGCCTAAAAACATGTGAAGCATGTAGTGTAAGGTCCCTTTGCATAGCATGAGCATCTTAGCTTCAATTTGTATGTGTTTTTCTAAAGGAAACCTATAGTTTTGAAACTAGACTTTACCAAAACTTACAATGTGCAAGTCCTGATCATACGAACATGTGTATAAGGTCTGATTATGCATGACATAAGGCTCCAAGATGCTTCATGTGTGTTAGATGACCACGACCTAGTTCTAAACGACTATTAAAGGGAAACTTGGATATTTTGAAACAAACATGCATAATTATAATGATAACTCCGTTCTAAGGTATTGGACATGCATGTTAATACTCCGATATTCCCCAAACGTGATGTGTATGTGTGTCCCTTTAGTATGTGATAGCGTTGCATCATTCAAGCATGAATGTAAGTAAATTTCCAAGTTGTGAACTATGTAAACTAAGTATAGATGATGTGAACACATGAGCATGCGTATTTCAGATGGTATAACCCTTGAATACGAATAAGTACTTAGTATGGTAAGTTACATGGATTCTTAAACTTGTTTGACATTATTTTGCCGAAGTTCTAAACTAAGGATATATAAAGTAGTAATATAAACTTGAAATGATCATGTGAGCATGCAAACCCCTTTAACATGTGTGCATAATAATTGTTAATGTCTTGGTATGCTAAGCAATGGACTGAAACCAGGAAGACGAAAGCTCAACTCTGGTCTGGCCAGGGGACAGCGCAGCTGCACCGTCCCTAAGCCTAACCAGAGCGCAGCTGCACCCTCCTGCAGTTTAGTCTAGTTGATTTTGTTTGTAATCTGAACCTTGTGGATTGCTTGCATTGTTATTCTAAAGTGTAAAGTAGAAGTTGTCGCAATATTTTTGTATTCAAATATGTAATGGTATTATGACATGAGTGCTTCAAGTCGTGTACATGGTTTATAAATAGAGTTTCCGAAACGTAAGGATTAACGTCCATTTCAAACTACAAAACATGGTAGTATGCTATCGTGCGATCTAGTTATATACCAAAGATAGTTTCCGTATTTGTCTTACATACTTGGTTATGTGAAAGGGTTAACTATCTAGTAATTGATATGTGTGACTAATGGAAGCGTTTTATATATACACGTAACTATGCTACAATAGGATATCTTAGTTCGTCGTCGTGTTGATAAGTTGTACAGTCGTAAACAACGCTAAAGGCAAGTTTCCTTTAACCCTACTCAATTTACATTCGAGCAGGATGTGGTATAATGTGCAAGTATTCGAACCCTTTCTCTATATTGAGCAAACATGTAAACTTGTATATTCATGTATCATACGAGTATGTGACAATGACTCTTATGCTTTATAAACTGTCATTCATATTTTAAAGATTGGTTTAAGATTAATATCCCTTAAACCACATTGCGAGTATTGGTATTCATTAAATCATTGAATAAGATTATAACAGTTGTCTAAACCATTGTTTCGGTTAGACTATTATACATGTGTTAGAAAGCTATTCCAAACCAATTGTCTTGGTGAGGACTCTTATCTACTGAGATGAACAACCCTCAAAAAGGGGAAAATTATATATTGTCGGGGAACCGACGTGCGCACTTACAAGCATGTGACAGTTATGCATAATCTAGGGTACTATAGGCTGATCACCTGTGTACTTGTTTTATTGGATTTTCAGTATAAAAAAAACTGTTAATTCTAGTAAGAGTTCTTAGTCCTTTACTGACTACTCAATGTTCATATTCTTGGACTTGAAATGATTAGATGCAAGAATCCTATTGATATTCTTCGGTCCATAGCGACTCTTATGTATAACAATTGATTCTTATTATTCTTGAACTATCATTTACTGTCATACCCTTGCGATTTGAACTTTATATTGTTCACCCTCACTGTTTATACTTACTGGGCAAATTTATTGCTCATTCTTGCCTTCTTTAAACCTTTCAGTTAAGGCAGAGCGAGGTGAACCTTCAAGCAAGGATAAGGGAAAGGGCAAAACTACGGAGTAGCTTTGTTCTCCCTTAGGAAGGAGATTATTCACTATGTTGTTTAAGTTTTCTAGATTTGATTATGTAATAAGCTTAGGCATGGATTATGTATTAGTACTATGTTTCAGTTAAATTAAGACTTTTGGTTAGTATTGTAGTATCGGTTGCGAGACCTTGGGACGAGAATAATTATATTAAATCAATGTAATTTATTCTATCTTTTTCGCTGCATTAGTTTTATGTCATTATTGTGTTAGATCGTGACGAACCAAGTTCGAGACAGTGACGTCTGAATTTGGGGACGTCATAGAGCAGTAGCAGGGGAAAAGGCTAAGAAACTTAGAAAAACCAAGACTCAGAAGTTGAAGAGGTTGAAGCTGAACCAACATTTTCTGATGATGATGAATTACAGTTTGGGACAAAAGGAATGAAGCCTTGGGTAAAAAATGAGACAGATTCTGATCTTGAGATTCCTCCGTAGTAATAGTGAATGGCAAGGAGAGGAGCCGCAGAGGAAAGAGAAAAGGGTTCTTCCAATATATAATCCCAACACTCCAACTAGAAAGATAAAATTTGAACTTGATATGACATTCACTGGAGTTAAACAATGTAGGGAAGCTATTGTGAATTATGCAGTTGGTTATGGCAAGGGAATCCATTTTCTATGAATGAGAAAACAAGAATACAAGCCAAGTTTTCTTACAACTGTCCATGGGGGTTATAGGCTAGTTATGTGCCAAGGGAGAAGGTGTTTCAAATTAAATCATACACTGAGAAACATTTTTATGTGAGGAAAACAAATATTAGGATTGTTAATCTAGATGGTTGGTTGACAAGTTTAACGGTACAATAAAAGCAAAACCAAGGATGAAGTTAAGGGAATTGCAGGCTACAATTAAACAGAGGTTTGGACTGCAATCTTCACTACCTCAGTGCCAACAAGTAAAGAGGGTAGCTTTAAGTGAAATTGATAAAACCTTGAAGGAGCATTATGCTAAAGTCTGGGAGTATGGGAATGAGATTCTAGATAAAAATCCTAGTAGCACAGTCCAAATTAGAGGTGATGGAGGCACTCCACCTAGATTCCAGAGAATGTACATTTATTTTAAAGTTGTGAAGTAAAATTGGTTGGAGGGATGCAAGCCCATAATAGGACTTGATGACTGCTTCTTAAAGACATACTGCATGGATGAGTTATTGGCTATAATTGGTAAGGGTGCAAACAACCCAATGTTCCCAATTGTTTGGGTAGTGGTTGAAAGTGAAAATAAGGATTCTTGGAGTCGGTTCCTAAATCTATTGCTTAAGGATGTTGGCATGAAATTAGGTAAAGGATGGACTTTGATAACTGACCAACAAAAGGTATAATTAAGTAATAATTAACAATGATTTTTCTGTTACATTATTGGTAATATTTTTATATTTCATTAGTATTAAACTTCTATTTTTTGCTTAAATGCAAGGGTATGATGCCTGCCATACAAGAGCTTTTGCCAGAGGCAGAACATAGATGTTGTGCAAGATGATGTGCTAACTGGAGGAAAAAATTTCCAAGAGCAGCCTTGAAGGTGATGTTTTGGAGAGCATCCAAGGCCAATAATCCTCATAATTTTAAAAAGGCAATGGTTGACATTGGGAAGGAGAGTAAGGATGCTCACACTCATTTGTTAAATATTTCTCCTAAATTATAGAGCAAGACATTTTTTTCTTGTGAAACCAAATGTGATGTTGTGACTAATAACATGTCTGAATGTTTTAATAATTGATAGAGGCTAGATATAAACCACTACTAACTATGTTAGAAGATATAAAAACACAAGTCATGGGTAAAATTCATTCCAAGAGAGATGAGATGCTAAAAATGAGGGAAAGTTATGCCCTAGGATTATGACAAAGGTTAATAGGGCTATTGAGTTAACTAAATACTATGATTATGAGTGGGATGGGGGTCATAAATTTGAAGTATTTGATAAGAGTGAGAAATATAAGGTAGACATAGAGGTAAAAACTTGTTCATGTGGGGTATAGTAGTTATCAAGCACAATTTACCAATATGGAGTAATTGTAATCCTTCACATGAAACAACCTATTGAGAATTATGTGGATTCATGTTATTATATAGAGACTTATCTGAAATCATATCACCACTTGTTAAATATAATGGGGGGATCAAATGAATGACTTCCTGCCAACATGACAATATTGTTGCCTCCAACAACCAAGAAAATAGTAGGCAGGCCTAAGAAAAATAAGAGGAAGGATCCTAATGAAGAGCCTAATAGTAAGACTAAGTCATCTAGGAAAGGAACACCTGTTATGTGCTTTAAGTGTAACGAGTATGAGAATAACAAGCTAAGTTGTAAGAAGACACCAGTTGAACAAGTAAGGAGTGAACCACAACCTTCTCCAGAACAAATGACAACACAACCTACCCCACAACAATCTGCACCACAACCACGGCCTGCTAAGCTAAGTGTAAGCTATTTTAAATCTAGTATATATAATTGTTTCAATTATGTCATTGTATATTATTTAAAATGTCGTTCTATTATGCAGGCAAAAAGGAAAGAAATGGGTCATGAAAATAAATCTGGTAGTGGAAATCTCAATACTGAAAAAGAAGTAATAATGTATTTATATATGGCACCATTTATATATTTTCCATTTCACATTTCTAGTATTTACAAGTCTTGTTCAATGCTTAAGAGTAAATGTAATTGTGCATGTAGGTAAGAAAAATTTTAAGAATGGCAGCAAGTGTAGGTGGACCATCTCATGTTTCAAGTGAAACTCCAAGAATTGCAGCAGGTGGAAGTGGATCATCTCATGGTGTAAGTGGAACTCCAAGAATGCCAGCAAGTGGAAGTGGACCATCTGATAGTGCAAGTGGAACTTCAAGAATGGCAGCAAGTGACACATGTGTGTAGAAGATCAAGGGTAAAAGAACTTCTGTCAATTGGGAGTTAAACAATTAGAGTGGCAACTAATGATACAGTGGTTTAGTAGTTTATTTTAATGAAGTTGGTGAATATAAAATTAGTATAATTTATTACTTGATGGTACTTCTGGAATTTGGCTTTGAATATCTTGCACAATTTTTGGGCAATCTTCTTTGAAGGTGAATGTATGAATATTAATCAGTACTATGTTGTTATGACTTAATGACAGTTTAATGGTATCTTTTGCTCAGAAATTTGTCTTTTGGTTGGTTATGTTTTTGCCAAGCGATTTGGGAGTTGGATATTTATATTTTGGTTGGTACTTGTATTTTGGTTGGTTATATCAGGATATTTTTGTTTTGGATTGTTCTATTTTTGTCAAGCGATTTGGGAGTTGGATATTTGTATTTTGGTTGGTTCTGTTTTGGTTCTTTTTTTGGCAGGGGATGGTTCTGTTTTATATCACATTATTGTGTTTTGGATGGTTCTCCTTTGCTTAAGTTTTGATAGAAATCCAATGGAGTAAAAAAACACATTCTAACCATGACAAACATTTTCAAAACATGATCATATTCTGCATTTCAAACATATTACAATCCATGACAATGAAAATACATAATTAATCAACTTCCTATCAACATTATCCATTACAATCAATTAACTACCATTACATCATGCAAATCCATGTAAAAATTACAACCAAAGTGACATTTCATGACAATACAATGCACATAATGAGTTTTGAGTTTCCCTCTTTAAGTCTATCAACTTCTATTTCCTTTTTAGTGTTTCCCTTCTCAAATTTTTTAACTTCTCCTTAAGCTTTGTATTTTTATCCATTAACAAGTTCACGTCTTCAAATGGCTTATTCATTGCACTCGTTGTTTCATCTTCATTGGGAGGCACTTCAATCCATTCAAAATATCCCCAATATCTCTCAGCTTCCTATCAAAATTGGTATCACAAGGTGAAAACAGAGCCAAATAGGATAATTTAACAAAGGGACGACCAAAGTTTATAAATATTAGGAGGAAACTAACCCCATAATTGCGGCAGCCATAAAACCTTCTTCCTCTTAACTTATCATTCTTGGAAACACAAATTCGAGCCGGAACATCACAAAAACACATGTGCATGTTTACATCAGTGGTTTATAACGATCTAGATCGTGATGAAGCCATGTAAGATGCACGGCGGGTTCGCACTAACCTCGATGTTGGGTCTCCAACTTTTAGGTTTATTTTGATGATAACAATAATTAGTAAATAAGTTAATTAAAAGGGTAGAATCCTCTCCATAGGATTATATTATAATTGTTTTAAATTATCTTATTTATTTTGACCAAAAATATTTTCTAATTCTATTGAATTAATATTTTCTTGACTTTAATAATTTAATATCAAGTGTTAAAGAGATTAATTCACATAGTAACATTTTCTAAGGTAAGGAGAATTCCTATTATTCCTAAAATGATTTTTTTTTACCAAAGGCTTTCAAAATAATATATAATATATATTAAAGTTATTTTATAATAGCCAAAAAGAAGCAAATTTTTCTTTATCCGAAAATGGGATGAAATTGAGAATTAGGAGCTTGAATATTTAATGTTTGCATGTGCTTGAAAGTATTATGAAATATAAGAGACTAAAAGTCTCTTACTTATCCGTAGCATGCATGAAAGCTTGGGAATGAGATTGTTATATATGTGGGGCCCATGAGCTTAAGTGAAGAAATGAATTTGCAAGACTCAAAGTCTTGTTTGTTTGACTGTGGCTTATGTTTGAAATTTTGAGAGTGATTTGATGAACGCATGTGCTGGAATAATAAAGGAAGAAATGTAAGAGACCAAAAGTCTTTCACTTGTCCGAATTGATACATGTACTGGAGCATTGGAATCATTAATTGCTAGTTTGACAAATTGAATTCAACATATGCTGAGATTTTCTTTGCCATATGCTGGAAACTTTGAAAGATTTGAAGACATGTGCTATAAGAAATGTTAGTAACCTCTTTCCATGGGCTGAATTTTTAAAAAAGGTGTCAGCTCATTTCCTTGGCAATCCGCGCGAAGCATAGTGCAATCCGAGCCTCTCGCTTTTAAACAAACTCATCTGAGCCCTTGATTTATCAAATGAATTCCCAAATTACAGGTTTACCCTTGGCACAAAAATCTTATAAATAGGAAGTTTTTTCTTTCATTCTAAACTTGTCAATTTCCAAGAAAAGAAAAGTTTACTCTTTCTTTGCCTACATACCCTCTCTCTAAAGAAGTTTTATCTCTCTTCTACTCAAAGTTCTGGTCTTTTAAAGAAGAAAAAATTGGTCAAAGTATTTGAGATAAGTTATTGAATTGGTTTATTTGAATTATCTCATACTTGTTTATATTTATAGATATTCAAATATAAATTATTATACGCATTTATATATATATATATATAGATATATATTTATATTTCATCTATTTATATCATATAAAAAGTCAGTACTTAAACACCGAGACTATAGTAGAGATATTCCTCTTAAGTGAGGGAATCAGCCGAACGAGGACTCAAAATCTTAAGTGGCCTTTTATTGATATAGTGTATTTATATAAATATTGTAAAGTATATCAATACTTAAACACTGAGACTATAGCGAAGATATTCCTCTTAAGTGAGGGAATCAGCCGAATGAGTGCTCAAAGTCCTAAGTGGTCTATCGAAAATATTTATATAAATATTAGTTGTGAAACTATAAATTTGGTCAGTACTTAAACACTGAGACTATAGTGGAGATATTCCTCTTAAGTGAGGGAATCAACCGAAGACTAAGTAAGGCTGTAAACGAGCCAAACAGTTCGGGCTCGACTCGAAAAAATACGAGCGAGACTCAGATTCGTTAATAATATGATCCAAATCTGAGCATAAAAAATAGTTCGAATAACAATATGAGTAGAATCTAAGTAATATTATACTCGACTCGTTTAAGATCCAAACTACTCAAATTTTTGATTGTGATTCGATACATACTCGATTAATACAGATTCGATTAGACACTCGATACATTCTCTTATAATATATACAAAATTAAATCAAATTAGGATAATTAATTATTATTATATTTTGTTTTTAATTTTAATTGTGATTTTATACTTGTAAAGTGTAATAGTAAATATATTTTCTCATTTCTAAGTAAAATAATAAATTCAATTTATAATTATATTTATTATAAATCTAGTTATTATGTGGAGACTTGAATTCGAG
This sequence comes from Aralia elata, assembly GCA_034770075.1. NCBI lineage: Eukaryota > Viridiplantae > Streptophyta > Magnoliopsida > Apiales > Araliaceae > Aralia > Aralia elata. The sequence goes on along the minus strand of CM068382.1, from coordinate 72,747,952 downwards.
CTTAAATTTAAAGCTCGCGAATAGTTTAAATATAATTCGATCCGAATCGGATCGAATTCGAGTAATAAATATTCGAGTCGAGTCGAATCTGAGTAGAATTTTTCAAATATAATTCGAATTCAAGTCGAATTCGAGTATGAATTTAACTTTTCGAGTCGAATTCGAGCAGCTCTCTGTTCGCTTTGGTTCGACTCGTTTACACCCTTAGTCCTAAGTGGCCTTATTTAACGTATTCACATCATAGATTAAATATTATATATATATATATATATATATATATATATATATCCGTGAGTTAAACAAATTTATTTGTTATATCAAGTATTATTTAATTGATTCATTTATTATACTTGATATTTGAATCACAAGTATTTGAACATAAATTTATTTATTCATAAATACTTGCTGTATAATATAAAAGTTATTTAAACTTTTATATCACAAATCTCATTGAATATATCTATATAATAAAACAGAACCATTTTTGAATTCTTAAGTTGACAAACCACAAGAACTTTTCAGATTGATTTACCCAAATTTAATGGCCCAGATTGATTCTTCCCTACTAAATTCTTCGCCAAAACTCACGTTGCACCTCTCAAAACTCTCGGTATACTAAAACCCCTAACAACTCGATCCAGAGCACAAAGAAGATTCATTCCTTCTCCTCTTACAGCCTTGCCTCTCGACTCCTCACCCCTCTCCACGATTCACGACCATCACGATCCATAATCCAATCCGATTTCTCTAACTGTTCCCCCATTTCGTACCTCTCCGATTTCGTACATATCACAAAATCAAAATCCCTACACTGTCAAGTACCCATACTCTCTAACGATTCTCTCTCTCACTACCGCTCCATCGATTTCGTACCTCTTCGATTTCGTACCTCTTCGATTTCGTACCACTCCGATTTCGTACCAAATCGACGGGCCTCCATTTTAGTTGCATCTTCTAGCTTTCTATTTGAAAAGAAATTTTTTCCATTTTAATTTATGGGTCCTCGAAGGTAGGCAATCTGATATCTGAGCTATCTATACCTACAGAACTCCACTCATATAACATAATCAAATCTTATCCTTTGCTGCTATTCTCCACACAATTAAAGGTACATACATATCTCTATTTTAACTCATTTTTCCCTAATTTTATGTTAGCTGTTTAGTTCTGGATCATCTCTAAGTATTAGGGCTTTGATGAAAATTGAAAAGGAAAATTATTTTCCTGGAATTTGCAAAGTTGGAATTCAACAAAGAAAAAACATAGCTACTTTTGAAATTTGTGGTTGTTCTATTTTCTCTACCGTTTACTTTACTTAAAAAATTGGAATGCTTGGCTTAAATTAGTCAAAGAGTTGAAATTTCAGGCTGGGTTGAATTCAAGGTTTTGTTTTCTTGTGTCTTAGTCCATTATTAATAATTATAAGCTTTGTTATAAGTTTTCTCTTCACCAAATAGGCGGGGTTGGGGTTTATATAACAACCGGTGTTGGTTTTTTCTAATTTAGGTGAAAATAAAATAAAATTCCCCTTTCAATTTCCATTAACAGAGAAAGTTGAACGTGTTTTCTCCGAGTATATAGTTAGTTGTTTCTGTTGAGCTTTAGAGATTTCTTCTTCTTTGTAGGTATGTATGTATGTATATACCAGATATTTTGTAAATTGTAATCTCCGGAGAAGTAGTTTACCATAAGTAAAATGTGTGTTTTATTTTTGCTAATTTTTACTATGGCTCTTAGCTTTACCTTCACCCTTTCTTTCATATGTTTTAACTCAATTTTATACTCATCTTGATACATGTAAATTTTTGCTTTCCTCTTTTATTTTGTATTAATATAATATATAATGGGTAATTTATGATTTGCTAGTTGACTTTGTATCTTGAAGGTAAACTGACTTGAAAACAGATTTGATAGCCAGTGGTAAAAATATCTGACTTGAAAAAAGATCTGATAGTCAGGAAGATTGTTGTTTAGGATTTGTCAGAAGTATCGAAAAGGATTATTGTTTGAAGTTTTCATCACGTTAAAATAGAGACAATTGGTATCTGTGAGCCCTTTTTAGATTGTAGGGCTTTGTTGAAGGTATTGATTGTAGCTATATTTTTAGATTTGGAAAGGAAGAAAGTGATTTCAAATCTATAGTAGTTTAAAGTTGTATAAACCAAAAGGAAAGGAAGAAAGTAGGCATTGCACACACCTTTGACTGTTATATGTATCACACTGAGGTTGCTTCAAATTACACAATCAAATAGTGATTCTAAAAGCTTGCCTTTTATTTTATTAGCTTTAATAGTGTTGGATAACAAAAGATTATACCATTATGCAAATAATTAGATTGATTGGTTTCCAAATGCCTCTTACTTTCTGTCTAGATTTTGATAGTTTTAACTTTTACGACACTGCAAATATTTATCTTCTTCTTTTCCTTTATTTCTCTTTTCGACATTGTCTCCTTTGAAAATATACGCAGCTAAAATTTAATTTCTAGATTTTTCTCATATAATTGATCAGTTTTTGCCTTGCAGATTGTATATTGGAGAACTCACTTGAAATTTCCCTGAAGAAGCAAAGCTGTCTGTTGAGACTAAAGATCTCATTATGAGACTGTTGTGTAATGTTGAGAAGAGGTCAAATATGTGTTCTCATCATGTTCGGCCAAAGCAATGCCATTGCCCTTTAATGTTCCCTGGTTCAGCTAAAAGAGAGAGTGGAGGCACTGATTTTATAACTAAAGGAAAGCTTAGAGTTGGCATTAAAACTTCAAGCAAGCTTTAGTAATCTGAGAATTTACAACAAATTGAAGGTATGATCATTTCATTAAGTTATTCATAAAAATATTAGCTTATTCTATATTAAAGGGCTGCAATTGAACTATTAGTTGTGGTTGTGATAACTAATTTAGCAAAAAAGAGTTTAGGTGTTGTTGTGTGGAGCAATAAAAGAGGAAATTATGGCTTGAAGCTTATGCAAAGCTCTATAAACTCTGTTCTAAAAATTAATGCACATGACATGTTTGATGTTTTGCCTCTTAGAACTGTATAACTTAAAAAGAAATAATTGGGCAAATCTATTGTTAAGGAAGACCATATACAAGTATAGTGAGGTAACTTAAATAGATTAGATGAGTCAAATGAAGCTTAAGATCTATTTTAGAACTAAAAGTGTTATATTGGCCGAGTTGAAAAACTGATCAGCATGTCAGTTTTAAAGTTATAAAAATCTGGTATGGGAAGTTTGTTTTAAGTGTCTAGCATTTTATGAAAATAGCTTTCCATGTCAAGAATAACATAATAACAATTGGTTTTGATTGGATGTTAGACTTGAAGTCTGGAAATTTAAAGTAGCTCAATTAGTTAGAAAATTGTGTTCATGCTTGGTTTAAAAACTGTTTTAGCCAAGCAGAATTCACTTTCACTTCATATGCCCAGAAATTCAAATTTAGCTTGTAATTAGGAACATAAATTTATGAATGTTACTCTCTTTGTCCCACAAAAAGAGTCTCATTTATAAATTTACAAACTTTAAGGATATATTTTTGACCCATGATTACTCCTAATTTGATTTAGTGTTTAGTTTAGTTGTGACGACATGATAACATAATTTTAATGGTAAACTTGAGGAGATTGTGTCATTTTACACTACCATCAAAAGATCTTTTGGGAATGAAAAATTTGATAAATGTGAGTCCGAATAAATAAAATTCAAATTCAAGCTCAACTTCAGTTCTGGTAGGAATAGTACTGCATTATTATTTCAAAGTTAAATACTGATTCAAAGGGTAACTATTTTTCTTTTCTTATTTGGTATGCTGATTTTACATTATGATTTTTAACAATTATTAATAGGCTCATGAGAGCAGCATTGTGAAAGTTGTTTGGGTTCCTTCAGAATACGGTGATATAGTTGCATGCATTTGTTTAGATGGAACTTTCTCATTATGGGAAGAGGTTGCAGGAGGTATCTAATTAGTCTCCTATCATGTCGTTCCCATTTTGAAACTTCTCAATTTTGAGAGATGTTAGCAGTTCAAAATTAGAATTGTAATGCAAATTAAACAATGTCTAATTTAAGTAGCATATATGTGTTGAATGGGTTCATGTTAGTTAGGAAGAGTTTTTGCTAATTTTTTGTTTATTGGTGAACTGGTATGTTTACTAAGTTAATTACTTTGTGAAGTTATCATCTGGTCTAAGTTTTCCTGTTTTTGTTTTAGTTAACATTTCCTTTGTTTCATGTTCACTCTTACTATCCATTTTTTTTAATGCGTATACATGTAAATGTTAATGGTAAATTCATTGTAGGGCATGTGTAAAGGACCTTATTATTGGCTTTTCCATTTTTTCCCCTGTTTTCTAGATTCGGAACATGTTTAGTGGAAGTTGGAAAAGTCAAGTGTTAGACATTGAATTTGGAGTCCCCCTCACAAGTTTGAAATTGGTGAGTTCTGATGGTTATACTTTTAAAGATAATGGGACTACTGCTAATGTCTGTTGTGCATTGTCATATTGATACACCGTTGCATATTACTTTTTGCTTTATGCAGCATAACTTTACAGGTTCCAAACTTGAATACTTATGAGTGAATGGAATTGCTTTTCCATATGTGGAGTGTTTTTTAGCTTGAAAATTGTAATCTAGATCTTGAAACCTTAAGATATGTTTTATTATTGGTGAGGGGGTAGGGTAATTTTAACTCAAGTTACTTCCAAAAAATTTGTCCATAGCTTGCAGCATGATGCTATATTCTTTCGTTGTATACCTGACCTAATGTTTCATTCTGTATCAGGCATTTTTGTGGGGTTTTGACATACACAACTGGCAGAACCACTAGAATCCATTGACATGTCCTGAAATATTGTAGCAATTCGCACTATCTGCAGGATTTGGACCACAACTGAGGAAGGAGAGAACAGAACGGGCACGCTTACGTGATAATAATGAGGTGTCTTTTGTTGTTTCCCCCCTTATATGTCACCTTATGTTACATAAACATAAAATAGCGTTTAATTATATAAGGTTACCAAGTAAATGTCTCTGATTGAATTTGTATATAGGTTCTGCATACATTTGAATTTTCCTATCAGATAATACAAAGTATTCATTATTCAGATATCTTTAAAGGCTTATATTTATCCATTCTGGATACACCTATCAGTGTATAAATTATAAGCTGTAGGACTACATATGTTTCTGAGGATAGTTGAACTGATCATTGACTATTAAACTTAATCATTCTTTACAAGGAAATAACTATTTCTATCAGTAATTCCTCACCAGTAGAAGACTTTACATTAATTACTGTAAGTTAATGCCTCATAGTTTAACTTTTGTAGTAGTTTTTAAGAGGACCAATTTCTGGCCCCATGTTGATAGAGTATATGATTATGGGTAATTATTCTGAATTCTAAAGTTGAGAAAGCACAATGACGGCTAAAATTTTTTCTGGATATCTATTTTTAAAAGAAATTCTACCGAAATTTCTTGAAATTAGTAGCGATTAGCTTGATAGTTTGGTGGTTAAATATGTGTTGATGATTGAGAATGTAGTATTTTTTGAATTTTAATCTAATTTTTCGTTACGACGTGCCTTTAGGCACGAGCAATTACTAGTTTGTTTACAAAGAAGCATATCATTCACTATAAAAGTTATTTAAACATTCACTTTTATATCTGAAATTAATTCTATATCAATTTAACATAGAAACATATTCTTTATTTATAAAGGAAAAATAAACCTTAATAAATCTACATAAAAATTATATATCTACTTATACAGAAGTATATTTGATTCAAGCTTAAATTTATATATCAGCTTACTTAGAAACATTTTCGCACAAATATAAAAGTTATATAAACTTTTATAACTGTGCAAAAATTAACATATTTGCTTATTCAGAAGCATTTTTAATCTGAGCATAAATTAATATATGCTTACACAGAAGCATATTCATACAAATATAAAAGTCTTTAAACTTTTATAAATATATGATCTTCAACTGTTATCTGCTTATTTGAAGAAGCATCAAATATAAAAGTTATTTAAACTTTTATATATCTATACTGAATTTTATTTGCTTATTTTAGAAGCAATTTTCTCTCAATTATTTGTAAAAAGGGAAAAGGGTAGAGTTAGTTTATTTTATGTACCTGTAAGAAAAACGAGTAATTCTTTGACCAAGACCAAAGTCTTAGAGAGGTCAGCTGGGAGTTGGGTCTCTAGTGTACTTGTGAGGTGAGAAAGAGGCTGTCGTTTCAAAACCAGATCATAAAGTAGAACTGAACTCAAAGGAAAGGTGCAACTAAACTTGAGGAGGGAGTTGAGAGCTTGCTGTCCGAGATAGTTAGTTGTGGATAGTTGAAAGTTTGTCTTTAAAACTTTGTAAAGGCTTCTTCTCTTGTTGAAGGAGTATTTATTACTGGGAGTAATATGATCTCAAGTTCTAGAGAGGAGCTTGAGACTAAACGTACTAACATACCCGGGATGTATGTTATTGTGACGCCCCCAAATTCGGGTCTCCAACTACCCGAATTCGGTCATCACGTTCCGAATACAAACATTCACCTCTAACAACATACGATAATTAAATGTGGAATATGATAAACATATGTTGTTCATTTCAAAGGTGTTACTAGTCCGAAGATACAATAACCTTAATACATAGCACAAAACATACCCTAAGTAGTAATCAGGGTTCAAATTACATAAATAGCAATTAACTAATCATAAAGTAAAGTCAGCTACGTGAAGCCTATCACTTCGTCTTTTCCTTACCCTTGCCCTTTCCTGATGTCTCGGGTTTAGCTGCAATGAAAGTCATGATATAGCAAGGATGAGCAACTAGTTTGCTCAACAAGTTCAAAATACAACAATAAAGGATATATCATGATGAATGGAATATAGAAAGAGGATTTAACAATATAAATATCGGAAGCAAGAACAATTATTGCTTTTAGAAAAATTGACAGTTAAGTAGACTTTGAACAATAACTTCCAAAAGAGTCAATAGCTGGTTGACCCTTTGGTTACTGGCTACAGAATAAGTACTTGAGGGGATCAGCCTCACGTACACTATGTATATGCATAGCATTTAACTCTGTTGTTTGTACCTTATATACGGTACCTGGGGTACTCCCCTATAATAAAGGGGGTGTTCATTTCAGTCTAAGAATCCTCACCATTGATTAGTTCGGATAGCTTTTATAAATTCTCACATGCTTGCCTGACCGAACAAGGGTACAAACTCATTCTTAATTAGTTCGTGAATTACCGAACTTTAATAAATGTACGAATCCAAAATGCACCGAGTGCGAGTGTCAATAATATCATAGATGTGGAATAATTGTAAACTGATTAAACCACTTAAGCATTCTTGGAAATAGAGTTCAGGAGAAAGGGAACTTGCACAACATATACCTCTTTGCATGAAATAACTAGTGTATAAGGTTTAGAATTTACTCAAATATAAATTGAGTTAAGGAACTGGCATAATACATCACATCCTGCTCGAATATAAATTGAGTAGGGTTAAAGGAAACTTGTCAGTCTGCTCAGCTATAAATAATACTAGCTTTATCTAATTGGCCGTGAAGGACCTATCATTGATAAATTCGATCTGTCAATTAGTATTGTGTGGTTGTATATTGATACGCTTACTCATGTTATTATATTTAGCAGGTAAGTCAATCACATAGCACACATAGTTTAGTATTATCCTAAATCCTATAAGACACTTAGTCGATCCTCAGGCTGATGAATACTTACTAACAATTACTAATAATTGTTTAATACATTACATTACTTTATTAACTCTATCTACATTTAATTACTATTTAACATTAGCTAAATAGGAATTAATCAATGACCTTTAGTTATTATTTAATAATAAATAATAGCTAATCATGTTTACTTATTATTCGAATACTCAGATTATTACCCTCAACTTTAAGTATTGGTTAATCATCCTTATTTATTATTTAATATTTAAATAAGCAATAATTAATTAATTAACTTTTATGTTAAGCAAATAACATCTAAATGAGTAGTGATCGATATTTATTACTCAATTTTATTTAAAGAATAATTAATTAGTTTATTAATTTAAACCATTTTACTTACCATCTAGTATCACTCAGATAGTAGTTATCTTGAATTATTTCTAAAAGTAGGAAATGACTAGTTATGGTTACTTGTTATTGAATTTGTCAATTAAATAACAAGTAATTTAAATTATAAATCTTTAATCGTTATCTAACACTAAGTAATAATGATCTCCATTATTTTTCTTAAGAAGTCTTTAATTATTATTTATCATAATAATTAATTACTTTTATTTATTATTTAAATGTTAAATAATAAATGGTTAATAAGACTTTACTCTTACACTTATTTTATCCACAATAATAATGAATTAATCATTATCTTTATTACTCATCATAATCAATCAATATCTTTATTTATTATTTAAATGTTGGTTAAATAATAAATAATTAAATAGATTTTTATCTTTAGCTATAAAGATGCATTTGTTATTCAACCCATTTAAATAATACCCAAATATTTTAAGAGTTATCAGGTATTATAATAATATTTCAATTATCCCTTACTCTTACCAAATTCTGCTAACAATGTTTATAAGGTCCAACTATTATCATTAATCCTTTCACGGTCGGTTAATATTGTTTACATTCTAGAAATACTTTCATTACTAGCTATCATTATCAATTGACTAATAATGGCTTAGCTAATACTTATTATCATTGATGCTTATAATGACAACTTAACATTAAGTAACTGCGATCAAACACTTAAGGGAACACTACAGAAATCTCTAACGTTTGAAACTCATAAACCCCCCCCCCCCGTCCGGCGATTGCTGCCCGCCCAGCCCCTCAGCACCAAAGTGCCAAGGCGCGGCTGCCGCCGTACTGCACACGGGCAAATACCCACAAGTCTGGGGCCTTACCAACCACTCTTTCCTAGCAGCAGTTGCACAACAATCACACACTAGCACATAATATAAGAAAATCATGAAATTTTTACAAACTGAACGGACCGCTTAATTCAAAAAATACATAAACCAAACAACACAAACTGCTTCTTACAGTCATTACAACAAACAGTTGGTGGGCGTATCAATGTTCTTCAATAACTAGTAAACTTAAGATACTACCCAACCATAATCCAAGCTTACACTGTCCGGCCTTCCATGGCCTTTCACACGGAATTTTCCTCAACAAAATAGCAATAGAAACCAAAAGAAAAAGAAAAGTATTTCACGGCAGTTGGGCCAAAAAGATAGAATCCTTCTTATACCTTGGGGTTGGGTTATGCCGAGGTTGATTCCTCGTTGCCGCCCTCCTTCTTCTCCCAAAATAGATGGTGTAATTGGAGGGCATCCGCCCCACTGTCGACACCTCCGAACGGTAATCGCACCCGGCAGTTGGCCTTCCCCTGTTTCCCTCTCCTTCTATAAATTTCCTTCTAATTAAAACGCACAATTTTAGCAGCTTGCTAGGGTTCGGGGCCTTCAATTTATAGAGGAATCTTTACCCAACTTGCTGGGTAATGCCCAAATCAGTCGAATCAGTGACAAACGGTAGGAGGGGTTGACCTAAAGCCGCTAGCTGACGACCCTCACAACCCCCTATGTCGCCCAGTCGCGTCGTAATCTCCTGGTCCGAGCGGTTAGCGCTCGGTCGTCCATGCCCCTGCTCGTTTTGCCCACCTCGAATCCTTGAACAGCCCACCCGTCGCCGAGCTCCTCTCTCAGTCCAACGGCCGGTCTCTACACGCTATCGCCGGCGCACGGCTTGGTGTGACCTTCTCCTCTGCACCTGTCTCGTTCCATTTGATTTGAGGGTTTAGGTTCTAGGCTCGGCTTTTCCCCAATTGTATTACCGGTTGCCCCAAATCAAATAGGAAATGGTTCCAACTCTTTCACAACGGTTCAACCCGGCAGGAATGAAAAGGGAATCCAGCCCAATTGGGTTTAATTCATAAGACTTGCCCCAGTCCACTTGGTTCGGCCCAACGGAAATGGAAGGAATTTGGGTTCAGCCCAATTAATATTGGGTCAGCTGAAATAAAAAAAAGAGATATGACCCAAGTAAAATTAATAACATTATGTTTCTAATATTTAAATTAAATAACTAATTCAATTAATTAATTATTTAAAATATTTGTTTTAACAATAATTCCCCATTCGAATTATTTAATCTGATAATGATAAAATGAAATTATCTATTTAATTTTTCCCAATTTTCTTCCAACCAATTCTTAGGGTTAAATCACTAATTTATTCAAACTATTAGTGAATCCCTTTAATACAAAGAAAATTATTGGACTATATAATTAAATAATACCTACATAGATCCAATTAAGCCCGTAAAATTAAATAAAATAAATTTCACATATCAAAATAATTTGGTAACAAGGTTTAAAATTCTTGGACATTACAGTTATGAAACAGACAAATCTCTGTGCATTGTGTGATTGAATTTTTACTGTCTTGCATATTAATTTCTAACACTGCAAATTAATTAACTAAAAATTTCAAGAAGGCCTAAGATAAATTTTTAATCAGTAATAATCTATTTAATCCTCCTTCTAGATTATTATTAGATTTTCACTCGATAGCAATTACCAAGCAAAAGCCCTAATTTTTCTAAGCTTGTTGTCTGTAATTTTGACGACCATTATAAAGACGTACCTTTCTTTTCTCCCGCCCAATCCATGTTGGAAGCCAACTTAGACATATCAACATTTACTTGTCTTTTTCTTTTTCTTTGAAAAGCCACGTATGATAATAGGAGAAGGGATTTGACGTCCGTCCCAGAAATTGGACGGAATGGTCCGATTAATAACTTTTTAAAAGTTCAGTGTGCCAATTCCATTTTTTTTAAAGTTTAGCGAGGTAATGCTTAAACTTGGACAATCACAATGGGGTATTACCCTTTTTTTGTCAAAGCACAACTATACTCCTTTTTTCTCTTCTGTCCTCTATTTTATTATTCCAAGAAAAAAAAGAAAGAAAGAGCGAAGAGATAAGAGATTAATTATGTGACGCCCCCAAATTCTGACGCCACTATCTCGAATTTGATTCGTCACGATCTAACACAATAATGACATAAAACTAATGCAGCGGAAAAGATAGAATAAATTACATTGATTGAATATAATTATTCTCGTCTCAAGGTCTCGTAACCGCTACTACAATACTATCCAAAAGTCTTGATTTAACTGAAACATAGTACTAATACATAATCCATGCCTATGCTTATTACATAACCGAATTAGAAGTCTTAAAGCAACATAGTAAATAATCTCTTTCCTAAGGAAGAACAAAGCTACTCCGTAGTTTTGCCCTTTCCCTTATCCTTGCCTGAAGGTTTACCTCGCTATGCCTTAACTGAAAGGTTTAAAGAAAGCAAGAATGAGCAACAAATTTGCCCAGCAAGTAATGTAATAACAAGGATAAACAATTAAAAATTTGAAGTCTCGAGAATATAAGGGATAATTCAAGAATATTATGAATTATCAATTATTTCGAATAAAGTTGTTATGGACAGATAATCTCAATAAGATTCAAGAAATAATTCTATCAAAGTTCGAGATGAAGAACACTGAGTAGCCACAAAGGACTAAGAACTCCTGCTAGAATTAACAGTTTTTATACTGAAAATCCAATAAAAACAAGTACACAGGTGATCAGCCTATAGTACCCCAGATTATGCATAACTGTCACATGCTTATAAGTGCGTACGTCGGTTTCCCGACAATGTATAATTTCTCCTTTTTAGGAGGGTTGTTCATCTCAGTAGATAAGGGTCCTCACCAAGACAATTGGTTTGGAATAGCTTTCTAACACATGTATAATAGTCTAACCGAAACAATGGTTTAGACAACTTTTATAATCATATTCAATGATTTAATGAATACCAATACTCACAATGAGGTTTAAGGGATATTAATCTTAAACCAATCCTTAGAATATGAATGACAGTTTATAAAGCATAAGAGTTATTGTCACATATTTGTATGATACATGAATATACAAGTTTACATGCTTGCTCAATAAAGAGAAAGGGTTTGAATACTTTCACAATATACCACATCCTGCTCGAATGTAAATTGAGTAGGGTTAGAGGAAACTTGCCTTTAGCGTAGTTTACGACTTTACAGCTTATCAACACTACGACGAACTAGGATATCCTATTGTAACATAGTTACATATATATAGAAAACGCTTCCATTAGTCACGCATATCAATTACTGGATAATAAACCCTTTCACATAACCAAGTATGTAAGACAAATACGGAAACTATCTTTGATATATAACTAGACCACATAATAGTATACTACCATGTTTTGTAGTTTTAAAAAGGGACGTTAATCCTTACATTTCGGAAACTCTACTTATAAACCATGTACACGTCTTGAAGCACTCATGTTATAATACCATTACATATTTGAATACCAAAAATATTGCTACAACTTCTGCTTTACACTTTAGAATAATAATGCAAGCAATCCACAAGGTTCAGATTTACAAACAAAATCAACTAGACCAAACTGCAGGAGGGCGTAGCTGCGCTCAGGTTAGGCTTAGGGACGGCGTAGCTGCGCTATCCCCTGGCCAGACCAGAGTTAAGTTTTGCTCTACCTGGTTCTGTCCTATATCTCAACATACAAGAGTAATAACATCTAGCATACACACATGTTAAAGGGGTTTGCATGTGTAGACACCCAAATTTTGCGTTCCCTGTACTAATCTTGACAGGAGGGCAAAATCGTCAATTGAACCGGCTCGCGGGAGTGAAGAAGTGGGCCCAAGGGCGAGCGCCCGACACCACCGCAGTAATTGGCAATCAAAGCTGATGTGACAATAAGGCCATCCGAGACAGACGTCCCCGAATGAGGTGGCACGTCTCCCGGAGATCCCCGGACTGCAGAGTACGAGCCCTTCAACGGAAATCAACGGTACGGCACGGAAATCGAGACGAGGTGCGGAAAATGAGAAAATCAGCACAGTCAGCCGCGGATCAATCCGCGGCCAAGGACGGAACTCGAGACGGCACGGGACTCGAGCGCACGGGACTCGAGCGCACGGGACTCGAGCGCGGCTGGGGGGAGAACCAAGGGCCAGCCGCAGATCAATCTGCGGCCAGCCGCAGATCAATCTGCGGCTGCCCTTGACAGTCCCTTATCAGGCCATTTCGCATACAGAAACAAAAAAAAGAGAGGAAGAAGAGAAAATCCAGCAGCAGCAGCTCGGAAATAGGGAGAAAACAGCAACAAAATAAGGGCAATTAGGAGAGAAAAAGAGTGAAAAGAGTGAGGAATTGTACCAAATTTTGTAAGATTATATCTCATATTTTCTACTCTACTCAATACACAAATTCCTACATATTGTGGGGATCATTTTGCAAGGTGAAAATCTTTTGTTTTGACATTTGCTCGTACCATTTTGATAGGCTCTTATTATCCGAATCCTCTTAAATGCATCCTTTTTTGCGTTGTATTGTGAAATCATGGATTAGGGATTATTAGTGAGGGTTCCATCGGAACAAAATTCTTCCTAATAAACCCGAGGATATCCAATTGGTGGAATTTCTAGCTTATTTATGGTGATTGCTTGGATGTAATTTAGTTAGAATATTATTTTCGGATATCATGGTGTATTAGGCAATCCGTGTTGTTTTAGTTTCGTAGTATTTGTGTTGCGGGTATGTAGTGATTTTGGGTGTGAGCCTAGGAATGCGACCCCGTGGTCCAAATCCGATGATGGACGTTTTGATACATGTAATAGATGCAAGGTACTCGTTTTGTTGTAACATGTAATCGTTGGGCCTTAAAACGACGCTAGAGCGAGAATCGGGTTTAAGGCCCCGTAATAGTAAAATATGTGATTGTTGGCGTTAGGGGATATTTTGATGGCTTACATGCCCATGAATAGCCCCCTACGCGTTTGATATTTAGTTCGATTTGTATCATCCAACAAAATGATTTCAAAGCCAAAACAATCAAGATTTTGCTAAAATTAATCAAAGTAGGATATTAGCATCACGAGGCTAAAAATTGGAAGTGCTAATGAAAGTCGATTCCTATTTTACGAGAAAGCCAAAAGGAAGTTGTTTCCAAATGTCACAAAAAATGGTTTTATAAAGAGAAATAAACGTTTTACTAAACCTTGATACATAGGGCGAAAGAGATTCTAGAAATTGCCTATCATTTATGAAAGCAACGTATAAAGCTCGATTCCTATTTTGGCTAAGGTTTAACAAACTCATGTTTTTACCAAAACAAACACTTGATAAAAAATCTCATAGCTTTTGTCAATTTAAAATCAAATCTTTCTCAATAAATAAGGCTTTCTCGTAAATATCGAAAAGACATTTTTAAGCACTCTCAGAACTAAAGCACGATTTTCCCTAAGAAATCCAAATGATTCTTTCATACAAACTCACCACAACATTCATTTAGGCACACACACACACACGCGCACGCATACACGTTTTATGAATTAAAGGATAGGAAAAGCATCAAGATTGCGGTAACCGTATTTCACGGAAGACGGGGGGTGCCTAACACCTTCCCCTCGCTTAAGCAAGCCCCCGAACTCTATGAATCTCGATTCGCAGACCATTTAATTCGGAGTCACATATGAGCCAGCGATTTATAAAAAACGAAAACTCGGATGAGTTGGTACATCCATTTCAAATATACCAACTGGCGACTCTGGTTAATTGGCTCATCATAAAAAACGATCTTTCAAAACCCCGTCGACATTAAGTGCCGACCTTTTCCCCAAAATCACCAAAACCAAAAGGCAAAAATAGGAAAAGGGAACGAGAGACGAGAAAAAAACCCGGCGTCGACAACTGGCGACTCTGCTGGGGACATTAGAGGGCTTAAGCCGCGTTTAAATCTTGATGTTGTCCTATCCTTTAAAATTCATAAAAATGTGTGTGCATGCGATATTTTGATTTTTTGTTTCTTTTGTTGTGTGATTGTGTGTTTTTGTCCAAATAGATGAATGATTGAATGGAATTGCTTTACTTTTAAATGATCATTTGCATACGGTGAGGACGATGAATGTGAATGTATGTTAAGAGAGTACCTCCTCCTGAGGCGAACCTGTCGGTTGCTTATTACTGGACTCGAAGGGGCTGCTCCCCGGAGATGGCTCAGGAAACGCACCACCCAAATCCGCTCCAATCGAAAGGGCTCAAACGAGTAGATTGCGAAGATTTGGGGACCTTCATGCCGAAAAGCCCGTGAGAGTAACCCTAGGATAGGTCATCCTCAGATTAACCCAACGCAGGAAAAGTCTCTTCATGCCTTTTTACGTTTATATGTCTAAATGTCATGATCTCATTCAATATTCATATATCCCTTTCCTGTGTCAAAAGAGATTACTAACTTCTGTGAATTGCAGGGGATAGTTGGGGAAGCATAATAAAGCATGTTTAGCATTGGTCATTGCATTAAAGGACTACTAACTTTCTGTTCTACAGGGAAAGATTAAAAAACCCAAAGCACAAAAAATTACAGCTTTTGCATGCATCCATATCCTTTCATTTCCAAGGACTAAACTTCGAACCGTTGTTTTGTAGGATTGCTCCTCAAACCCGTTCGCAGTCTAAGAAAGCCCAAAATTCTACATCTGAAATGGCTGATATTCCTAATCATGGTTCCATATCTCGGGAAGAGTTTGATGACTTCAAAAAACAGATGATGGAAATGGCCACGATGCTAAAAGAGCAGTTCCTACTCAGACAGGATCCGCCAAACCAAGGACCCCATAATATTCCACCACCAGGGGGTGACCAGAATCCTCCTAAAAATATTGTAAACCTGGGTAAGGATGACCAACCCCAACTCAGGGACGAGACAGTCATTACAAGGGCCGTTCCCATACCTAACAAGACAGTGATTACTATCCCAGAGGAGGGGGATACTGACGACCTTCGGAAAAAAATGAGACACGTGGAGGAGACCATCCAATCTCTGCGTGGCATAGGCTCCCTGGGTAGGGTCAATTACTCGGATCTGTGTGTTTTCCCCGGAACCAGATATCCAGAAAAGTTCAAAGTCCCCGAGTTTGAAAAATACAATGGAAAGGGAGACCCCTACACGCATTTGAAAATATACATTGGAGAACTCGGGTCTTATGCCGAGGACGAGGGGTTGAGGATGCAGCTATTCCAGAAAAGCTTAACAGGGGAGGCGAGGATCTGGTATGCCCGCCTTGACAACGCCCGAATCCACAACTGGGAGGAATTGGCCCATACTTTCTTAACCCAATACAGCTTTCAGGCCCAGATGGCCCCTGACAGGTACCAAATGACAAAAGTTAAGAAGCAGCCTAGGGAATCCTTCAGGGAATATGCGCAACGATGGAGGGGCATGGCCGCGCAAGTGAACCCTCCGATGAGCGAATCAGAGATGGTGATGACTTTTGTGGACATTCAGGAAGCACCGTATTATGAGCGAGTCATATCGGGGATTGGTAGGCCTTTCGCCGAAATGTTAAAACACGGAGAAATGGTGGACATGGGTTTGAAATCCGGCAAAATTCGGGATCTCACGGCTTTGGAGACGGCTGCAGAACAGATCCAAAGCGGTAATTATGGCAGCACTTCCCGAAGGGTGCAAAAGAAGAAGGAGGAGGACGTCTCCCTCATCCTTCAGGGCTCATCCAAAAAGACAGAAAGCCATCTTCCGGTACAGGTGCAGAGGGTAGGGCCACCCCGGCAGCCCAACTTCACAGATCAAAGAGCAGAGGGACGAAGGAGATATGAGGCCTCGCAAAATCGAGTATTCACCCCACTCGGGGAGCCGCTTGAACGAGTATTAGCGGTATTGGTAGCCCAAAAGAAGATAGTTGGTCTGGCACCACCGAGTGACCCAAAGGGTAGAAGGTTTGACCCGAGCAAGCGATGTGCATACCACTCCAGCTCCCCTGGCCATGATACACAGGACTGTTGGACGTTGAAGCATCGAATCCAAAACCTGATTGACAGTGGGGAAATTGTGGTGGAACAGCCAGACTCCCCGAATGTTAAAGCAAATCCCCTGCCAAGACATGATGGAGGGGGGGTCAATATGACGGATGACAGTGAAGCTGGGGGACCGCCGAGGTTAAACTATGTGCAGGAAATTGAGGGGATGATCAACGTGATACATGAGCATGGGAGTGCACGGGGAGTGCCCATCAGATTGATGGGGGTAAGTACGAATAGCACGGAGGGACCGGTCAAGTTGACGGCTCCGAGGCCCATCATCCTTGCAGCAAGGCCGCAAATCCCTATCAGTAGTCTAAGGACGGTACCCTGGAATTATGGGGGAACGCCAGAGGAAGCGGCCAGTTGTGCTTCTGTGACGACAAAGGGGAACCCCTTATACCTTCCCGGGCGAGTCCTTGAGAGCCAAAGGGAAAAAAATGAAGAGATTTCCGAAGAAAGGGCCATAGAGTTCTTAAAAAGGATGGATCACCCGGAAACGAGGGGGATTCAGATTTTAAATGAGGAGTCAACCTTAACATCAGTCATGGACCTGGTGTTGTCATCCAATAAGCATTGCAAAACTTTGACGAAGGTTCTGGAGGAGGCATACGTGCCTAGGGAAATTAGTGAGGAAGGTTTCGGCCAGTTGGTGGGCCATTTGATGGAGAGCGACGTGATATCCTTTGCAGATGAGGACATACCCAAGGAAG
This sequence comes from Aralia elata, assembly GCA_034770075.1. Taxonomy (NCBI): domain Eukaryota; kingdom Viridiplantae; phylum Streptophyta; class Magnoliopsida; order Apiales; family Araliaceae; genus Aralia; species Aralia elata. The sequence continues at coordinate 72,730,233 of CM068382.1, read as the reverse complement.
GACGGGGACACCGAAAACCGCTACATATTACGATAATCTCCTCAGGGTATATCATGAATGGGGTATTGATTGATGGGGGATCGGCATTGAATATTTGTCCCCTCAGCACATTGCAGAAGATGAACATTAATCCCAAGCGCCTACGGGCCAGTCACGTGGTGGTGCGAGCTTTCGATGGTTCCCGAAGGGATACAATTGGGGAAATTGAATTACCAGTGGAAATAGGTCCCTGTACTTTTGATATATCTTTCCAGGTCCTAGACATCACCGCCAGTTATAACATGTTACTGGGGAGGCCATGGATACATAGGGCCGGGGCAGTGCCGTCTACGCTCCATCAACAAATCAAGCTAATCATCAGTGGGAATCTGGTAACAATCTCGGCCGAATGTGATGACCTTTCTCCTCCCAAGGGTGGCCTACCAGTGATCAACGTGGATGAGTCGGCGGTACCAGCCAGCTTTCAGGCACTAGAGATTAGCACTCCCCAATACAGATGCTTGGGGGCTCCAGCCGTGAAGCCAAGGGTCTCTCCAGAACTTACTTTTGTTGCAAAGGAAATGATAAGGATGAAGTTCCAGCCTGGACAAGGGTTAGGAAGAAGCAGTCAAGGAATCACCAAGCCCATTCAACTACCCCATCAGGTAGGCAAGGCAGGTGTGGGATATCATGGAGGTATAACATGGAGAGGCCGTCAGGGCATGGCCCCGGTTCGATTGATTGGCAGCCCGGTGACCCCGGTCAACAATAAGCAGGGGACCAGCGAGCCTGTGACTAGAGCAGGGGGTGAAGATTTGGCCCCCACGAATGATGAATTAGCCAAAAGGGAGAGTTTCCTACAGGAGGTCGCGGAAGAGTTCGAAACCCAGTGCTATATCCCCGGACAATTAATAAGCAATGAAGAGGGGACGAATGTTGCCACACCAGGAGCCCAACAAAGTGTGCCTATCATCGATTGGGCAGGGTTGATTATTCCTAAGGAAGGTATGAGGGGAGACTCGGGCGATGTGGCCGTGGTCATCGGGGAAGTGTCCGGTATAAAGCCACCTCTCATCGAGCACATATCGTCTGACCTGACCATCGACAATTGGACCGTGAGGCCAATAATATCCAAACAAGGGTAAAACCCGACGTCAGGGTGGTAGACCTCAGAGGATGGGGGAATGAAGAAGTTTTATTTTTGTTGTTGTTTTATTTCTGCATAATTATGTCGTTCCTTCGTGTTATTTGAAAATGCGATCGTCGTGGAAAATGATTTATATATGACAAGTATTTTGTTTCATGTCAGGTGTACCAAATTGAGTAATCCTTGCCTAACAAACGATCTTTCAAATTTGAATGATGATTATGATTTTGACATTGAGCTGGATTTCGATTTGATGGGCATTGAGCAGGACGAGGCAGATTACGACGATGCGCCTGACGAGATCAAAGGATGGGTCGAGGATAAACCCAAACCCAATTTGGACCAAACCATCACCATTGATATTGGAACCCCAGACAAGCCAAAAGAACTCAAGATAGGGATAGACCTCACCCCCCACCAAAAAGCAGAAATGACTGAGTTGCTGAGCCAATATGAGGATGTCTTTGCCTGGTCGCACGAGGATATGATCGGATTGTCCACCGACATCGTGGTCCACCGGTTGCCCATCAAGGAGGGTTTCAGGCCTGTCAAGCAGAAGCTAAGGAAGTTGAAACCTGAGTGGAGCTTGAAAGTGAAAGAGGAGATCATTAAACAATTCAGGGCCGGGATCATTATGGTGTCCACTTACCCGGAATGGCTATCCAATGTAGTCCCAGTGGCTAAACCTGGAGGAAAGGTGAGGGTATGCGTAGACTACAGAGATCTAAACAAGGCCAGTCTCAAGGACAACTTCCCGGTGCCTTTCATACACATCCTGGTGGATAACACAGCCCAGTACGAAATGTACTCTTTTGTGGATTGCTTCGCAGGATATCATCAGATAATGGTGGCGGAGGAAGATCGGGAAAAGACCGCATTCATCACCCCTTGGGGCACTTTCTGCTATAGACGATTGGCTTTTGGTCTCACAAACGCAGGGGCTACCTATCAGAGAGCTATGATGGCCCTGTTCCATGATATGATGCATAAGGAGATAGAGGTCTACGTGGATGACATTATTGTGAAATCAAGGGTAGAATCTGACCACATAGCCCATCTTAAAAAGCTATTCGATCGGCTCAGAAAGTATAATTTGAAGCTCAATCCAGCAAAGTGTGCTTTCGGAGTGCAGTCAGGTAAGCTTTTGGGATTCCTGGTTAGTGATCGAGGCATTGAATTGGATCCGGCAAAGATTAAAGCCATTGTGGATATGCCGGCACCTCACACAGAGAAGGAGATAAGAGGATTCCTGGGAAGAATAAACTTCATCAGCCGTTTCATATCCCACTTGACAACTACGTGCGAGCCAATTTTCAAGTTGTTAAAGAAGGGTGCTTCCCAAGAATGGAATGAGCAATGTCAAAGGGCTTTTCAGACCATTAAAAAGCAGCTGACTGAGGCACCGGTGCTGGTACCCCCAAAGGATGGGATCCCTCTGTTTATGTACATATCGGTCAATGCCATCGCGATGGGATGCATGCTAGGACAAAAGAATGAGGCAGGTAAAGAGCAGGCCATCTATTACCTCAGCAAAAGATTTAGCCAATGTGAACAGAATTACACTCCCATCGAGAAGACTTGTTGTGCTCTGGCCTGGGCGGCAGGGAGATTACAGCATTACCTCCAGGGGCATACTACGTACCTGATATCGAGAATGGATCCCCTGAAATATATTTTTGAAAGGCCCGTGTTGAATTGTCGACTATCAAGATGGCAGTTAATCTTACAGCAGTTCGACATGGTATACGTAACTTAGAAAGCCATGAAGGGGCAAGGAATTGCAGATCAGTTGGCCGAGACGCCGTCGGGAGGGATGGAACCGTTAGAAACTCCTCTACCGGGCGAGGATATATTCTGGGTGTCAGATACGAAATGCAATGATGAGGGACAATTCTGGAAGTTGTATTTTGATGGTGCCATGAATGCTGAAGGGGCAGGAGCCGGAGCAGTCCTGGTCTCTATCACCGGAGAACAATACCCCGTAGCCGCTAAACTGCATTTCAGCAATTCGAACAACACCGCTGAATACGAGGGATGTATCTTGGGACTCCGCTTGGCCCGCGACATGGGAGTGAGGAGGCTAGCAGTGTTCGGGGATTCAGAATTGGTAATCAGACAGGAAATCGGGGTGTATAACACTAAGGAGCTCCGGTTGCTCCCATACCACCGATGTGTTGTCCAATTAATGCAAGAGTTCGAAGATATCGCTTTCCGACATATTCCCCGTGGACGGAATGATTTTGCCGATGCATTGGCAACTCTGGCTTCCTTAATCCATATCATCAAAGGAAGGGACGCTCCACAGATTGAGATAGCAGTACAGAATGCCCCGGCATACGAAGAGCATGTTGCAGTGTTATCAGGCGAGGTGGTTCTGCCAAAGCAGCCTTGGTATCACGACATAAGGGAATATCTAAGGGATAGATCCATTCCCGACCAGGCAAACCGAGCTGAAAGAATGAGAATTCAAAAAATGGCGATGAAGTTCTACCTGAGTGGGGATTCGCTCTACAAGAGGGATGCTGGTTTGGGACTGTTGCAATGCGTGGATGAGACGCAGGCCCAAAGGATTATGAACGAAATACATGGTGGAGTGTGTGGGCCACACATGAGTGGACCAATGCTGGCCAAAAAGATTCTGAGAACGGGGCATTATTGGTTAACCTTAAAAGCTGACTGTGATGATCATGTCAAACGGTGTTACCAATGTCAGGCGCACGGTAATGTGATCCATACGCCCCCCAATGAACTGCACTGTATGACCTCCCCGTGGCCATTCTCAATGTGGGGAATGGACGTGATCGGACCAATAGAGCCCAAAGCAAGCAACGGGCACCGATTCATCTTCGTCATGATCGATTATTTCACCAAATGGGTAGAAGCAGCCTCTTTCCCCAAGGTCACTCAGGAGGTTATCGTTGGGTTCATCAGGAATAATGTCATTTGTCGATACGGGCAACTTGAGGTTTTGGTCTCCGACAATGCTAAGAATTTAAACAACGCCCTCATGAAGGGATTGTGCGACCAGTTTAAGATCAAACACCTCAACTCTGTCATTTACCGTCCCAAAATGAATGGGGCAGTGGAGGCTGCCAATAAGAACATCAAGAAGATCATGGCAAAAATGTCTGCTAATCATCGGGGATGGCCAGATCTGCTACCCCTCACCCTACTGGCATATCGAACATCAACACGTACTTCTACAGGGGCAACCCCTTACGCTTTGGTGTATGGAATGGAGGCCGTCCTGCCAATTGAGGTTGAAATGGCGTCCCTCAGAATAATGATCGATGCTCAGATAAGCGAGGAGGATTGGATGCAAAGTCGATACGACCAGTTGGCCTTAATTGATGAAAGGAGGGTGGCTGCTGTTTGGCACGGTCAGTTATATCAACAAAGGATCTCTCGGTCATATGACAAAAGTATAAGACCTCGGAAATTCAAGGAGAATGACCTGGTGCTAAAGAGAGTCATGCCTTGCCAAGACGAAGCTAAGGGGAAGTTTGCCCCAAACTGGGAGGGACCTTTTGTAATTAAAAAAGTGCTATCCGGAGGAGCCCTCATATTGCAAGAAATGGATGGTGAGACATTTCCACAACCCCTAAATGCTGACTCAGTGAAGCGATTCTACGCTTAAATCATCAATCCCCTTTGTTTTTCCTTTGAGGAGCGAACTACGTAGGACCTGATCTCCCAACTTGTGGGGGTACGTAGGCAGCCATCATGGCGCGGTCCGATCCATAAAAAAAAATAATAATCCTTCCCCTAAAACAAAGCCAATCCCCAACAGCCCGATAAACCTGCCTAAACCCTCAAAACTTTCCCGAAACCAGCCGACCAATCCTTTCCATACCAAATTGACATAACCCTGATCAAACCAAACAGTTAGCCAAAGTCTGAAACTCAATCCAATGAAATCGACAGGGGTACGGCAATATCTGTCAAATCTCCATCAAGACTTGAGAAGAGAAAGAAAGCGAAATGTCAAAATCATGATCAACCGGATAAGATGATGATCCAATGAAGGGCAACGATACAACAAAGAGGGAAAATGACTAAATTTAAATACCTGTTTACGTATATAAGTCTTTTGTTACAAGATGTCCTTCTCAATAACCGATGAAATTAACATAGTCTATGCAGGAAATAAAACAATCTACAAATCTGCAACTAACTGAAGCAGGATGGATAAGGTGGTGGATAGATCTGAGGCATCAGCATCCCCTGAAATCTGCTGTCCCATCATGTCGATGCGGTCCAACAAGGCAGCGGCCCGGCTGACGGTCCCAGAGTGTGCATCTATGACTGTCCTAGCCTGTAGAGCAATGGCATCTCTATCAACTATGGCAGCATTTCTGGCTAGAATAGCAGCATCCCTCTCAGCTATGGCGGCATCCCTCTCAGATTCAATAGTCATCAAAGACAGACGGACCCGGCTATGTTCAGTGTCCTGACTAGGGAAAGAATCGGCTGAGATCGAGTGATATATGGTATCGTCTGGGAAAGTCACTCCAGAGTCATCGAAAGTCCCAGTCTGACTCACACCAACTGCATCCGAATCTCCGCGCAGCCATTGCACATAAGCGAATGTCTGGAGGGGGCCACTATCAACGTACTCGGCCAGGATCCTACGAGGCCAAAGATCATATACCCGCAGTAGATCTCTCTCTGTCTGGGATGATATAGGGAATCGGTAGTCGGCTGCACCCGTGAAAAGGTGGAAATCCTGTGTCTGATCAAACTGCCCCATCACTGCCATGGGATGATAAGTCGTCACACCCCTCAAGCCAGCAATGGGAATGAAGTCCAGGTCGGGCACATGAGTCAAGAAGCTCATAAAGGAGCAATAACCCGAATAAACCAGGAGATGAAAGGGATCCTCGATGACCGACAGAAATGCTGCCCAGGAGGCCGCATCAGTACAGTTCACAGGACGAAATGAAAACTGCGTGGTTATGTCATGACTGAAGCAAAACCCTTGGCGACGGAGGTGGCCGATGGGACTAAGATGACTCATGAACCACACATACAACAAAGTCGAGCTCCCTCGGAATACTCTGCCTCGGAAGGACTGACAGTAGGAGGCTGACATGTAAGTATCCGCCAATATCATCGGAAGAATGGTGTGATCCTCCTGAAGGGCCCTAACGGCCGCGACTAGCCGCATGTCCAAGTGATCGGGTCCCGCGGGCAAGTACAGAACTGAGAGGATACAGGCCATCAAAACGCCTAGCCTCAAAACGCCCCAGCGCTCCTCCGATACAGAAAAATCCCCAGAGAAGTGGCGAAAACTGTTAGGTAAGCCGAATCGGTCAACCAAAAAGTGAAGGGGAACCAAGTGATCTGATGTGATCGCCGATAGCAGAACCGCCCTCCGCAACCCAGTAAAGGTCAAGAACTGACGGCGCATGGGACCAGATGTGATCCTGGCACAAGGTCTATCCAAAGGCAAACCGGTGAAGCGACCATACTCCTCGAGGGTGGGGGTCAGCTCTACTGTCCCTAGCCTGAACACTTGACGAGCAGGGACCCAATATCTCAAAATACCATCCACAAAGCCCACCGGCACCTGAAAGGTTAATAAGGACCGAGAGTGTCCCAAAAGACCATCTGCGATGACCCTGTCGGCCGGCGATAAACTGTCCAACCAACGGAGGAGGCTGCCAACCAACCCTGTAGGAGGAATGGAATCCAAGCATACCACGACATCTGAGGACGTCATCTGTGAAAAAAAATAGTATCAAAAAGACTGTACAGGGGTCATTTTCTATCCATGAATGAAGAGCATGCATCGTACAGACAATAATAAAGCAAATGAATTTCATAAGGATAAAAGATAAAGAACTGTGCATAAATAAATAAATGAGTTCAGTACATAGTGCATGAAATGAAAAATAAATCTAAACAGGTACAGGTACAAAAGCCCTATCCTATCCTGATCTAGATAAAGTCAATCTCATCTATAAAGGCGGGATCCTCAAACTGGTCCCCTGGGGTCGCCGAAGTCGAGGGCCCAAAGTTCATGTCGGGGATGTATGGCCGCGCGGTGGCATCAGATGAGCTCGGCCCCGCATCATAACCCGTACCATCAGGATCATAGGTATAGGCCTCCTCCGGGGTCCGGCCTAACACCCGAAGAAATAGCGACAACTGCTCCACCTGGCGGGTCAAAGTGTCTATCTGCTCAGTGTGGGTAGGGCTCCGGACACAGGCTGCCCAGTCAGTCATCATCACCGAGCCGGGGACCATATCCCCGAGGAAGAATGTGGCCCGGGTCTTAGGACCGATAGTGCGGGGCACCCATCAAGTACGGAAAGCATCACTCGTACTGGGACCCGTAGAAAGCATCCGGCCGTCCTCCCCTGCAAGCATGATCTCTGAAGGCTGAGAGTCCAGCGGCCAGGAAGTAGTGATGGGAAGGGAATGCGGGATGCGGATCTCTCCTGTGACGCATCTGAATGCGCGCTCCCCTAGATACATCACCCATCCTCCGATACTCTGCAAAGTGAGGCGACGGGTGGAAAGCTCGAACTCCGGGCCAGAAGGGTTCCCAGCATCGAACCCCTCAGCCAAATGCTCGGAGAGGTAGGGAATCCAGACGACATCTACAGCAGTGATCAGCTCCAGCTGGATGCGGCAGTGTGCAAAGCTGCCCGATATCGGGACCTCCTCCAAAGTGCTGTGATGCCACCGTCGGCCCCGGGGATAAGTATCAAGGCCGAGAGTAGTGACAGGCCTCAGGCATGGAAGACGCTCGTAGGCCCAGAACTGCGAACAGAAACAGTGAAAAGCATGAGAAACCGACAGACGCAGAAAGAAAAGAAATGAATTGACGGGAAATACATTAAGAAAAAAGAAAGAAGTCTCACCAGCAGAAAATGATAGAATCCGAGCCAAGCGTCTGTCTGGCCCTCCGAGCGTAGACGCATGCCATGGAGGAAATAGGCAAAGGTGAATGACCCCCAGTCATAGTCACCGATGCGGTCCACGTCTCTGACCGCTCCTACGACGCTGAAATGAATGGTGGAAGAGTTGTTCCCCAGAAAACAACCCCTCATGATGGTCAGGAACAGGCGTCGTAGCAGAATGTCCCTGGTGCCCTGATCCGCTGGAATGGGCAGTGCGTACAGACCCCCAACAGCATCGACAGCCAAAGCGCCGGATCGAATGCTACGGGCCTTAAAGACCCGATCCTCAGCACCGAAGCCCAATAAAGCCCGGACCTCCACAGGAGTGATGTCGAGATCTAGGGGAACGCGGGACCCGGCAAACTCTATGCCCGTAATGTATCTCCAATCCCAGGGGGTCAGCACAACCTCGCAGTCTAGAAGGTGAAGAGACTGCGTCTGGTGGAACCAGCGCTCTGATAAGGCCCTCATGTAACCCCAGGGGCACTGCCGGGGAATGATGGTAAAGAAGTGACGAAAGCCCCAAGAATCCACCACCGCCCGGTAGTCACTGTGCAAAGCCGTGTAAAGGGAGTAGATGTTGAACCAGTTGCCCCTCGGCTGAGTAAACTCGGGTACCTGGGGCAATCACCAATGGGTCAGTCCGGATAAAAGGAGAATGGAGAAATTGAGAATAAAATCAGAATAGAACCGAATATACCTCGTTAGCCACGAGAGATGCCGAGGGATGACGACTGAGATCCCAACCTAATAGATCGGGGATCTGCACAGATGCGCCAGACGAGGCACTATGAGGAGCTGGAGCCGGTGTGCTGGAGGATGGTCCCTCTGCCGCGACCTCCGGAGGAACAGCCTCCTCAACGTCCGGATGAGCAGGACGAATGACAGCCTCCGCCAAGCGGCGAGCCTGACGGGTCCGAGGAGGAACAGGAGCAGGTGCAGCCCTACGACGGCGAACACCCGAGGTCCGGGACACGGAGGAGCTACTATAAGCATCGGGATCCATAGCTGGAACATAACAGGCAAGGAGGAAGGTAAGTTCCCTTTCGAATTATGTCACGAATATTCTAAATTCCTACCCATGTCATATAATTAATGCAACATGATGCATGTTTATGGTATGTTAAAAAAAAAAAAAAAAAAAAAAAAAAAATCGGCAGAGTTCCGTTTGTAAAATGGACCTCCCAGGCATAAGCCAAACGTGTTTTCAATCAATCCAAGCCTCAAACAGATCAAAATTGCATTCATATGTGTAGTTACAGCATGTAAAGTACAGTAATGCATGATTTTCTTGCAGAGAAGGAATAACAGCATGTGAGACCACATCATGAGCATAAAATAGGACTCACACAATTGCTACATAGCATGTATATATGATAGTACATAGCATAGCATTGTAAAGCATACATTTCTATCTCTAAACATGCAAATAGCCAAATGTATAGCAAAATGTTGACGAAATTGAAAAGTGAACGGTCAAAGTGTTACCTGTAGCGCGTAGAACGATCCTACCGGAGCAGTTTTTGCAGAAAAGTTGGGAAACTCGACAAAAGGCCTTTGCAAACGAGCAAAATCTCAAAAATCTATGTGGGGTACGAAGTTGAAAGTGACAGATCTGGAGGCGGCGAGCCGCTTAAGAATCCCGATCTTGGCCGCAGATCTATCTGCGGCTGGCCGCAGATCAATCTGCGGCTGGCCGCAGATCCATCTGCGGCTGGCCCTGGTGGGTCCCCTTGGCTCCCTTGCAACCGTTTGATGTATCTAGTGAAAATGAATTACGAGATGGGTGACCGGCGACAATACCCGGCCCCGACGAGACGATCGACCGGCGACGATAACCGGCGATTACGAGATGGATGTCCGGCGACGAAAACCGGCGCCGACAAGATAACCAACCGGCGACGATAACCGGGGGTTACGAGATGGGTGACCGGCGACGATACCCGGCCCCGACGAGACAATCGACCGGCGACGATAACCGGCGATTACGAGATGGATGTCCGGCGACGATAACCGGCTCCGGCAAGATAACCGACCGGCGACGATAACCGGGGGTTACGAGATGGGTGACCGGCGACGATACCCGGCCCCGACGAGACGATCGACCGGCGACGATAACCGGCGATTACGGAATGGATGTCCGGCGACGAAAAACCGGCTCCGGCAAGATAACCAACCGGCGACGATAACCGGGGGTGACGAGATGGGTGACCGGTGACGATACCCGGCCCCGACGAGACGATCGACCGGCGACGATAACCGGCGATTACGGAATGGATGTCCGGCGACGAAAACCGGCTCCGGCAAGATAACCAACCGGCGACGATAACCGGGGGTTACGAGATGGGTGACCGGCGACGATACCCGGCCCCGACGAGACGATCGACCGGCGACGATAACCGGCGATTACGAGATGGATGTCCGGCGACGAAAACCGGCGCCGACAAGATAACCAACCGGCGACGATAACCGGGGGTTACGAGATGGGTGACCGGCGACGATACCCGGCCCCGACGAGACAATCGACCGGCGACGATAACCGGCGATTACGGAATGGATGTCCGGCGACGAAAACCAGCTCCGGCAAGATAACCAACCGGCGACGATAACCGGGGGTTATGAGATGGGTGACCGGCGACGATACCCGGCCCCGACGAGACAATCGACCGGCGACGATAACCGGCGATTACGAGATGGATGTCCGGCGACGATAACCGGCTCCGGCAAGATAACTAACCGGCGACGATAACCGGGGGTTACGAGATGGGTGACCGGCGACGATACCCGGCCCCGACGAGACGATCGACCGGCGACGATAACCGGCGATTACGAGATGGATGTCCGGCGACGATAACCGGCTCCGACAAGATAACCAACCGGCGACGATAACCGGGGGTTACAAGATGGGTGACCGGCGACGATACCCGGCCCCGACGGGACAATCGATCGGCGACGATAACCGGCGATTACGAGATGGATGTCCGGCGACGATAACCGGCTCCGATAAGATAACCAACCGGCGACGATAACCGGAGGTTACGAGACGATCATCCGCATTGCATTGATACCCTTTTACGAATAGGATTGCATCCATTGCATCATACGTTGCATCATAGGGCATATGTGTAGCATCACGTATGTATTGTCATCCATGTGCATCGTCATTCATGCATCGAGTGTCTATTCTTTATCTTGTTCATTTCATTCATCATTTCATAAACATGATAAAGAGGGGCAGCTGTAGACACCCAAATTTTGCGTTCCCTGTACTAATCTTGACAGGAGGGCAAAATCGTCAATTGAACCGGCTCGCGGGAGTGAAGGAGTGGGGCCAAGGGCGAGCGCCCGACACCACCGCAGTGATTGGCAATCAAAGCTGATGTGACAATAAGGCCATCCGAGACAGACGTCCCCGAATGAGGTGGCACGTCTCCTGGAGATCCCCGGACTGCAGAGTACGAGCCCTTCAACGGAAATCAACGGTACGGCACGGAAATCGAGACGAGGTGCAGAAAATGAGAAAATCAGCACAGTCAGCCGCGGATCAATCCGCGGCCAAGGACGGAACTCGAGACGGCACGGGACTCGAGCGCGGCTGGGGGGAGAACCAAGGGCCAGCCGCAGATCAATCTGCGGCCAGCCGCAGATCAATCTGCGGCTGCCCTTGACAGTCCCTTATCAGGCCATTTCGCATACAGAAACAAAAAAAAGAGAGGAAGAAGAGAAAATCCAGCAGCAGCAGCTCGGAAATAGGGAGAAAACAGCAACAAAATAAGGGCAATTAGGAGAGAAAAAGAGTGAAAAGAGTGAGGAATTGTACCAAATTTTGTAAGATTATATCTCATATTTTCTACTCTACTCAATACACAAATTCCTACATATTGTGGGGATCATTTTGCAAGGTGAAAATCTTTTGTTTTGACATTTGCTCGTACCATTTTGATAGGCTCTTATTATCCGAATCCTCTTAAATGCATCCTTTTTTGCGTTGTATTGTGAAATCATGGATTAGGGATTATTAGTGAGGGTTCCATCGGAACAAAATTCTTCCTAATAAACCCGAGGATATCCAATTGGTGGAATTTCTAGCTTATTTATGGTGATTGCTTGGATGTAATTTAGTTAGAATATTATTTTCGGATATCATGGTGTATTAGGCAATCCGTGTTGTTTTAGTTTCGTAGTATTTGTGTTGCGGGTATGTAGTGATTTTGGGTGTGTGAGCCTAGGAATGCGACCCCGTGGTCCAAATCCGATGATGGACGTTTTGATACATGTAATAGATGCAAGGTACTCGTTTTGTTGTAACATGTAATCGTTGGGCCTTAAAACGACGCTAGAGCGAGAATCGGGTTTAAGGCCCCGTAATAGTAAAATATGTGATTGTTGGCGTTAGGGGATATTTTGATGGCTTACATGCCCATGAATAGCCCCCTACGCGTTTGATATTTAGTTCGATTTGTATCATCCAACAAAATGATTTCAAAGCCAAAACAATCAAGATTTTGCTAAAATTAATCAAAGTAGGATATTAGCATCACGAGGCTAAAAATTGGAAGTGCTAATGAAAGTCGATTCCTATTTTACGAGAAAGCCAAAAGGAAGTTGTTTCCAAATGTCACAAAAAATGGTTTTATAAAGAGAAATAAACGTTTTACTAAACCTTGATACATAGGGCGAAAGAGATTCTAGAAATTGCCTATCATTTATGAAAGCAACGTATAAAGCTCGATTCCTATTTTGGCTAAGGTTTAACAAACTCATGTTTTACCAAAACAAACACTTGATAAAAAATCTCATAGCTTTTGTCAATTTAAAATCAAATCTTTCTCAATAAATAAGGCTTTCTCGTAAATATCGAAAAGACATTTTTAAGCACTCTCAGAACTAAAGCACGATTTTCCCTAAGAAATCCAAATGATTCTTTCATACAAACTCACCACAACATTCATTTAGGCACACACACACACACGCGCACGCATACACGTTTTATGAATTAAAGGATAGGAAAAGCATCAAGATTGCGGTAACCGTATTTCACGGAAGACGGAGGGTGCCTAACACCTTCCCCTCGCTTAAGCAAGCCCCCGAACTCTATGAATCTCGATTCGCAGACCATTTAATTCGGAGTCACATATGAGCCAGCGATTTATAAAAAACGAAAACTCGGATGAGTTGGTACATCCATTTCAAATATACCAACTGGCGACTCTGGTTAATTGGCTCATCATAAAAAACGATCTTTCAAAACCCCGTCGACATTAAGTGCCGACCTTTTCCCCAAAATCACCAAAACCAAAAGGCAAAAATAGGAAAAGGGAACGAGAGACGAGAAAAAAACCCGGCGTCGACAGCATGCTTTCATGATCATTTCAAGTTCGTATTAGTACTTTATAAATCCTTAGTTTAGAACTTCGGCAAAATAATGTCAAACAAGTTTAAGTTCACGTAACTCACCATATCAAGTATTTATTCATATACCAAAGGTTATACCATCTGAACTATACATGCTCATGTGTTCACATCATCTATACTTATCTAACATAGTTCACAACTTGAACACACATACACATCATGTCTGGGAAATATCAGAGTACTAACATGCATGTCCAACATCTCCTAATGAAATTATCATTATATTTACGCATGTTTGCTTCAAAATGTCCAAGTTTGCCTTTAAAAGTCGTTTTAACTAGGTCGTGGTCATCTAGCACACATGAAGCATCTTGGAACCTTATGTCATGCATAATCAGACCATATACACATGTTCGTATGATCAGAACTTAAGCTTTGTAAGTTTCGGTAAAGTCTAATTTCAAAACTATAAGTTTCCTTTAGAAAAACACATACAAATTGAAGCTAGGATGCTCATGCTATGCAAAGGGACCTTACACTACATGCTTCACACATTTTCAAGCATGTCTAAGTTAACTAACCAAGTTAGAAAGTAACAGTTCATAGCAGAATCAAGCGTTGTTGACTGGTGCACGGCGCAGCTGCGCCGTTCTGAACTGCAGGGAGCACGCAGTTGCGCCCTACCCTGGACGTTTCAGAATGGCCTCTACTTCGGCAGACATCAAACCCAAACACAAATTTCTTTACTTAAGCATGTTTAAAATCAGTCACATTGCTATCATGCATACATATAAACTTAACAAATATCATGCTAACATTGTACAACACCCATTTACAGATTATCACAACTTAGCTTCCTCAATTTTTTTGTACATTCAAGACATGCATTTTAGTACGTTTATGAGAATTTGCAGAACTTGAATTTAAAACATACTATAGTTAATATTACCTTTAGGAGTTGAATTGCTAACTACTGATCTTCAATTTCAGCTTGCTCCTCTACTTCACAACACTCCCTCTTTATAAAAACTTACCAGATAATTTGACAAAGAAAGTTTGGGAGAAGGATGGCTCTAATTTATAGAAAATTAATTAACCATGCCAAACCTTTACCCAATTTGATTGACCAACGTGAAGAAGAAGAAGCTGCTGGGCAATTTTGGTTTGGTGGAACAGTTGCAAGTTACTGTGAAGGCCACTCCCCATTCATCATTTGAAGTTTACTGAATTTGATAAGGAAATAGGCTAGCCTTTCTTCTCTTTTTGAGTTTACTGAGTTTTGAGCAATATAGGGAGGATAGGCCATTGGTCTATTCACATAATTGAAGGGAAGGGACTCACAATATGGGACAAGAGCAAACCCAGCATTCCAAGCAAGACTTATTAGCATACTTTGATTTAAAATGTAAACTTAGGTCATATAGTGTATTAAATAATTAAATGCTACCATATTGTATCAATAGAGTCACATGTACACATATCATATAATCCATGTACATTAATTAAAGTAAAATCTTATTAATTACTAACACCCAATATCTAATATTATTATTCCATAATACATTATTTTTGCAATAATCACTCAAGTAAATAAAGAAATAATAATTATTACATAGTAAATATAAGTTCACTTTCAATATTACTTCATGTAATTAAGATGCACAGTTAATAATTTATATCACACATCAATATGTCACATAGGATGTTCATATAATTTAAATGTCACACCTCCCTTTGTATTATTAAATGCATGTAGAAACTTTGTTACAAATAATATGCATCTTATCATGCGATTACACCTCAAATGGCAGGGCATATAACACTTTAAATAAATTAATAGAGATTATTAGTCACGCAATAATTAATTCACTAATATAGTATTAATAATTTTCTTCATTAATAATTCACTCCTTTAATAAACAAAATAAGAAATCACTTCATTACATCACTACCAAAATGACATATCACGTATACTCATGTTCGAATAAATATTCAACTTAATAGAAAAGTCAATATTAATATTAATCAAAATTCTTCCCTTATAAAAATTCCGTCCTCGGAATTGATACAAGGTTACACAAACAAATGGGGATAATCCCTCCTCATCTTACTTTCTAACTCCCACGTGGCCTCCTCAGCGTCGTGGTTCCGCCAAACTACCTTTACAGAAGATATACTCTTGTTTCTCAAGGTCTACTCTTTCCTATCTAGTATTTGGATAGGAATTTCCTCATAAGTCAAATTCTTCTCTACTTGAATCGGCTCATAGGAAATCACGTGCTTATAGTCGGATTTGTACGGACGTAACACGGAGATGTGAAACACGTTGTGGATGTGTTCCAACTCAGGCGGCAAAGCTACCTCGTATGCTACTTCACCCACTCGTTTCAAGACTTTGAATGGTCCTATGAACCTCAGACTCAACTTCCCTTTCTTGTCGAATCTGATCTTTCCTTTCCAGGGAGATACTTTTAAGAATATGAAACTACCGACTTCAAAGTCTCGGTTCTAACGATGCAAATCTGCATATTTCTTCTGACGATCTTGAGCGGCTACAAACCTGGCTCTTATTGTTGTCACCACATCGGCCGTCTGTTGAACTATTTCTGGCCCCAAAAGTCGTCGTTCTCCGACTTCATCCCAACACAACGGTGTTCTGCACTTCCTCCCGTAGAGAGCTTCGTATGATGGCATACCGATACTCGCGTGATGACTATTATTGTAAGCGAATTCTACTAAGGGTAAGTGGTCATCCCAGTTCCCTTTGAAATCCATTACACAAGCTCGAAGCATATCTTTTAGCGTTTGTATGGTTCGCTCACTCTGTCCGTCTGTCTGAGGATGGTAAGCGGTACTTAACCTCAATTGTGTCCCCATTCTTTCTTGCAGGCTCTTCCAAAAATTTGACGTGAAGCGCGGGTCTCGATCGGAAACGATTGACACTGGCACTCCATGTCGCGAAACTATTTCCTTTACGTATAAATTTGCTAATTGGTTAAGGTTGAAACGAATCTTGATCGGTAGAAAATGAGCTGTCTTCGTTAGTCGATCCACGATAACCCAAATGGCATCAAAACCCTTCTGTGTGACTGGAAGTCCCACCACAAAATCCATCGTAATGTGCTCCCATTTCCACTCCGGTATTTCCAGCAGTTGAAGTAGACCACTCGGTCTCTGATGTTCTGCTTTGACTCGTTGGCAAATGAGACATCTACTGACGTACTCTGCAACCTCTCGCTTCAAATTGCCACCAAAAATGTTGTCGTAAATCTCGGTACATCTTCGTTCCTCCAGGATCAACAGAATATATCGTGCTATGTGCCTCGCGCAAAATTTCCTCCCTTAGTTCAGTAATAGCGGGCACCCACACTCGATTTTCGAATCTCAAAATACCATCCTTATCCATTCGGAATTTTTCTTCCTCACTTCCTGTTATCCGCTTCTTTATCTTCTTGCACTCTTCATCTGTTTCTTGTGCTTTTTTGATTTGATCCAATAATGTTGGACGAGCTACCATCACAAACAACTTCTCACTGGGCCCTCGAGGTTGCCCAACTTCTATTTTTAATTTTTCCATGTCTCTTATTAACTCCTCCAAAGTTGTCAATATGAACAGTTTCTCCCTTCCTTTCCTGCTCAGCGCGTCAGCTATTACGTTGGCTTTTCCCAAGTGGTAAAGAATTTCGCAGTCGTAATCCTTGATTAATTCCAACCACCTCCTTTGTCTCATATTTAACTCCTTCTGTGTGAAAATATATTTCAGACTTTTGTGGTCCGTATAAATCTCACATTTTTCTCCGTACAGGTAGTGCCTCCAAATTTTTAACGCAAAAACTACTGCCGCTAGCTCCAAGTCATGGGTAGGGTATCATTTTTCGTAATCCTTCAATTGTCATGACGCATATGTAATAACTTTGCCGTGTTGCATAAGCACACAACCGAGTCCTTTATGCGACGCATCACTATACACCACAAATCCTCCCGTATCATCTGGTAAGGATAATACAGGTGCCTCGCTTAACCTCTTCTTCAGTTCTTGAAAACTTTCTTCGCATTTGTCCGTCCACACGAATTTCACTGTCTTTCTCGTTAGATTGGTCAACGGGGTCGCTATCTTAGAAAAATCTTGGATAAATCTTCGATAGTACCCAGCTAATCCCAGAAAACTTCTTACTTCCGTCGGCGTCCTTGGTTATTCCCAAACTAACAGCCTCCACCTTCGCAAGGTCCACTGAAATCCCATTCTTGTCTATCACGTGTCCTAGGAATTGGACCTTCTCCATCCAAAATTCACACTTGGAGAATTTTGCGTACATCTTCTCCTTCCTTAGTGCTTCCAACACCATCTTCAAATGTTCGGCGTGCTCTTCTTTGGTCTTTGAGTAGATTAGGATGTCATCGATGAAAACTACCACAAACTTATCCAAGTATGGCTTGAAAACTCGGTTCATCAAGTCCATGAATGCTGCTAGAGCGTTGGTCAAACCGAACGACATCACTAAAAATTTGTAGTGTCCATATCGGGTTCAAAATGCCGTCTTCGGAATGTCTTCCTCTCGTACCTTTAGTTGATGATAACCTGTTCGTAGATCTATCTTAGAGAAACACTTTGCTCCCTTCAATTGATCGAAAAGGTCATCTATCCTTGGTAACGGGTATCTATTCTTGATCATTACTTTGTTTAACTCTCGATAGTCGATACAAAGCCTCATCGATCCATCCTTCTTTTTGACGAATAACACTGGTGCTCCCCAAGGAGACACACTCGGCCGAATATAACCCTTATCTAATAATTCCTGCAATTGTATCATCAATTCTTTCATTTCCACCGGTGCCATACGATACGGAGCTTTCGAGATTGGTGCAGTTCCTGGTGCTAAGTCTATTATGAATTCGATTTCTCTGTCTGGCGGAAGGCCAGGCAGATCATCAGGAAACACGTCTTGAAACTCTCTCACTACTGATATATCTTTTGCTTCTACTCCTTTCTTTTGAGTATCCACAATATAGGCTAAATAACCCACACATCCTTTCTTTAACAATTTCTTGGCCTGCATCATCGTAAGACAACAGGATTGCTTAAGCGATGAGCTACCATAAAATACTACCTTAGACCGATTTGAAGTCTGAAGGTTCACACTTTTCTTTCGACAATCGATCATCGTAGCGTGGCTGGATAACCAATCCATTCCTAATATCACGTCAAACTCTCCCAGTCTTATCGGAATTAAGTTTACACTTAGTTCGTGACATCTAATGCTTGCAGAACAATTTCGATAAACGAACTCTACAGGAATTACTTCCTTATTCGCAATCTCTATGTTCAAAGGATTCTCTAAACGTTCTTGGGGTAAGTTCAAACGTGTAGCAAAATCTTCAGACACAAAGGAACAGGTAGCACCCGAATCAAATAATACATACGCATTTATATTATTGATTGGTACAATACCTGACACCACGTCCTTTGCAGCAACTGCGTCTTGGACGGTCATGTTAAAAGTTCGGGCCGTCGAGCGGTTGGGTTGTGCTGGTCCACCTATCATCAGCTTGCTTCCCCCTTGATTGTCGTTTCCCCCAGTGTTCCCCTTTTTCGGGCAGTCCTTGATCTGGTGTTCAGTCGAGCCGCAACCAAAACACCCTCGGATTTTCTTTGGCTTTGGGTAATGGGGTGCAATGTGCCCTTCCTGGCCGCAGTTGAAACAGACACTGCGACCTTTCCAGCATTCCCCTTGGTGATTCTTTCCACATTTAGGACATACCTCAGCCCTCTTCTTAAATCCTCCCTGATAACTTTCCTACTGGTTGCTTCGGTTGTTGTTGTTATTGTTATCCCACTTCCTTTTTCCTAAATTGCTTCCTCCTAAATTGCTTCCTCCACTGCTATTTCCCCCATAACTTTCTCCTCCAGAATTCTTATTTCTTTTCTCCTTGTTGTACTGACTTAACGCCTCGCTACCTCCCTCAGCAATGATCACCTTCTCCAACAGTGTGGCGAACGAATCGATCTGAAGGACTGACACCTTGTTGAACAACCAAGGTTTTAGTCCTAGTTCGAAGCGTCGAGCCTTCCTTTCTTCGGTGTCGACATAGTGTGTAGCAAATTGTGCGAGCTCGTTGAATCTTGCCGCATACTGAGCTACCGTCATCTCACCTTGCTTCAGTTCTAAGAATTTAACCTCCATCTTATTCTTCATGCTCTTCGGAAAGTAATTCTCGAAGAATAGAGTGGTAAACCTATCCCAGGCTATCGCTCCTTCACCCGCTCTTTGTTGATTGGCTTCCCACTATTAATTCGTTTCACCCTTCATCATATAAGTAGCAAATATCGTCTTCTGATCTTCTCCCACTCGAGCAATAGTAAATGCCTTTTCCATTTCCTTAATCCAGGTTTGCGCTTCGATGGGATCGGTAGTTCCCCTAAACTCGGGCGGTCCTACGCTCTTAAAGTCCTTAAAGTTCGTTACTGGTGCAGTTTGGGGATTGGGGTGTACTGGTTCATTATTCCTTCCCCGCAGGGCTTCTCCTAGCAAGTCTACTAGTTGTTGAATGGGGTCCACCTGGTTCCTTTCGTTATTGACCGACTCATCCAACTCGGCAATTCTACGTCTGGGCGGTATTTTCTGCAACACAAGATTTTACTCTTATTTTCTAAGCATATAGCTCAGGTATTTCTCTAATGTAGAAATTTAATAACACAGTGATGAAACAAAAACATTTATATTTATATGCCAAGTTGTTACATCATGTTGACTTCTTGCATATTGCTATAAATGTCACTTCTATCCCCTAATATTATAAAAGGTGGGGAAAACATCAACATACTATCCCTAATCATCAAAAGGTTCACATAACTACTCCGCATCTTACACAATAGATCGAAGTTCATATATTAATGCACACATAGACATAATACTACTACCAGACTACTAATTGCTAGGTCTCATCCCAACATTTCGCGCTCCACCGTGCTGATGAACTCTTTCTGCGTGATATGCGCCACCAAATCCCGGCTTACAGTGTATCGGGTCTGCCCCTGTTCCGCCGGGTAATGGTACACACCATCCACTAACCTCTCCATAGCTGTGCGAAACGTATAGCCCATCTTATTCGTCTTCCTTTTCTTGCATCTCACCTCATCCTCTAGGTCGTTAGCTCTGTCATTGGCTTCCTCCCATTTTTCCTGGAAGTGAATCCTATCCATCACCTCCATCTCTAACTGTGCACGAAGGGCTTCCTTCTCTGCCTTCTCAGATAATTCCCTCTGTTCAGAATCCTTTAGCTGTCCCACCAATTCTACGTTTCTAGCTACTGCACGGTGAAAAAGGGTTCCCATCTGAATACCGGCTTCCTTGCGATGTGCAAGCTCCACCTCCATCTCCTACATCTTAAAGTTCTTCTGTTGAACTTCCTCCCTTAGTTTTTGAAGTTCTGCCTCTCTATCATGGGCTTCGGTCT
Organism: Aralia elata; assembly: GCA_034770075.1. Classification (NCBI taxonomy): domain Eukaryota; kingdom Viridiplantae; phylum Streptophyta; class Magnoliopsida; order Apiales; family Araliaceae; genus Aralia; species Aralia elata. The sequence continues at coordinate 72,709,389 of CM068382.1, read as the reverse complement.
CTAACTCTAAGATCCGTTCTTCATACTCTCCTAATATGCGATCCTCGATAGGAGTCTCGTCAGGGTCTGTCTCAGGCTCCTCCTCCATGGATTCTTCCTCGGGGTCAGACTCTATTTCTATTGGTTCTTCAGGGTCCGACTCCACTTCTTCATCTATCATAGGTGCCTCATACACCACGTGTATATCACGTGGCTCCTCCTCGACAATCCAACCATTTCCTCCCACGCTTGTCATCCTACAGCCACAAACACAAGACAAAATAACAAACTCCATCAGAAGGTCAAACAAAACATAAGTTCATTGTATGGAATGAAAATATATTTCATAATGCTACTAAATCTTCACGAAAACTCTATATGAGTTTTATCTCATCCTAGTTCCTAAATTCTTCTAAGGTTATAGTCTAAGGGTTCTCGCTCCTAAGGTTTATAACCTAATGCTTTGATACCAACCTATGATGCCCCCAAATTCTGACGTCACTGTCTCGAATTTGATTCGTCACGATCTGACACAATAATGACATAAAACTAATGCAGCGGAAAAGATAGAATAAATTACATTGATTGAATATAATTATTCTCGCCCCAAGGTCTCGTAACCGCTACTACAATACTATCCAAAAGTCTTGATTTAACTGAAACATAGTACTAATACATAATCCATGCCTAAGCTTATTACATAACCGAATTAGAAGTCTTAAAGCAACATAGTAAATAATCTCTTTCCTAAGGAAGAACAAAGCTACTCCGTAGTTTTGCCCTTTCCCTTATCCTTGCATGAAGGTTTACCTCGCTCTGCCTTAACTGAAAGGTTTAAAGAAAGCAAGAATGAGCAACAAATTTGCCTAGTAAGTGATGTAATAACAAGGATAAACAATTAAAATTTTGAAGTCTTGAGAATATAAGGGATAATTCAAGAATATTATGAATTGTCAATTATTTCGAATAAAGTTGTTATGGACAGATAATCTCAATAAGATTCAAGAAATAATTCTATCAAAGTTCGAGATGAAGAACACTGAGTAGCCACAAAGGACTAAGAACTCCTGCTAGAATTAAGAGTTTTTATACTGAAAATCCAATAAAAACAAGTACACAGGTGATCAGCCTATAGTACCACAGATTATGCATAACTGTCACATGCTTATAAGTGCGCACGTCGGTTCCCCGACAATGTATAATTTCCCCTTTTTTATGAGGGTTGTTCATCTCAGTAGATAAGGGTCCTCACCAAGACAATTGGTTTGGAATAGCTTTCTAACACATGTAGGGTCCTCACCAAGATAATCGCTTCTATGCTAATTATTACCCTTTCCAATTTTAGCCTTTTTATGAGATGATCTTTTGGAAAAGGTCGGCACAAATCTCGACGGGGTTTTTGAAAGATCGTTTTTTATGATGAGCCAATTGACCAGAGTCGTCAGTTGGTATATTTGAAATGGATATACCAACTCATCCGAGTTTCGTTTTCGTAAATCGCTAGCTCATATGTGACTCCGAATTAATTGGTCTGCAAACCGAGATTCATAGAGTTCGGGGGCTTGCTTAAGCGAGGGGAAGGTGTTAGGCACCCCACGACTTCCGTGAAACACGGTTACCGCAATCTTGATGTTTTTCCTATCCTTTAATTCTTTAAAATGTGTGTGTACGCGCGTGTGTGCTTATGTGAATGTTGTGGTGAGTTTGCATGAAGAAACCATTTGGTTTTTTAGGAAGAGTCGTGTTTTAATTTGAGAATGCTATAGAATGTCTTTCGGCCTATACGAGAAAGCCTTATTATTATTATGAGAAAGGTTTGATTTTAATTGTCAAAAGCCGTGAGATTTTCATTAGGTGTCGTTTTGGCAAAACAAGAGTTTTTTAAACCTTCGTCAAAATAGGAATCGGGACCTATACGTTGCTTTCATAAGTAAAATGACGGGCAACTTCTAGGATCTCTTTAACCCTATGCACAACGGTTTGATGAAAACGTCATTTATTTTTATAAAACCATTTTTGTGATGTTTGAAAACGATTTTTTCTTTAACCTTCTCGTTTAAATAGGAATCGACATTCATTAGCACTTCCAATTTTAAGTCTCGTGGTGCTAATAACCTAATTTGATTGATTTTATGGAAATCTTCATCGTTTAGCTTTGAAATCAATTTTTGTGTCGTAAATCAAATCAAGCATTAAAATGCATTGGGGCTATTCATGGGCATGTAAGCCATCAAAATAACCTCAAACGCCCACAACCACATATTTCACTATTATGGGGCCTTAAACCCAATTTTCAACTTGATATTGTCTTTAAGGCCCGACAATTACAATTTACAATAAAGGGTACATTACCCCTCATACATACACCAAAAAATGTCCATCATCGGATTTGGACCACGGGGTCGCGCTCCTAGGCTCACATCCAAAATTTCTACACACCCACGAAATGGATAATACACCAATGAACAATACCGGGTTGCCTAACACACCACAATATCCTAAAATAGCAATTTAAATACACTACGCCTAACACATTACCATAACAAACTAAAAATCACCAAATGGATATCATCGGGCCATTAGGAAGAATTTTGTTCCGTTGGAACCCTCACTAATAGTCCTTAATCCATGGATCCTCCATAATATACAAGAAAACTACATTTAATGTAGCCCGAATGACAAAAAGTTTAACAAAATGATATAACAAAATGCTATAAAAAGGGCTTTTCACCTTGTAAATGACACCACGATGCGTATAAACTCGTATATTGAATAGAGTAAAATGTGTATGTGATACAATCTAACAAAGGGGTATAAATCCTCACTTTTTTCTCTCTTTTCTCTCCTATCCCGCCGCTGCCTGCTGCTGCCTTCTTTTCTTTTGTTTTCTTTTTTTTTCCTTCCCTATATCCAAAATGAAGAACTGCATTGATAACGGCTGCCAGAGGCAGCCGCAGATTGATCCGCGGCTTGGCCACAGATTGATCTGCTGCTAGCCTTGGTTCCCCCGCGCCGATCCTCGGTTCCCCCACGCCGCGCTCGAGTGTCGTGTCGTCAGACGTCCCATCATTGGCCGCAGATTGATCTGCGACTGGCTGGGCTGATTTTCTCAATTTTCGTATTGCACCTCGATTCTCGTGTCGTACTGTGGTTCTCGCTGAAAGGTTAGTATTTTGCAGTCCGAGAACCGCTGGGAAACGTGCCATATCATTCAAGAATGCTCGTTTCGAATGGCTGCGACATGACATAGGATTCGCATTTGGAGCTTGATTTCCAGGGGCGCTGCCCCCCGATCCCCACTAGCTCACCGGCGAGCAGGTAAGCGTATTGGCCATTAGTCGATTCCTGATATCCGTTCGTTGTCGTGTCGGGTTTGATCGCAAGTCGTTGTGGTGGCTTTGAGTGTTCGTACTTATGTCCACCTTTCGTTCTCGTAGGCTGAGTTAATTGATGATTTTGCCCTCCGTCAGGGTTAGTATACGAAGTGCAAAATTTGGGTGTCTACAGCTGCCCCTCTTTATCATGTTTATGCAATGTTAAATGAAATGAACATGATAAAGAAGTAGACACATGATGCATGAATGACGGTACATAAGAATGACAGTACATATATGATGCAACACATATAGCTTATGATGCAACACAAGATGTAAGGCATGCAAACATTCATAAAGGTGTCAATGCATCATGCAATCGTAAATTTATTGTGAGTATCGATCTCAACAGGACTAAATCGCTGATCGCATCGTTGTTGTCGGGTTCCGTCTCTGACAGGTCGTTTGCTATAATTGTTATCGCAGATGTCGTGCTCCGCCTCGTAATCGTCGTTGTCTCATAACTGTCGGGTCTCGTATCCGATCGATTGTCTCGTAGATGTAGGGTCTGGTCTCCGATGGGTCGTCTCGTCTGTATCGGTCATTGTCTTCGATTGGTCGACTCGCCTATATCTGTTCTCGTCTCCGATTGGTCGACTCGTCTGTATCGGTTCTCGTCTCCAATTGGTCGACTCATCTGCACTGGGTCTCGTTTCTGGTTGATCGTCTCGTCGGCACCGGGTCTCGTTTCCTATTAATCGATTCGTCTGTAACTGTTTTCGTCTCCGATTGGTCGACTCGTCTGCACCGGGTTTCGTTTCCGGTTGATCGTCTCGTCGGCACCGGGTCTCGTCTCCGATTGATCGATTCGCCTGTATCGGTTCTCGTCTCTGATTGGTCGACTCGCCTGCACCGGGTCTCATTTCCGGTTGATCGTCTCGTCGGCACCGGGTCTCGTCTCCGGTTGATCGATTCGTTTGTATCGGTTCTCGTCTCCGATTGGTCGACTCGTCTGCACCGGGTCTCATTCCAGTTGATTGTCTTGTCGGCACCGGGTCTCGTCTTCGGTTGATCGATTCGTAAATCACCTCATTCCTATCGGGTCCCGCCTCGACAAATCGATTCGTCGTGTTCCACACCCGATTGGTCGAAATCTCGTATTTTACTTTCACATAACAAGTCAAATGGATTTGAAAAATTGATTAATTTTACAAAGGAGAAAAAGGAGCAAGCATCGGACCCAGCCGCAGATTGATCTGCGGCCAATATCGGCTTTTTTACCCCTTCTCAGATCTGTCGTTTTCAGCCCTTACCCGTTGTTGCTTTTCGCGATTTTGCACCCTCATACCTCCCTTTTGCCGGTTTTTTCGACCTTCTCGCAAAAACCGCTCCAGTTAGATCGATCTACACGCTATGGGTAACATTTTGACCGATTGTTTTCTTATCTCGTCAATGTTTCGCTATACATTTACTATTTTGAATGTTTAGAGATAGAAATGCATGCTTTGAAATGCTATGTCATGTGTCCTTGCATGTATATGTTATGTCTCAACTGTGCGAGTCATATTCTATGTTCATGATGCGGGTCATACATACTTGTCATTTTTTGAATGAGAGCATGCATTATGGTTATCTTGATGTCGTAATTAACCATATAAAATGCAATTTTGATCTGTTGTGGCTTGGGTTAATTGAAAACATGCCTGGCTGTGCATGAGACGCTCATTTTATAGACAAAACTCTGCCGAAATTTCGAAAAACTAGAGTCCCACTAAAATCTAATTCATGCATATATAGTAATCATGCATCATGCTGCATTAATTCTATGATGAAGATAGGCAGATAAAATGTTTGTAACACAATTCGAAATATAATGTACCTCCCTCTTTGACTGTGTCGTTCCAGCTATGGATCCTGACGCTCCCAACAGCTCCACTGCACCTCGTGCCTCGGGTGTTCGCCGAAGTAGGGCTGTACCTGCCCTAGTTTTGACTCGGACTCACCAGGCTCGTCGACTGGCAGAGGCTGTCGTCCGGCCTGATCATCCTGAGGTTGACGAGGCAGTTCTTCCGGACATTGAGGCAGAGGGGTCGTCCTCCGGCACACCAGCTCCCTCTACTCACCGCGTTCTACTCGGTGCCTCTGTTCAGGTGCCCGATCTGTTGGGTCGAGATCTCAGTCGTCACCCCTTAGCATTTCTTGTCGCTAATGAGATATACTCATTACTCCTCTGAATTCATTCCCAATCTCTGTTCGTATCTGGACTGATCCATTAGTGACTGCCACAGGTGCCCGAGTTCACTCAGCCGAGGGGCAACTGGTTTAAAATCTATTCCCTCTACACAGCACTGCACGCCGATTACCGCACGGTGGTGGACTCTTGGGGTTTCCATTCTTTCTTCACCATCATTCCCCGTCAGTGCCCATGGGGTTATATGAGGGCTTTGTCTGAGCGATGGTTCCACCAAACCCAGTCCCTTCATCTCTTGGACTGCGAGGTTATGCTGACTCCTTGGGATTGGAGGTACATCACCGGCATCGAGTTCACCGGAGTCCGTGTTCCCCTAGATCTCGATATTACTCCAGCGGAGGTCCGATCTCTATTGGGTTTCGCCGCCGAGGACCAGGTCTTCAAGGCCCGCAGCATTCGGTCCGGAGCATTGGCTGTTGATGCTGTTGGAGGTATCTATGCGACGCCCTTCCCTGCAGACCGAGCTACTCGTGACATTCTGCTCCGGCGTCTGTTCTTGACTATTATGAGGGGTTGTTTCCTAGGAAACAACTCTTCTACCATTCATTTCAGTGTTGTCGGAGCGATCAGGGATGTGGATCGGAACGGTGATTATGACTGGGGGTCCTTCACTTTCGCCTATTTCCTCCATGGTCTCCGTCTTCGCTCAGAGGGACAGACAGACACTTGGCTTGGGTTTTACCCCTTTCTGCTAGTAAGCCTTCTTTTCCTACTGCACTTCCTATCATTTCATTTCCCTTCTCTGCATCTGCCGGTTACTCATGTCGTTTCTTGTCTTTGTTCACAGTTCTGGGCGTACGAGCGACTCCCATGCCTAAGGCCTGTCACGACTCTCGGTCTGGATACCTATCCCAGGGGTCGACGATGGCACCACAGTACTTTGGAGGAGGTCCCGGTGTCTGGCAGCTTCGCCCACTGCCGTATTCAGTTGGAGTTGATCACTGCCGTCGAGGTCGTCTGGACTCCTTATCTTTCTGAGCATCTGACTGTGGGGTTTACAGATGGATATCCCTCCGGCCCAGAGTTCGCACCTTCCACCCGTCGCCTTACTTTGCAGAGTGTTGGAGGATGGGTGATGTATTTGGGAGAGCGCGCATTCAAATGCATAACTGGAGAGATCTGTATTCCGCACTCCCTCCCTTTCACTACATCCTGGCCGATGGACTCTCAGCCCTCAGAGATTATGCTGGAGGGAGAGGATGACCTGACACTTTCTTCAGGTCCCAGCACGAGTGAGGCCTTTCGTACCTGGTGGGTGCCCCGCACTATCGGTCCTCAAACTCGGGCCACATTTTTCCTTGGAGATATGGTCTCTCGATCGGTGATGATGACTGATTGGGCTACTTGTGTTCGGGCTCCTACCCATGCTAAGCAGATTGCTACTCTGACCTGCCAGGTGGACCAGCTATCCTTATATCTTCGAGTGTTAAGCCGGACCCCAGAGGATGCTTATGCGTATGACCCTGACAGTGCGGGTTTCGATGCAGGCCCGAGCTCATCTGATGCCCCAGTGCACCCATATATCCTAGATATTAACTTCGGTGCTTCGACTTCTACTCCGGGGGATCAGTTTGAGAACCCCGACTTCATAGACGATATTACTTTTGAGTAGATCATGATAGGATAGGGCTTTTTTGTACTTGAACCTGTTCAATTTTTTTTTCCATTTCATGCACTATGTATTGAACTCCTTTATTTATTTATGCACAGTTTTATCATTATGACAATTCAATTGCCCTATTATTAACTGTATGATACATGCTTTTTATTCATGGATAGATAATGACCCCTGCACAGTCTTTTTGACACTATTTTTCACAGATGTCGTCACCAGACGTCGTGGTACGTTTGGATCTCGGTCCTCCCACAGGGTTGGTTGGCAGGCTTTTCCACTGGTTGGACAGTTTGTCGCCGGGCGACAGGGTTATTGCAGATAGTCTTCTAGGACATTCCTGGTCCTTACTATCCCTTCAGGTGCCGGCGGGCTTTACGGAGGGTATTCTGAGCTATTGGGCCCCTGCCCGTCAGGTGTTCAGATTAGGGACAGTGGAGCTGACCCCTACTCTCGAGGAGTATGCCCGCTTTACCGGCTTGTCTTTGGATGGTCCTTATGCTAGGGTCACAGCTGGTCCCATGCGCCGTCAGTTCTTGACTTTTACTGGGTTGCGAAGGAGAGTTCTGTTATCGGTGATCACATCAGACCATCTAGTTCCCCTTCATTTCCTAATTGACCGATTCGGCTCACCCGACAGTTTTCATCTATGCTCTGGTGATTTTTCCGTATCTGAGGAGCGTTGGGGCGCTTTGAGAATAGATGTTTTGATGGCTTGTGTTATCTCAGTTTTGTATCTGCCATCCGGATCCGATCCGTTGGATATGCGAGTTATTGCGGCCACTAGAGCCCTTCAGGAGGATCACACCATTATTCCCATGATACTAGCAGACACCTACATATCAGCCTCATATTGTCAGTCTTTCCGAGGCAGAGTATTCAGAGGGAGCTCTGTTTTGTTGTATGTATGGTTTATGAGCCATCTCAGCCCCATTGGTCATTTCCATCGCCATGAGTTTTGCTTCAGCCACGACATAGCCATGCAATTTTCGTTTCGTCCCGTGAGCTGTATTGATGCGGCTTCCTGGACAGAATTCTTATCAGCTATTGAGGAGCCCTTTCATCTCTTGATCTATTCGGGTTATTGCTCCTTTATGATCTTCTCGACTCATGTGCCCACCTTGGATTTCATCCCTATTTCTGGCTTGAGGGGCGTGACGACTTATCATCCCTTGGCGGTTATGGGGCAGTTTGATCAGATACAGGATTTTCACCCTTTCACGGGCGCAGCCGACTACCGATTCCTCATATCACCCCAGACAGAGAGAGATCTACTGCGGGTATGTGATCTTTGGTCTCGCAAGATCTTTGCTGAGTATAGTGAGAGTTGCCCCATTCAGACATCTGCTTATGTGCAATGGTTGCACGGAGACTCTGATATGGTTGGTTTGAGTCAGACTGGAGTATTTGATGACTCTCGAGTGATTTTCACAGATGACACCACCCAGAGGTATTTATTCCTCCTGAGTCTATAGAGATGATGTCCAAATATGATTTTGAAGGCTTCTCCACTCCCGCCCATATTCCTTATTCCATCTCAGCTGATTCTGCCCCTAGTCAGGTTACTGAGGATAGCCGGATCCGACTGGCCTTGATTACTACTGAGGCTGAGAGGGACGCTGCCCTTGTTGAGAGAGATGCTGCTATTCTGGCCAGAGATGTTGCCCTCACTGACAGAGATGTCATTGTATTGCAGACTAGGGCAGTTATAGATGCTCACTCTGAGACTGTTAGCCGATCCACTACTTTATTGGATCGCATCGACATGATGGGGCAGCAGATTGCAGGGGATGCCGATGCTTCAAATCTATCCACCACCTTATCCATCCTGGTTCAGTTAGTTTCAGATTTGTAGATCATTTTATTTCTTGCATAGACTATGTCAGTTTCATCGGTTATCGAAAGAGAAATCTTGTAACAAAATGACTTATAAATATAGACATGCATTTAAATTTTAGTCATTTTCCCTTTTTTTTGTCGTATCGTTGCCTTTCATTGGACCCTCATTTTATCCAGCTAACCACGATTTTGATATTTCGCCTTCTTTCTCTTCTCAAGTCTTGATGGAGATTTGACAGATATCGCCGCACACCCTGTTGATTTCATCGGACTGAGTCTTAGATTTTGGCTAACTATTTGGTTGGGTTAAGGTTATGTCATTTGAGATGAAGCTGATTAGGTGGCTGGTTTCGGGAAGGTTTGGAGGGTATAGGAAGGTTTTTCTGGCTGTTGGGAATTGGTTTTGGTTAGAGAAAGTATTATTTTGTAAAGAAATGGATCGTGCCGTGATGGCTGCCTACGTACTCCCACAAGTCGGGAGATCAGGTCCTACGTAGTTCGCTCTTCAAAGGAAGAGGAGAAAATGATGATGATTTTTTTTTAAGCGTAGAACCGCTTCACCGAGTCAGAATTGATGGGCTGTGGGAACACCTCACCGTCCATCTCTTACAATATGAGGGCTCCTCCGGACAACATTTTCTTAATCACAAAAGGCCCTTCCCAGCTCGGGGCAAACTTCCCTTTGGCTTCGTCTTGACAAGGCATGACTCTCTTTAGCACTAGGTCATTTTCCTTGAACTTCCGAGGTCTTACCTTTTTGTCGTACGATCGAGAGATTCTTTGCTGATATAACTGACCGTGCAAAACAGCAGCCACCCTCCTTTCATCAATTAGGGCCAATTGGTCGTACCGACTTTGCATCCAATCCTCCTCGCTTATCTGAGCATCAATCAAGATTCTGAGGGACGCCATCTCAACCTCAACTGGCAGAGATGCCTCCATTCTGTATACCAAAGCGTAAGGGGTTGCCCCTGTAGAAGTACGTACTAACGTTCTTACGTCAGCAGGGTGAGGGGTAGCAGATCTGGCCATCCTCGATGATTAGCAGACATTCTCGCCATGATCTTCTTGATATTCTTATTTGCAGCCTCCACTGCCCCATTCATCTTAGGACGGTAAATCACAGAATTGAGGTGTTTGATCTTAAACTGGTCACATAATTCCTTCATGAGGGCATTGTTCAAATTCTTGGCATTGTCGGAGACTAAGACCTCAGGTTGCCCGTATCGGCAAATAACATTATTCCTGATGAAACGGACGATGATCTCCTGAGTTACTTTGGGAAAAGAAGCTGCTTCTACCCATTTAGTGAAGTAATCGATCATGACGAAGATAAATCGGTGTCCGTTGCTTGCTTTGGGCTCTACTGGTCCGATTACATCCATACCCCACATTGAGAATGGCCAAGGGGAGGTCATACAATGCAGTTCATTGGGAGGCGCATGGATTACATTGTCGTGCGCCTGGCATTGGTAACATCGTTTGACATGATTATCGCAGTCGGCTTTCAGTGTTAACCAGTAATGCCCCGTTCTCAAGATCTTTTTGGCCAGCATCGGTCCACTCATGTGTGGCCCACACACTCCACCATGTATTTCGTCCATAATCTTTTGGGCCTGCGTTTCATTTACACATCGCAACAACCCCAACCTGGCATCCCTCTTGTACAGTGAATCCCCGCTCAGATAAAACTTCATTGCCATCTTTTAGATTCTCACCCTCTCAGCTCGGCTTGCTTGGTCGGGAATGGATGTATCCCTCAGATACTCCCTTATGTTGTGATACCAAGGCTGCTTTGGCAGAACAACCTCCTCTGACAATACTGCCACATGCTCCTCGTATGCTGGGGCATTCTGTACCTCTATTTCAATCTGTGGAACGTCCTTGCTTTTGATTATGTGGATTAAGGAAGTCAGAATTGCCAATGCATCGGAAAAATCATTCCGTCCCCGGGGGATATGTCGGAAAGCGATATCTTCAAACTCTCGCATCAATTGGATAACACATCGGTGGTATGGAAGTAACCAGAGCTCCTTAGTACTATACACCCCCGATCGCCTGTCTGATTACCAGCTCTGAATCCCCGAACACCTCTAGTCTCTTCACTCCCATATCGCGAGCAAAACGGAGTCCCAATATACATCCCTCATACTCAGCTGTGTTATTCGAATTACTGAACTGCAATTTAGTGGCCACGGGGTATTGCTCTCCGGTGATAGAGACCAGGACTGCTCCGGCTCCTGCCCCTTCAGCATTCATGGCACCATCAAAATACAACTTCCAGAACTGCCCCTCGTCATCACATCTCGTGTGTAAGACCCAGAATACATCTTTGCCCGGCAAAGGAGTTTCTAAAGGCTCTACCCCCCTGCTGGCATTTCTGACAACTGACCTGCAATTCCCTGCCCTTTCATGGCTTTTTGAGTTATGTATACGATGTCGAACTGCTGTAAGATTAACTGTCACCTTGACAATCGACAGTTCAGCATGGGCCTTTCAAAGATATACTTCAGGGGATCCATTCTCGATATCAGGTACGTAGTGTGCCCATGGAGATAGTGTTGTAATCTCATTGCAGCCCACGCCAAAGCACAACAGGTCCTTTCGATGGGGGTGTAATTCTGTTCACATCGGCTAAATCTCTTGCTGAGGTAATAGATGGCCTGCTCTTTGCCTGATTCATTCTTCTGTCCCAGCATACATCCCATCGCAATGGCATTAACCGATATATACATAAACAGAGGGGTCCCATCCTTCGGGGGTACCAGCACCGGTGCTTCTGTCAGCTGCTTCTTAATGGTCTGAAAGGCTTTCTGGCATTGCTTATTCCACTCTTGGGAGACATCTTTCCTTAACAGTTTAAAAATCGGCTCGCATGTGGTTGTCAAGTGGGATATGAAGCGGTTGATGAAGTTTATTCTTCCCAAAAATCCTCTTATCTCCTTTTCCGTGCGAGGTGTCGGCATATCCACAATGGCCTTAATCTTCGCCGGATCCAACTCAATGCCCCGATTACTAACCAGGAATCCCAAGAGCTTGCCCGACTGCACTTCGAAAGCACACTTTACCGGATTAAGCTTTAAATTATATTTTTTGAGCCGATCGAATAGCTTTTGGAGATGGGTTATATGATCAGATTCTACCCTCGATTTCACGATAATGTCATCCACGTAGACCTCTATCTCCTTGTGCATCATGTCGTGGAATAGGGCCATCGTGGCTCTCTGATAAGTAGCCCCCGTATTTGTGAGACCGAAGGCCAATCGTCTGTAGCAGAAGGTGCCCCAAGGGGTGATGAAAGCGGTCTTTTCCCGGTCTTCCTCCGCCACCATTATCTGATGATACCCCGCAAAGCAATCAACAAAAGAGTACATCTCATATTGGGCTGTGTTATCCACCAAGATGTGTATAAAAGGCACTAGGAAGTTGTCCTTGAGACTGGCCTTGTTCAGATCTCTATAGTCGACACATACCCTCACCTTCCCTCCAGGCTTAGCCATTGGGACTATATTGGACAGCCATTTCGGGTAAGTGGACACTATAATGATTCTAGCCTTGAACTGTTTGACGATTTCTTCCTTCACCTTCAAACTCCACTCCGGTTTTAGCTTTCTTAGTTTCTGTTTGACAGGCTTGAAACCCCCCTTGATGGGCAACCGGTGTACCACAATGTCGATGGACAATCCGATCATGTCCTCATGAGACCAGACAAAAACATCTTCATACTGGCTTAGCAACTTGGTTATTTCTGTTTTCTGGCTGGGGGTCAGGTCTGTCCCTATCTTGAGCTCTTTGGGTTTGTCAGGGGTTCCGATATTTATGGTGATGGTTTGGTCTAAGTTGGGTTTAGGTTTATCTTCGACCCATCCTTTGATCTCGTCAGGCGTGTCGTCATTATCTGTCTCATCCTGCTCAATGCCCATTAAATCGAAATCCAACTTAATATCAAAATCATAGTCATCTTTCAAATTTAAAACATCGTTTGTTAGGCAAGAAATTCTCAAATTGGTACACCTGACATGAAACAAAAATATTTGTCATATATATAAGTCATTTTCCCACAATGATCATCTTTAAAATAACATGACAAAATAACATAACCATGCAAAATTCAAAATAAGGGACAAAAACTGGTATCTATCCATCCCCCACCATCCGGGGTCTACCATCTTGACGCCATATTTTACCCTCGTTTGGATATTACTGGCTCCATCGTCCAGTTGTCGGTGGTTAGATCGGCCGGAATGCGATAGATGAAAGGCGGCTTCGCATCGGAAACTTCCTCGATGACTACAGCCACATCGCATTGGTCCTTCTTCATAACCTCTTCAGGAATAGTCAATCCCGCCCAATTGATGACAGGCACACTCTGTTGGGCTCCTGACGGCGTGACAACATCCTTCCCTTTTCTACTGCTTACTGACTGTCCAGGGATATAACATTTGGTTTCAAACTGTTGCATGACCTCCTGCAGGAAACTCTCCCTTTTGGCCGACTCATCATTCGTGGGGGTCAATTTTTCACCTCCTGTCTTAGACATAGGCTTGCCAGTACCTTGTTCATTGTTGACTTTCGGCATCAGACTTTCGGCCCGTCGAGTTGGGGTCCCCCCTTGAGAGTGTTTCTGTGCTACGCCTCCATAATACCCCAACCCCGCCTTGCCTATCTGATTGGGCAATTGAATAGGCTCAGTAATTCCTTGACTGTTCTTTCCCAATCCTTGCCCAGGTCGAAACTTCATCTTCATCATTTCTCTAGCAACAAAGGTAAGTTCAGGAGAGACCTTAGGCTTTACGGCTGGAGCCCCCAGACATCTGTAGTGGGAAGTATTGATTTCCAGCACCTGAAAACTGGCGGGTACTGCCGATTCGTCCAAATTAATCACCGGCAGGCCATTCCTGGAACGAGAAGGGCCATTACGCTCAGTAGAGACCATCACCAGATTCCCGTTGATGATAAACTTAATTTGCTGGTGTAGCGTAGAGGGAACTGCCCCGGCCATGTGTATCCATGGCCTTCCCAATAACATGTTATAACTTACCGCGATATCCAAGACTTGGAATGAAATATCGAAAGTACAAGGCCCTATCTCCACAGGCAATTCTATCTCCCTCATCGTATCCTTCCGGGATCCGTCAAAGGCTCGTACCACTACATAACTGGCCCGCAGGCGCTTGGGATTGACGTTCATTTTTTCCAATGTACTGAATGGACAGATATTCAATGTTGATCCCCCATCAATTAGCACCCCATTCATAACATATCCTGATGAGATTACCGTAATATGCAGCGGTTTCCGATGCCCCCTTCCCTCTTTGGGGATATCATCATCTGTGAATGATATTATATTGTTTTCTAACAGATGGTCCACTAGATGGCCGAAACCTTCTTTGCTAATCACCTTGGGAATGTGTGCCTCCTCCAGGACTTTGGCCAGAATTCTGCAGTGATCGTCGGATGATAATACCAAATCCATAATCGATGTCAGAGTCGATTCCTCGCTCAATACCTTGACCCCCCTCGCTTCTGAATGATTCATCTTCCTTAAGAACTCCACAGCTTTCTCCTCGGATATCTTTTCGTTCTTCTTCCCTTTGCTCTCAAGGACTCGTCCTGGAAGATATAAAGGATTCCCCCTTGATGTTACAGAAGCACAACTGGCCGCCTCCTCTGATACTCCCCCGTAATTCCACGGTACTGTTTTCAGACTACTAATGGGATTTGTAGTCTCGCCGCAATGGTGAAAATCTTCGGAGCCGTTAACCTGATAGGCGCCTCTGTGATACCCCTGCTCAGACCCGCCAACCTAATCGGTGTCCCTCATATATTCTCCTGATCACTTGTCATGCAAATCATCTCATCGATTCTCTTTATATAATTCGGCCTTGGTGGTCCTCCGGCTTCGCTGGCTTCCACCACATTGACCCCTTCCCCATCATGCTTAGGCAGGGGATTGACTTTAACATTTGGTGACTCTGGCTGTTCCACCACGATCTCCCCGCTATCGATCATGTTCTGAATCTTGTGCTTCAGCGCCCAGCATCCCTGAGTATCATGACCAGGGGAACCCGAATGGTACGCACACCTCTTACTCGGGTCAAATCTTCTCCTTTTCGAGTCAATTGGGGGTGCCAAATCGACTATCTTTCTCTGTGCTATTAATACTGCCAAAATCTGTTCAAGAGGATCCCCAAGCAGGGTGAATACCCGATCTCTGGTGGTCTCAAATCTTCTTCGTTCGTCCATCCTTTGATTATCGAAATTAGGTTGTCGGGGTGGCACAATTCTCTGTACTTGTACCGGAGGGCTATTCTCCACCTTCCTAGATGATCCTTGTAGGATGAGGGAAACATCCTCCTCCTTTCTCTTTTGGGTCATACGGGAAGCATTGCCATAATTTCCACTCTGGATTTGCTCCGCAACTATTTCTAGAGCTGTGAAGTCCCGGATCTTGCCAGACTTTAACCCCATGTCAACCATTTCTCCATGCTTTATTATTTCGGCAAAAGGCCTTCCAATCCCCGCTATCACTCGCTCATAATAGGGCGCCTCCTGAATGTCCACAAAGGTCATTACCATCTCTGCCTCGCTCATTGGGGGATTCACATGTGCAGCCATACCCCTCCACCGCTGTGCATAGTCCCTAAAAGATTCTTTTGGTTGCTTCTTGACCTTTGTCACCTGATATCTGTCAGGGGCCATCTGTGCCTGGAAGCTGTATTGTGTCAAGAAAGTATGGCTCAACTCCTCCCAGTTGTGGATCCGACATTGTCAAGGCGAGCATACAAAGTTCTTGCTTCTCCCGTTAGGCTCTTTTGGAATAACTGTATCCTAAGTCCTTCGTCCTCTGCATAAGACCTAAGTTCCCCAATGTATATCTTCAGCTGTGTATAAGGGTCTCCCTTCCCATTATATTTCTCAAATTCGGGGATTTGAACTTCTCCGGATACCTGGTTCCTGGAAAGACACACAGATCTGAATAATTTACCCTGCCCAGGGAACCTATGCCTTTCAGAGACTGGATAGTCTCCTCCATTTGCTTCATTTTCTTTCAAAGATCATCAGTATCTCCCTCCTCTGGAATAGTGATTACTGTCCTGTTAGGTATAAGAATGGCTTTGGGGATGACTGGCTCGCCCTTAGGCTGGGGTTGATCATCCTTAGGTGGATCCTTGTTTGGCGGATCTTGTTTAAGTAGAAACTGCTCTTTCAGCATCGTGGCCATTTCCAACATCTGTTTTTTTAAAATCATCGAATTCCTCCCGAGATATGGAACCGGGATTAGGAGGTGGAAGATCAGCCATTTTAGATGTAGAAACTTGGGCCTTCTTAGATCGCAAACGCGTTTGAGGAGCAAGCCTACAGGGGAAAACGGTTTGAAGTTTAGTCTTGGGGTATGAAAGATGTGGATGCATGTTAAAGCTGTAACTTTTGTGTTTTTGGGGTTTTTAATCTTTCCCTGCAAAACAAAATGTTAGCAGTCCCTCATTGCAATAACAAATGCTAGACACGATTTATTATGCTTTCCCAGCTATTCCCTGCACAACATAGAGGTCAGTACTTTCCTTTGACAAAAAGGGGAGGTATATATAAAAATATTGAATGGGACTATGACATTTATACGCGTAAACGTAAAAGGGCATGAAGAGACTTTCCCTGCGTTGGGTTAATCTGAGGCTGACCTACCCTAAGGTTACTCTCGCGGCTTTTCGGCATGAAGGTCCCCAAATCTTCGCAATCTACTCGTCTGAAACCTTTCGATTGGAGCGGATCTGGGTGGTGCGTTTCCTGAGCAATCTCCGGGGAGCAGCCCCTTCGAGTCCAGTAATAAGCAACCGACAGGTTTGCCTCAGGAGGAGGTACACTCTCAACATACATTCACATTCATCGTCCTCACCGTATGCAAATGATTACTTTAAAGTAAAGCAATTTCATTCAATCATTCATTCATTGGACAAAACACACATTCACACAACAACAAGTAAAACAGGTCAAAATATCGCACGTACATACACATTCATAAATTTTTAAAGGATAGGACATCATCAAGATTTGAACGCGGCTTAAGCCCTCTAATGTCCCCAGTAGAGTCGCCAGCTGTTGACGCCGGGAGAATCGCTTCTATGCTAATTATTACCCTTTCCAATTTTAGTCTTTTTATGAGATGATCTTTTGGAAAAGGTCGGCACAAATGTCGACGGGGTTTTTGAAAGATCATTTTTTATGATGAGCCAATTGACCAGAGTCGCCAGTTGGTATATTTGAAATGGATGTACCAACTCATCCGAGTTTCGTTTTCGTAAATCGCTGGCTCATATGTGACTCCGAATTAATTGGTCTGAAAACCGAGATTCATAGAGTTCGGGGGCTTGCTTAAGCGAGGGGAAGGTGTTAGGCACCCCCCGACTTCCGTGAAACACGGTTACCACAATCTTGATGCTTTTCCTATCCTTTAATTCTTTTAAATGTGTGTGTGCGCGCGTGTGTGCTTATGTGAATGTTGTGGTGAGTTTGCATGAAGAAACTATTTGGTTTTTTAGGAAGAGTCGTGTTTTAATTTGAGAATGCTTTAGAATGTCTTTCGGCCTATACGAGAAAGCCTTATTATTATTATAATAAAGGTTTGATTTTAATTGTCAAAAGCCGTGAGATTTTCATTAGGTGTCGTTTTGGCAAAACAAGAGTTTTTTAAACCTTCGTCAAAATAGGAATCGGGACCTATACGTTGCTTTCATAAGTAAAATGACGGGCAACTTCTAGGATCTCTTTAACCCTATACACAACGGTTTGATGAAAACGTCATTTATTTTTATAAAACCATTTTTGTGATGTTTGAAAACGATTTTTT
Organism: Aralia elata; assembly: GCA_034770075.1. NCBI lineage: Eukaryota > Viridiplantae > Streptophyta > Magnoliopsida > Apiales > Araliaceae > Aralia > Aralia elata. The sequence continues at coordinate 72,691,546 of CM068382.1, read as the reverse complement.
CTTTAACCTTCTCGTTTAATAGGAATCGACATTCATTAGCACTTCCAATTTTAAGCCTCGTGGTGCTAATAACCTAATTTGATTGATTTTATGGAAATCTTCATCGTTTAGCTTTGAAATCAATTTTTGTGTCGTAAATCAAATCAAGCATTAAAATGCATTGGGGCTATTCATGGGCATGTAAGCCATCAAAATAACCCCAAACGCCCACAACCACATATTTCACTATTACGGGGCCTTAAACCCGATTTTCAACTTGATATTGTCTTTAAGCCCCGATAATTACAATTTACAATAAAGGGTACATCACCCCTCATACATACACCCAAAAATGTCCATCATCGGATTTGGACCACGGGGTCGCGCTCCTAGGCTCACATCCGAAATTTCTACACACCACAAAATGGATAATACACCAATGAACAACACCGGGTTGCCTAACACACCACAATATCCTAAAATAGCAATTTAAATACACTACGCCTAACACATTACCATAACGAACTAAAAATCACCAAATGGATATCATCGGGCTATTAGGAAGAATTTTGTTCCGTTGGAACCCTCACTAATAGTTCTTAATCCATGGATCCTCCATAATATACAAGAAAACTACATTTAATGTAGCCCGAATGACAAAAAATTTAACAAAATGATATAACAAAATGCTATAAAAAGGGCTTTTCACCTTGCAAATGACACCACGATGCGTATAAACTCGTATATTGAATAGAGTAAAATGTGTATGTGATACAATCTAACAAAGGGGTATAAATCCTCACTTTTTTCTCTCTTTTCTCTCCTATCCCGCCGTTGCCTGCTGCTGCCTTCTTTTCTTTTTTTTTCCTTCCCTGTATCCAAAATGAAGAACTGCATTGATAAATGCTGCCAGAGGCAGCCGAAAATTGATCCGCGGCTTGGCCGCAGATTGATCTGCGGCTAGCCTCGGTTCCCCCGCGCCGATCCTCGGTTCCCCCACGCCGCGCTCGAGTGCCGTGTCGTCAGACGTCCCATCATTGGCCGCAGATTGATATGCGGCTGACTGGGCTGATTTTCTCAATTTTCGTATTGCACCTCGATTCTCGTGTCGTACTGTCGGTTCTCGCTGAAAGGTTTGTATTCTGCAGTCCGAGATCCGCTGGGAAACGTGCCATATCATTCAGGAATGCTCGTTTTGAATGGCTGCGACATGACATAGGATTCGCATTTGGAGCTTGATTTCCAGGGGCGCTGCCCCCCCGATCCCCACTAGCTCACCGGCGAGCAGGTAAGTGTATTGGCCATTAGTCGATTCCTGATATCCGTTCGTTGTCGTGTCGGCTTTGATCGCAAGTCGTTGTGGTGGCTTTGAGTGTTCGTACTTATGTCCACCTTTCATTCTCGTAGGCTGGGTTAATTGACGATTTTGCCCTCCTGTCAGGGTTAGTATACGAAGTGCAAAATTTGGGTGTCTACATATATAATAGTCTAACCGAAACAATGGTTTAGACAACTTTTATAATCATATTCAATGATTTAATGAATACCAATATTCGTAATGAGGTTTAAGGGATATTAATCTTAAACCAATCCTTAGAATATGAATGACAGTTTATAAAGCATAAGAGTCATTGTCACATATTTGTATGATATATGAATATACAAGTTTACATGCTTGCTCAATAAAGAGAAAGGGTTCGAATACTTTCTTAATATACCACATCCTGCTCGAATGTAAATTGAGTAGGGTTAGAGGAAACTTGCCTTTAGCGTAGTTTACGACTTTACAGCTTATCAACACTACGACGAACTAGGATATCCTATTGTAACATAGTTACGTATATATAGAAAACGCTTCCATTAGTCACACATATCAATTACTAGATAATAAACCCTTTCACATAACCAAGTATGTATGACAAATACGGAAACTATCTTTGGTATATAACTAGACCACATAATAGCATACTACCATGTTTTGTAGTTTTAAAAAGGGACGTTAATCCTTACATTTCGGAAACTCTACTTATAAACCATGTACACGTCTTGAAGCACTCATGTTATAATACCATTACATATTTGAATACCAAAAACATTGCTACAACTTCTGCTTTACACTTTAGAATAATAATGCAAGCAATCCACAAGGTTCAGATTTACAAACAAAATCAACTAGACCAAACTGCAGGAGGGCGCAGCTGCGCTCAGGTTAGGCTTAGGGACGGCGCAGCTGCGCTATCCCCTGGCCAGACCAGAGTTGAGTTTTGCTCTACCTGGTTCTGTCCTATATCTCAACATACAAGAGTAATAACATCTAGTATACACACATGTTAAAGGGGTTTGCATGCTTTCATGATCATTTCAAGTTTGTATTAGTACTTTATAAATCCTTAGTTTAGAACTTCGGCAAAATAATGTCAAACAAGTTCAAGTTCACGTAACTCACCATATCAAGTATTTATTCATATACCAAAGGTTATACCATCTGAACTATAAATGCTCATGTGTTCACATCATCTATACTTATCTAACATAGTTCACAACTTGGAAATTTACTTAAACTCGTGCTTGAACGATGCGATGTTATAACATACTAAAGGAACACACATACACATCATGTCTGGGAAATATCAGAGTACTAACATGCATGTCCAACATCTCCTAATGAAATTATCATTATATTTACGCATGTTTGCTTCAAAATGTCCAAGTTTGCCTTTAAAAGTCGTTTTAACTAGGTCGTGGTCATCTAGCACACATGAAGCATCTTGGAACCTTATGTCATGAATAATCAGACTATATACACATGTTCGTATGATCAGAACTTAAGCTTTGTAAGTTTCGGTAAAGTCTAATTTCAAAACTATAAGTTTCCTTTAGAAAAACACATACAAATTGAAGCTAGGATGCTCATGCTATGCAAAGGGACCTTACACTACATTCTTCACACATTTTCAGGCATGTCTAAGTTAACTAACCACGTTAGAAAGTAACAGTTCATAGCAGAATCAAGCATTGTTGACTAGTGCACGGCGCAGCTGCGCCATTCTGAACTGCAGGGAGCGCGCAGCTGCGCCCTACCCTGGACGTTTCAGAATGGCCTCTGCTTCGGCAGACATCAAACCCAAACACAAATTTCTTTACTTAAGCATGTTTAAAATCAGTCACATTGCTATCATGCATACATATAATGTAATGTCCGAGAATTTTTAAACATTGTATCAAATTATTTTAATAAATAAAATCCATTTTATACATAAATTTTTTTGAATTTAATTGGATCCATGTGGGTATTATTGATTAATTATATAACTACGTGGTCCAATAATTTTCTGTGCACTAAAGGGACTCACTGATAGTTTAAATAAATTAGTGAGTTAACCCTAAGATGTTATGTGCAAGAAAATTTGGAAATTAAACAAATAATTTTATCATTATCGGATTAAATAATTTGAATAAAGAGTTTTGGTCAAAATAAATATTTGAAATAAATAATTAATAGGGTAGCTATTTAATTTAAGACATTAGGAATACAATGCGATTAAATTAATTTGGTTCACTTTTCCTTTATTTAGATTGGCCCATTTCTTTATTTCTAAGTTAAACCCAAATTCTTTTATTTCCTATTGGGCTGAATCCATATTTTTACTCCCTGTTGGGCCAAACTTTATTTTAAGCTGAGCCCATTCCTTATTTTTGTTCCAGCCGGTTTGGGTCGTTGCAGCCAGGTTGTACCCGTTGCACTCGGGTCGATCCACCCCTAATCTATTTGGTAAAACCAGCTAAAGCCAAATTGGGACAACCGAGAGGAATCAAATCCTCAGACCCAACCAAGCAAGCAGACCCTAGACGCTCACCTAGCCAAATCCATCTATACCTAGGGTTCTCAATCAATCGACCGGACGGGACGGGAGGAAGGACCGGCGACAACTCGACAGCAAGCGGACGGGGTAAGGAAAAGACCGGCAACGACCCAAAGGTCAACCAAAGCAACCGAACGTGTGGCGAACGGACTGAAGGTTCCTGATTTCCAGCGACGCGACTGGTGACAGCGCACACGGCTCAAAGGCCAACCGGCAAGTCGTCGTCGCTACCCTTCTCCTACCGACGGTCCTTGAGGGATTAATTGGGGTAATACCCAGTTAATTTGGATAAAAATTTCACTATAAAGTGAACCTCCCCAAACCCTAAATCGAGCTGCAGAGCTGATGAGTTCCAATTAGCCAAGCTGCCGATTTTCCTTTGTTTGTAAGTCCCAATTTAGAAATTTTTGAGAGAGAGCCAGGGGAAAATTAGTCGCTAGCTGTGAATGTCCGAATTTGTCTACTACTTTGGACGAAGGAGGAGGGCTGCCGTCCGCACCACATTGAGGTATAGCCATAGGGTTATTGAACCACTGTGATGGTTCCTATTGGGTTTTTATGAATTTTTTCCATACTTGTTTGGTATTGTCGACTGTATGTATTGTGTTGGATTGAAACTTTCCTCTGTGTTGGGGTATCTGTTTCTATATACTGGAATTACTTGTTCTCTATATTGGAAGTAATTTTCCTCTGTATTAGATTAAATGATTCTTTGAAATTATTTGGGTTGTGTTGTTCTGGAATTGGGAAATTTGTGTGAAAGGGAACCTTAAGGTTTTGGCATGTCGGTTGTGTACCATGTTTAGGCTGATGTTGTGCTATAGGGTGCACACCAGGTGTTGTGGTAATGCCCAAACCGATTTTTGTTTCACTTAGTATTAGTATCCTGACAATAACATGGTTGGTATAAAAATAAACTGAACCTTGGTTTTCTGTTAGAGGTTAATGAGGGCTGGATAGTGATTACAAATTCAGTGTTATTCAGCAAATGGGTCTATTCATTAAGGTGAATTAATGATTGTTTGTATTTGATAGAAACAAGGTTAATGAATAATTATTTATTATTTCCCACAAAAAAAAATAATAATAAATAAATAAAGATAATAAATATTTAATTATTATTTAATGATAATAATAATTAAATACGAATAAAGTTAATAAAATAATTATTTATTATTTATTAATAAATAATAAATAAAGGTACTAAGTATTTAATTTTTATTTAATAATAATGATAATTAAGTATGAATGAAGTTACGAAATAATAAGGATGGTAAATACTTAATCATCAATGAAATAATGATTAAGTATGAAGGAGATTAATAAGTTAATGATTTTTGGGCCATAATAAATAAAGATAATAAATATTTTAATTAATATTAAATAATAAAGTTAATTAAATGATTATTCAATAAGTAATAAACACTTGACTATTTATTAGTAAGACTAACACAGTGATCAAATAATAATTACTAAATTACCCCTAAGGTAAATGGTAATTAAGAGTAAACCAACTAAATAATTGATCAATGGGTTTCTGTTATCTTTAAACCAAAATAAATTTATTTGTTAAACCATACCTAGATACAATTAAAGGTAATAAATTGAGTATCCAAATGATAGTGACCATGATTAATTATTATCTGTTTAAATAATAGCTAAAGGTCATTAATAAATTTCCGTTTAACTAATGTTGAATGGTAATTAAATATAGATGATGAATTATTTAATTGCTAAGTAAATGGTATAGCAAAGCGTGCCAAGTTACAATCATGTCATAATAATTGATAAGCCGACTTTATCCAATGATAGGTCACTCGAGATCAATTAATTAAAGCTAGAATTTATCTGTAGCTGAGCAAGCAGGCAAGTTCTCTATCCCGAACTTTGATTTCTGCAAGTTCCTAACCCTAAACTTCTTTCATTTTTGCAAGTTCTTCTCACTCAATTTTTGCATTGAGCAAGCTTTTAAACCTTATGCATTGTTTTTAATTCGTGCAAAAAGGTATGTATTGTCGCAAGTTATTCTTTAAGCTTGAATCTTATTTCCGAGCACGCTTTAAGTGGTCTAATTACTTTTAAAATTATTCCACATCTGTATATTTATTGACATTCGCACTCGCGCATTTGATTTCATATAATTATTTAAATTCAGAAATTTTGAATTACTCATTGTTAAGTCTGAACCCTTGTTCGGTCAGGCAAGTATGAATTTATAAAAGCTATCCGAACCAATCAATGGTAAGGATTCTTAGACTGTATGAACACCCCTTTATTTATAGGGGAGTACCCCACGTACCGTATATAAGGTACAAATAGCAGAATTAAATGTTATGCATATACATAGGGTACGCGAGGCTGATCCCCTCAAGTACGTTATTCTGTAGCCAGTAACCAGAGGGTCAACCAGCTATTGACTCCTCTGGAAGTTATCGTTCAAAGTCTATCTGACTATCAATTGTTCTAAAAGCATTTAATGTTCTTGCTTCTGATTATTCTATTGTTGAAATCCCTTTAATATCCCTTCATCATGATATATCTTTATTGTTGCACTTTAAACTTGCTGGGCAAACTCGTTGCTCATTCTTGCTATATCATGACTTCATTGCAGCTAAACCCGAGACGCCAGGGAAGAACAAAAGAAAAGAAAAGATGAAATGATAGACTTCTCGTAGCAGACTTTAGATTCATGTGTTAGTTAATTACTGTTAATGTAATTTAAACCCTGATAGCTATTTAGGGTATGGATTGTGTAAATGTTTAAGGTTAATCGTATTCTGGGACTAGTAACACCTTGTAATAAACAACGTATGTTTATTTTATTCCGCATTTTAGATACCATATGTTGTCATAGGTGGATGTTTATGTTGGATCGTGATGACCGGATCCGGGTATTTGGAAACCCGAATTTGGGGGCGTCACATATAAACTTAACAAATATCATGCTAACAATGTACAACACCCATTTACAGATTATCACAACTTAGCTTCCTCAATTTTTTTGTACATTCAAGGCATGCATTTTAGTACGTTTATGAGAATTTGCAGAACTTGAATTTAAAACATACTAAAGTTAATATTACCTTTAGGAGTTGAATTGCTAACTAATGATCTCCAATTTCAGATTGCTCCTCTACTTCACAACACTCCCTCTTTATAAAAACTTACCAGATAATTTGACAAAGAAAGTTTGGGAGAAGGATGGCTCTAATTTATAGAAAATCAATTAACCATGCAAAGCCTTTACCCAATTTGATTGACCAACGTGAAGAAGAAGCTGCTGGGCAATTTTGGTTTGGTGGAACAGTTGCAAGTTACTGTGAAGGCCACTCCCCATTCATCATTTGAAGTTTACTAATTTTGATAAGGAAATAGGCTAGCCTTCTGTGACACCCCCAAATCCGGGTACTTCATTTCCTCAGGATTTGGTGTTCACAATCCAAAAAAACATCACATCACATCTAACTACCCATTCAAATATAAATGAAAATACTTGAATAGAAATAGAAATCTCCCATTAGAGGGTTACAACATCATTCATAAACAAATCCCAGGTCATCTAACCTTAAATAAACATCAGTGCGGAAAACATAAACGAAGTCTATTACATAAACAACAATAAAGCAAATACAACAAGTCTTCATCACTTGTTTGCTTTTCCTTTTCCTTTACTAGTAGATGGCTCGTCAGTTCTTTCAACCTTAGCTGAAATGTTATTATGCAAGGGTGAGCAATGATTGCCCAACAAGTATAACAACAACAGTAATAATAACATGCGAAATAATTAATGGATATTGAATAATTCGAAGATTTAGCTTTTGAGTCAAGAATGTAAGACAAGATTCAAAAGAACGTCTGAGGGTCTTAAGACCACGAACTATGTCCCAGGTTATCAAGTATTCCTACTTTAAACCCTTAACAGTCGTAAGACTATATGGACCTTTCTTCTCGTACTCAGGGGGATCAGTCCTTTGTACCATGTATGTGCACAACATCTTAACGCTAACGCGTAAATAAATCCCCTATATAAGGGTTGTTCATCTCAGTTTGACATCGGAGTCCGCACCAAAGGAAGTTTGGTTTGGATTTACTTCAATAACATTTCTAGAATTTAGAACGCTCATCAACTATGGACTAGTCGAATCAATAAGGGTTCGCTAGTCAATCAAGGTTCAAAAGGTATAATTCGAGAATCAAAACTAAATCTCACAAAAGATACAATGGAATAAGTTCTATATAATTGAAGCATTACAAAGAGGAATTTAAAACGTCTCATTGAATCCATGAAGTTGAATGGAATAGAAATAATAACTTGCTCAAGAAGTAATAGCATTATGAAGCTTGTATTCTATGATAATGAAATTTAGAAACTTGCGTAAACGTAAAAGTAAGGATAAGAAACTTGCCTCGTGCGTAGGCTATAAATTTAAGACTCACGTTTCTCTAATCAACCTATACATTCCGTTTATAAAACAGTAACAATAATTAGTTACAGTATTATAAACACGTCAAAACTCATTCTCATCAAATCTCATTTCAATAGCTCAGTTGACCCAAACAATCAATGGGCTTATGCTACCACCTTTCACAGTAATTTTAACATTCATTTTATACATTAGCCTAAGCTTTAGGTATAACCACGATTTCATACCATGATCACAAAGAAAGAATAAAATTTTTACTCTCGTCTTTTTACTCTCTCTTTTTCTTTTTTTTTTAGTTCCCGCCGGGGCGAGAAAAACCTTCACAAAAATCTCGCCGGGGCGAGGAATTGCTTCACAAAATTCTCGCCGGGGCGAGCTCCTCGCCAGGGCGAGGAATTGCTTCACAAAATTCTCGCCGGGGCGAGGGATCCCTTCACAAAATTCTCGCCGGGGCGAGAATTACGAATTCCAGTTTCTGCAGTTCGCGAAGAACGCAGAAACAGGCCAAAAATTTCCCATTTTGTTATTCTAATCGTCAAATTAAACATACCCAGACACTATAATTCATAAATAATTGTTACCCAAGCCTTCTAGCATGATTCTAACAAATTAAATGGCATAAATCATGAATCTAAGAATCAAATTTAAGGTTTCTTATCATTTTTATCAGAGTTCTTCAATATTCATGAAATCACACATAACAAGTTCATTATACAACCAAATTAATCCGTTTAAAACTTGATTCCTTCATTTGTACATGCATAATCTAAGTAAGTTATCAATTTAATCAATTAACATACAAAACCAGTATCAATTTTATACATTCAACCCAAGTTCATACACTGTATTACTCTGTAACTTTCTGAATTCTCATATAAACATAATTTCACCGATTAAATTACTCTAAATCATATTTAAATCATATAAAACACATAAATACATGCTTATTAACATATAACATCAAATTATTTAAAGATTTAGCCATACAATTTGGTTTACAGAGAACTCAGAACATGCATTCATGGAGAAAATTAAGAAAACGTAAATCAAAGGTTAAAGTCTAAGAATTACCTTTGATTTGGTGATAGATTATGCAACTAGATGAATGATTTCCTTCTTCAATTCTCAAAATTTCACAATTTTTCTCTCCTTTTCTCTCTGTATTGCTCTAACTTAAATTCTAAGAACTGATAATAATAATACGTATAATATAAACTGATTAAACATGGGTGTCAGTTAATTCATCATGGTTAACTAACCCCAACTTCCTTAAGGCCTCGTTTGGCTTGCTTAAAAAAAACTCTTCTTTTGGTTTATTTTAATAAATAGCTTATTATATAGTTTAATGTCACACTTTAATCAACTAAATAATCTTACTAAAATCAAATAAATAAAATAAAATAATTCTTCATTAAATCACATAGTCATATAAATAAAATTCTCATTTATTAATAATGACCATTTACTAAATATCTAATTAATAATTAAATTAATTAGAAATAACATTATACTTATTTAAATAATGTATTTAATCAAATAAATTCAATTAAACACATACTTTAAATATAAAAAATTCTCCACATTAATCTAATTAATGCAACACATATAATTAAATTAATCTACCACAAATTCATCGATTAATCAATTAATTCAACAATCAAATCATCGAAAAATATTTATTCAATCAATAAATATTTAAAATAAGTTACAAAAATTCTCGTTCGTCATACCTTCCTTCTCTTTTTGAGTTTACTGAGTTTTGAGCAATATAGGGAGGATATGCCATTGGTATATTCACGTAATTGAAGGGAAGGGACTCATAATATGGGACAAGAGCAAACCCAGCATTCCAAGCAAGGCTTATTAGCATACTTTGATTTAAAATGTAAACTTAGGTCATATAGTGTATTAAATAATTAAATGCTACCATATTGTATCAATAGAGTCACATGTACACATATCATATAATCCATGTACATTAATTAAAGCAAAATCTTATTAATTACTAACACCCAATATCTAATATTATTATTCCATAATACATTATTTTTGCAATAATCACTCAAGTAAATAAAGAAATAATAATTATTACATAGTAAATATAAGTTCACTTTCAATATTACTTCATGTAATTAAGATGCACAATTAATAATTTATATCACACATCAATATGTCCCATAGGATGTTCATATAATTTAAATGTCACACCTCCCTTTGTATTATTAAATGCATGTAGAAATTTTGTTACAAATAATATGCATCTTATCATGCGGTTACACCTCAAATGGCAGGGCATATAACACTTTAAATAAATTGATAGAGATTATTAGTCACACAATAATTAATTCACTAATATAGTATTAATAATTTTCTTCATTAATAATTCACTCCTTTAATAAACAAAACAAGAAATCACTTCATCACATCACTACCAAAATGACATATCACGTATACTCATGTTCGAATAAATATTCAACTTAATAGAAAAGTCAATATTAATATTAATCAAAATTCTCGGGTATTACAAATTAAAACTAACAAGATGATAATATAATAATTAAGATGAGTAATTTAGAGATATTTTTTTTCTTAATAGACATGCATTTTCAAACTAAGATAAGTAAAATTGGACGGAGGGAGTAATATTTAATGAGATAATTATATATCTTGCGACTTTATATGTCGATTTTTTAGTTGCGAGTTACGTATATAATTATAATTGGTAATATTTTAACGACGTATCTAATATAGTAAGTCAATTTTATAATCGTACTCAATCTCATGTATTGATATACGTCGTAATCGTAATTCAGCAAAAAAAACTCTCACAAGACTCTATTTAATGTATGGATAATATGATAAACTAAGTCAGATGGGTAATTTGGAGAATTTTTTCCTTAATAAGCGTGTATTTTCAAACTAAAATAAGTAGAATTAGACGGAGGGAGTAATATTTAATTTATGGACAATATGATAAACTAAATTATTATTACTTCCATAAAATCTACAAGCAACTAATAAAAAGAAATAAATTCCACTCTTTTAAAAAGATAAATAAAAAGAAACGAAAGAATTATTAATTTTAAATTTAAAAATATTTTAAATTAAAATTTAAAAGTCAATAACAATATTAAACAAAGAGAGTATATATAGTTCATTAAACACATCTATATTCAACTATATCCTCAACAACAATAATGTGCCCTAATTTTTGTATAATCATAATTGTGTTTTTTCCAAAGCAAAAAAGTCAGCTGAAATTTTTTAATAGAGTTAATTAAGTTTGGTCATATATCTGAATATCTGATCCTTATTGTGGGTTGAGTATTCAAGACTCCATGAACAAAGCTTAAACATCGTCGTTTTATAAGACCGATATAGAGAGAAGAAAATTCAGGAGTAGGTAATCCTTAACCCTCGTTAACAGCACCGGCATCAATCTCACCGGCGGGCAATCTACAGATTTCCGGATTTCCTTGATTTGCTTCCCATATCAACAACAGTAAGCATATGAAAAATTCTACTTGCAATCAACAATCAACACACATATATATTAGAACTCCACCGAATTTCGATAGTTTGCTTTTAAAATTGGCTATGAGAATGATATTTTAGTTGTGGGTTTGTACATGAAATTAGGTTTTTTTACCTTCTTTTCTCTTTTCTTTTCCAGATCTGGCGCTTTTTTATTTTACTTTTAATTTGAGTTATGATTTTTTGTTTTGTTTTTGTTTTTGTTTTTGTTTTTTTTGTGAATCTGAGTTATGATCTTCATCTGAGTAATTGTGTTGTGGTGATCAGATCTAATATTATGGAATTTCTACCCGTTTTGCATGTGAACGGGTCGAATTTTTACCCAGCTGGAGGTTGTAGATGATAATCAATTTGGGACTTGTATTTTTTTTTTTAAATCTCACGTGGCGGCCAAGTTATTAAATTTTGTTTTGATTTTTTTTCTAAGATAAAATTAGGGAATTGTTATTTGCCCAAAGGGAAATTTGATCTCTCTCCAAGGCCATGTGGGTCCCATTTGCTATTTCAAGGAAGTCTTGTGTAACTATCAAATTCCCTTGTTCCCTTGTGGAAATATCAATTGTCTAAAATTAACGTTCCTATAATTGAATGACTCAATTGCAAAATTTTAATTAGTTTAATAACTCAATCCGTAATTTTTAAAGTTGAGTCGGTCAATTCTTAAATAGTGCCAACTTGAATGGATTATTTGTCATTTTTGCCATAATTTTTCATAGTAATTATGCAATTCCGGCTGGTTCCCCATAGTGATAAATCCTAAAATTGGATTATTCAGAATCTGAGTAGTTTGTAATGCGGTATAAATTTGGGAAAGTTACAGGAATTATATGAGTTGTTAAAGTTTTTTTTATCAGAAACAAGTATTATAAAGAATATGTTGCAATACAATGTTATCTTAGTCAGTTACTTGGTAAAACTAAGAGCATGTTATGGAGATATAATACTTTATATCCAGAATATGATAAATTGAGCATATTAAGTTATGCAGGTAGGTTCCGGCTTCACTCTCTAGGTAAAGATGAATCAATTAGTTTGCTGATTTTTTTTCTTCTTCTAAAACTTGAATTGCATTGGTATTATGTTGCGTGCCAATTTAATATCAGATCTTGTTTCTGATTCAAACAAGATATGATATTATAATATTAGTAAATTGGATGTTTATCCAAATTTATAACGTGATTAAATATATTACCCTTCTATCCTATAATCATAAGGCTCCCAGAGGATTTTATATCTAGTGCTGATTGCTGAAATATGATCACTGCAGTTGAAACTTGCTTCTCAATCTTCTCAAGAATCATGGTATACAGTTTCACCAATTATAGTGGATATTTTGTGAGCATGCTCAAAAAATTTATGGACTTGCATTGTACCTGAAATGTTTTACAATGCAGATTTTTTGATTTGATAGAACAATATTAAACTTCCTGATCTAATCCTTTCACTATTTTGCCTTCTTGGCCTTTTCTGATCATGCAGATAATTTTTTTGGTTACTATTAAATAAGTACTTGGGATTACTGTATAAATTCTCATGAAGACTAAATTTCAATACATTGGTTTGTTCAACTGTAGGATGTGGTGGAAGGTGGATGTTTCGTTAGCATGCCTCATAGTTTGCTCTTGCAATTTCGTTATTCTTCTGGTGGTATAAAAAATCTTGAGAAAATTTGAAGTTCGGATACAGACACACAAACAAATTTTACTTGGTTTAACAGGATTGATGGGTACCGAACTTGTTAGACCCTGTGTCAAAGAAGAAAACATGGATATTCCATCAATTCCGCCAGGCTTTGAGTCACTTACAACTTTCACACTGAAAAGGGAGGAAGATAATGAAATGACCTCTAGTTGCTCTGTCTCTGCAAGTGCTTCTGAATCACAGACAGCCCACGTGGAAATGGAGTTCGAGTGTAGTGAAGATGCAAAGATCACTAGGTCCCTTAGACGAAGACCTTGGATAAACTACGGCCGATATGATAACAATTCGGGGGATGAGTCAGATTCTGAGCAGCAGGTAAATCAAGCTATGAATCAATTGTTTCTAAACTTAAATGCATTGGTTTATTGTATGTTTTCTGCTGTGTACCATAGGTATTGTAGATTTCTCTCTGTGGTATCTTATACTTGTATATGTTTGCAGAGTCACCCTTTAAGGCCTAGGCTCCCAAAAGGGGTTATCCGTGGTTGTGAAGAATGCAGCAACTGCCAAAAGGTGTCTTTCTTAAATTATGTCTATTTTGGTAACAAGGTTCTCAATTCTGGGTTTTTCACCTTTCAGTATGCTTAAGCTATGAATTACTGGAACAGGTCACTGCTGGATGGCATCCAGAAGAAGCTTGCAGGCCTGAAGTTCAGGACGCTCCTGTATTCTACCCAAATGAAGAGGTCTGTGTTGGGACTTGCAAACTTACGACTCCTTTCAGCGTTTCCCCAGTGGGGCCTCGCCTGCTTCTATGTCCATCTTGTTATTAGACTTTGGAGCTTCTTTAAATCATTTTCAAAACCACCGTTACAAAATGTGGGTTTCTTATAAAATTAATTAATTTCAGGAGTTCGAAGACACTCTGAAATACATAGCAAGCATACATCATAAAGCAGAAGCTTATGGAATTTGTCGCATTGTGCCGCCTCCTTCCTGGAAACCTCCTTGCCCTCTTACGCAAAAGGATATATGGGAGACTTCTAAGTTCATTACTCGAGTTCAAAGGGTTGACAAACTTCAAAATCGGAACTCAATGAGTAAAATATTGAAATTTAATAACCATAAGAGGAGGAAGAGGAGAAGATGCATGAAAACAGGAGTAGATCATGGGACTCATGGTACGGATATTTTGGGTATGGGTGAAGCTGGAAGCTATGAGGCTGGATTTGGGTTTGAACCCGGTCCAGAATTCACTTTGGATGCATTTCAGAAGTATGCAGATGATTTCAAAGCCCAATACTTCAGGAAAAATGAAAATGTTGCGGATTTGGGAGGTGACTTGACAATACTGCAAGGGCAGGTGGAACCAACGTTAGAGAACATTGAGGGTGAATATTGGCGAATGGTGGAGAAACCAACTGAAGAAATTGAGGTATCATGTGATATATTGATTTGCTTGTTTGAGATTTTTGTCTGTCTTAAATGATTTATCCGTTTTAATTGGACTTGTGCTGCTCTCTCTCTCTCTCCCTCCCTCTCTCCCCCTCTCCCCCTCTCTATCTCTGTATCTCTCTCCAACATTTTGTTTTACTCTAGGTGCTTTATGGGGCTGATCTGGAAACTGGGGTTTTCGGCAGTGGGTTTCCTAAACTGTTCAGTCAAGATACGTCTGCTTCAGATGAAAAGTATGTGAAATCAGGTTGGAACTTGAATAACTTCCCTAGGCTTCCGGGTTCTGTTCTCTCATATGAAAGCAGTGATATATCTGGCGTTCTGGTCCCCTGGTTGTACATAGGAATGTGTTTTTCGTCATTTTGTTGGGTAAGGAAAAATGGCACACTTCCATGAGATATATTTTGTCTACTTGAATGACTTTATTGTTGTGCTTACTTGGCTATATTGTCATGGTTGCACAGAAAATTGTGCCTAGTACGTGTAAGGTTAAACGGCTACCTATGAAAATACCTCATGAGACTACAAAATTACTTTTCAAAGAGAATCTAAGTATATAAATGTCAAATACCTAAAGAGAAAGAATATGATAATTTTTTTACTTGGTAAAATTTCTTTTAAAATATTTGAAATGTTTCTTTGGGTGCACAGCCTGCTATACTTTTGTGCAATGCTATACTGAACTTCTTGTTACTAGTTTCAAATATGTTCAAACTCGTAACAAATTCAAATGAGGACTATTTGAGGCTGTTTTAATCTATTAAGCGAGTGAAAGCACTTGTATATGCGTTTGTGTGTTTTTGATATTGCATATACATTCTCTGCATCACTGCATGTGTATTGGTTACACACTTGAGGGGGTACATTAGTGACATTTCTATCTATTAATTTTAGGCGCTGGTCCTCTGGACCAACATAGTGCCTGGATAATATTTCATTTTGCATTTAGAGTTGGGAACTGGGTGCCTTATACGACAAGCTCTACGTTGAAGCAGGATTCTCTAGGCTTTTGATTGTCACTTGATTGTTGGCTATTTTGCATTAAGGAGAGTGATTTTTTTAAGCTGAGCTGATCAACAGTGGTTTTGTTGAAACCTGAATTGACATACCTTTACTAATAGAAATTTCCTCTATGAATGTATCATGTGAAAACATAGAACAAATTCTCCTACACAAGTTCATCTATTTATGTCTTTTTCTTGAAATGTCCACCTTTTATTCCTTAAATTTTTTAATATTCATGTTCATATAATTGGGGAGAACCTCAAAGAAAAACGAAATATCATTTGATTGTTAATTATAGTGTGACACAACTGTATCATGTATTTCCTTGGATGTTTTAATAGGAGGTTTTGGACCCCTGTCCAATTCCAGTTATTATCTACTCCCTCCATTCCAAAATAAATGTCCTAATTTATATTTTGATGTCCCTAAATAGATGTACTATTTCCTTTTTCGTAGTAACTTATGTCGCATTCTTCCAATACTACCCTCGAATTATCTTAGTCAACTTTCATTGAAAATATCAAACAAATAAAAAAATTTAGTGAAATGATAGACCACTCTACATGGGATATAGTAGCTAAAAAAATTAATGGGAAAGAGAAAAAGAGAGGGAGGGAGAGAATTTTTGGAGTGTTTGTAAAGAGAGAATGTGAGAAGATATGCAAAATTGATTAGGAGAGAGAGAATTACTTCTAAATTTAATTACTATTATAAAAGGGCAATTTGGAAATAATTTTTGTAATACGCGTGTAAAATAGAATTACAATGTTTATAATGGGGACGGAGGGAGTAATTCATTCCAAAACAATCAGTCACAATTTATTGATGAGGGGACCCAATGGAATTAATAGATCCCACAAGAATGCATGATGTGAGAATGAAATTGAAATGGAGCTACTCTTGGAGTCTTTGACAATTTCGCATTACAATACTGTCTCCCCTCTTCCCTGCCCTTCCCCTACTCACTTTCTAACTCTTAAATTACATATGAAAGTACTCTTATGGATCAAATTTTATTGGAAATATGGAGAAAGAGAAAACTCACTCAAATGGAAAAAAGAAAAAGAAATTGAAAAAAGAGCTACTTAATAAAATAATCAATATAGTAGAGATGTTTCAAAAGTTGGTTTCAGTTACTGTAAAAATAATTGTTTTCAATAAATATTCCTGATGATTGCTGATTTTTTGCTTTTATTTTTCTGAGACCAGCATGTTGAAGATCATCACTTATACTCATTGAATTACATGCATTGGGGTGCTCCAAAAATGTGGTATGGTGTTCCAGGAAAAGATGCCCTCAAATTAGAGGCAGCTATGAGAAAGCATTTGCCTGACCTTTTTGAAGAACAGCCTGACTTGCTTCACAAGCTGGTGAGAATTTGTTTTTTCGAATTGTAACAATGCTATTTAATGTTTTTGGAACTGCTTCTCGTTTTTTCTATCCCATGCTATTTAGATACATTAAATCAGGTAGCGATTTGAACCAAAACATGATATGCTTCAGTCTAGACATTAATCCCACTCTCTCTCTCCCCCCCCCCCCCCCTACCCCCCCCCCCCACCCCCCCCCCCCCCCCCCCCCCCCCCCCCCCCCCCCCCCTCCCCCCCCCCACCCCCCCCCCCCCCCCCCCCCCCCTCTCACACACTGAATGGGCACATGTGCACGCTCACACCCACCCGGCCACCCCTCACCGCCACCCCTATCCCCACCTGTGCTCGCATACACGTGCAGTCACACACACTCACACGAACACACTCTCTCACACTCACACTCACACTCACACTCACTCTCACATGTGCGCGTGCACACACACAACACTATTTCCTTTTCCTTATGTTTTATTAATCTATGTTTGTTAGTTTGCCTTACAGAGTTTAAAGTTAATATCTTTCAAGTAAAATGGGTAGTGGAAATTTCCTTTATGATAATGGTCTAGCATTCCCCTCTATCAGCGTGACTCATAGGTCTGCAGCACAAATTGAAATACTATGAAACCATTCCTTTTACCATCTCATTATTTTTTAAGAAAAATAAAAGCCGCCACCTCATTTAGAAGTTTTCATTATTTAATTATCACTCTTTCTTCAGTTAGGTATAATAGTTACTTTTTTTTATGTCATTCTAAAGTGGAATGGAAAATGAAGAATAAGAATTAGAATGAAAAAGAAAAAGGGCACATAGTTACTTTCACCATTGCAAGGGCATTGAAGAACTCAAAAGCCAAAGGCTATGTTATTATAAGCCATTAGGGTTTATTAATATAAAAGAAGACATTTTTGAAAGAAGTAGAATCACATAGGGTGACAAAGAGTTCCCCTAGAAAATAAAGTGGAACAAAACTAAAGGGCTAAAGAATAGCAGCCAGTCTATGAACATCTGACAACATTATCCCTCTAGAAACCAATTGACATCATCCAAAGCTAAGGCATAAAAGAAATTCTCTCCCAAAGTAAAGGGAGGGAAAGAAGCCTATCTAGCATTCCTCTATAGCAAAATACCCAAATAACAAACAATGCGCAATGAAGCCACAACCAACCACTTGCAACCTAACAATGAAGGAACATATGCTCGTGAGACTTAGAACGGTGCTCACATAGCTCATACATCCAGAGGTAAGAGCTTGTACAAACCAGGATGAGGCCACTAAGAGGCTAAGAGGGCAAGCGATCTCATTATTATTTCAGGGGAAAATAATAGGTGTAAAACTGTCTGTTTTTTAATAAAAATTATATGACTTATGAATTATTCAGAGCTACATGGATTGCTGTAGTTGCAGAAGCCGAAATTAGATGTCTGTTCGATATTTTTTTAAATTTTTTTTTAGAGAAATATAAAAGTTTGACCCTCTTAATCTTTAAAAATAGTTGAAATCAGTATTCTACAAATTGTTAGGCAGATCTAGGCAGCGAAGGGGACGCGTAGGCGGTGCCTAGGCGTTTTCCTAGGCAGATTAGGCGTTTTTTTAGGCAATTTCATTTTTTTTTATTGTATATACTTGTTATAATATACAAAACATATAGTATATGTAACTTTTTAAATTTTACATGAAACATTTACCAAAAAAACAATTTTTAAGACTTAACAAATTCATTTAAGTATTGCTAAGTTTCAAAGTAGAGGTCTGATTCTGCCTAGGCTCCCGGCGGGAGCCTAGGCGTCTAGCCAAATCAAGGCGGTAGAGGACCGCCTAGCACTTAGACAGGGATTAATCGGACCAAGGCGGGGATTTTTAGAACACTGGTTGAAAGGCGTTTAATTTTGACTCTTATTTTTTTGCCTTTTTGGTTCAATTTATAATCTTATTAAATTATTGATTCAAAAGAGAAATCAAATACTTTAACCCATGATATAGAACTCGTCTAAATGGGTGAAGTATTCGTGTCGGACCAGTGTTACCGGAATGTGTTTTGCTTCGCTTTGTGGAACCGATAGTACGTGCTACGCTTTTAGGCTAAAACACGGTAAACTAAGGTAACTTAATATGAGTGCTTAGAGTTAGGAATTCTCTTATAATTTACATGTAATAAAACTAAATTTTGTAGATGATTTTTAGTTCAATCAACTAGTTGATTGTTCTATTAATATTTCATTATTAATGTGATGATTGAGCATCAAATAATAAGTTAGAATATTTATACGTGTGCAAACAATATATAAAAACCAATAAAGAAATTTTTTTGTTCACTAGATTTAGAGTATTGGTAGGTTAGCGTTCCATGTTTGAGAATGCAAGTACCAATACGCGGTTCACTAGGTTATAAGAGTGTGGTAACTTTGTGTCAGACACCCAACACCTCTGGGCTGTGGGGGTATGGCATCCGTTAGGACCGACAATATTAGTTCAAAACCACCATACCAACCCAATTAACTGGATCCATATGGTTGGGTACCTGCTTAACAAATTTGGGTTTGATAAAGTTTGGACCTCTATTTTAAAATGTAAATAGTGTCCCAAAATAGTTAACTGTATTTGAACCACTTTATTGAATTAAATTTACACCATCAACTAGTCAGACTACGGTTACTGTTGTTATATGCAAAAGGCCCTCTCTTCACATAACCAAAGCTTCAATTTGAGAGACCCAGAAGCCTTCACATTCATTAACTCCAAATTCAAAATCAAATATGTTCTCTCTAAATATATATCCATATCTATATTTAAAGTAAAGAGCATATAAAGTTTAGAGAGTTTATAAAAAAAAAATTACGAGTAAAATTTTTTGAGTGTGTATAAAAGTTGTAGAGAGAAAATTTATAAAAAAAATTTAGAGAGAAGTTAAAGAAAGATATAAATGAAATAAATAATACTTAATTTGATTCATTGGATCATAATAATAGTAAATCTTAAAAATGGGTTGACGTGTGTTGGACTCATAACTATTTGGATCCAATTCACATAACTCATATTTAAAACAAGTTATGTGATTTTGGTTTTTAATGAAACCATAACTATATTGTCTATACCAAAACCAAACCAAATCCACTTTTGCTAGGTCTAGCATCTGTGTTGGATATGTCACATCACCAATAGAGAAGAATATAAATGAGGGAGAAAAGATGAAACAGATTCGCTGCGAATGAAAGAAAAAAAATTGTTTGATCTCGTTTGGATGTTTTCATGTCCATGCAGATGCATAGTTGTCACGGCGCCACCCCGAGTCATGGCGGTAGCCGACTGCCAGGACGCCTAGGCGACCGCCATGGCATCCGTATGGCGACAAGTTGTTTACAATGTGCAATTTATATATTATTTATTTTACTTAACAAGTATATTGGTAATAAAATTTCATATACATTAAAACCCAAAACACAACACCATGGAATAACATTAAAAGCACAATTATGTAAATACTTAGCAATAACAATCCAAAAATAAAACACTTATATTAAAAACTAGTAGAAGAAATGAAAAAGTTCAACAAACACCACATAGAAAATAAAGTTGCAACCAACCATCACATATTACTAGTCTAATAACTAATAAAACACCACATAGCAAGTCAAAATAATGTCTAGACTCTCTACACTAGTTTCTAAAAATTGTTTAAGCAAACTCATCAAGAAAAAGGTCATCTCCATCTCCACGGGAACTACTCTCATTCAAAGGCGTAGGTGGTCTTTCTCCAAAATCATCCTCCACATCATCATCATCATCATCATTTGGAATTCTCTCTTCTTCATCAACTTCATCATCGGAATCGGAATCCATCAACCTTGATTCCCTTGAAGTTGAACCACCACCACGTCGAGAGTACGTCATGAGATTATCACTAGTATTAGCACGAGCCCTCCTTGAAGAATTGCGAACGTCAAAAGTGTTGGATGCACTGGTTGCTCGATCCACATCATTCTATGTAAGATCCTCCCTGGGATGAACAACATCGGCCTCATTATTGATCCATTCATTACTCCATTCAAAGTCATCAATGGCTAATGGATCAATTTTTTTTTCCAAGTTCACGCCTCTTTTGGAATCTTAAGACGATCTTTCGATTGTATTGGACATACACCAAGTCACTCAATCGTTTGTGTTCCAATCTATTCTTCTTCGTATGAATCTAAAATAAATAAAACAAAAAATAATAATATTAATGATAAAATTTTAATTATATAAAAAATAGTTAGTACTAGTAGTGAATGACTTATTATTTTTGAACCAACAATAGAAAGTACTTACAAACTCAAATGTACTCCAATTGCGCTCACAACCGGAAGAAGAACAACAAGGGCCTAGAATTCTTTTTGCAAACTTTGTAAGCTCAGTAGTTCGCCCTCCAAAAGCGTTCCACCAATCAACTAGCAAACATTTAAAAGAATATATTTTTAAAAGGAGGAAAGGAAGAATGATTATAATTATAATTTATCTTTTATATCTTTATATATATTTCAATATACTAACGAGGATTCTTTAATTTCCGTTGCCTAATCTCCTTATCTCCATTTCTCTTGCAAAAGTATCTAGAGAAGCATCATAGTTATCAGCTAGATTGCTTATCTTGTCTAGCAAATCTAGCTCGGGCATCATCTTTGCAAGAATGTCATTGAAGTCTTCTTGTAGAGTACCAACACTCACCGAACGTTCCTGTTTGATATCAAAGTACTTGCCCGAATTGAGAAACAACGTAGCCCCATATAATTTTTACTCCATTTGGCTTTCCCATTGCCGCTCAACAATGTCAGTCACCTTCTTGTAGAGTCTTTGTTTGTTATCAAATGACTCTTTGATTTTTTTGCTTCGCACATTCCATCACAGCGAAAACTTCTAGCATAGCAGGCTTCTCATCACCATCAACAATCCTCAAGGCTACAAGAAGTGGCTGTGACGCCCTAATGCAATCCTCAACATGATGCCAAAATGTAGATGAAATTACAGTATCACATACTTTCTTCCCCACTTTGGTAGCTGACAACTTAGATTTTGTCCAATCATCGCTTATGAACAAATGCCTCAATGCATCTCTATGCTTGTACAAACTCTCCAAGGTGAGGAAAGCTGTAGCAAATCTAGTAACTCCGGGTCTCACAAGATCCCTCTTATTTGTTTTTTCCCTCATCGTATCAAGAAGACGACCATGCCTGTAAATGAATGTTTTGATTCTTCTTGCATTTGTGATTGTGGGCTGAAATTACTTCAGTTAGCCTATGTCCTCTATCATAAGGTCTAGGCAGTGAGCGGCGCAAGGTGTCCAAAACAGTATAGGCCTCCTCTCTATTAGTATATGCCCTGCTGCCTTGTAATTAGAGGCATTGTCCGTGACCACCTGAACAACATACTCGGGGCCAATTTCCTCAATCGTACTATCAAGGAGATTTGCCAACATTATGGCATCTTTGCCAACATTATGGCATCTTGCGACTGACTGGAGGCATCAACAGAATCCATGAAGTAAGTCATCTTCGAACTATTAACAAGGAAATTCAACAAGTGCCTTCCCCTCTTATTTGTCCAACCATCCGACATGAGTGTGCAACCATATTGCTTCCAAGAAACTTCATGTTAAGCCTTTAACTCATTGGTTTACTTCTTTGCCTTCTCAAGTAAAGGAACCCTCAACTCATGATACGATGGAGGCTTTAAACCCGACCCATATTTCCCTATGGACTCGATCATTATCTCGAAGCTCCTTGCATTTGCAACATTGAATGGTATGCTACACTCGTAGAAAAAGTTGGCAATGTGCATATGAACTCTCTCATTTTCCTCCGGTGTCCTCAAACGATTTTCAATAGTTGTTTGGCTCAAACGCTTGCTATGCCTCTCCTCTACAACTTCTTCGGGAGTCTTCCTTAGAAGTGCTTCAATCGTCTTTATTGGAGCTTTTGGTTGTGGCTTTTGGAATTGAAAATCAGCTTTCTTCCTTTTGGAAGCGGTCCCAGAACTTGGGATAATATTAGAAGAAGCATTGGAAGCCATGCTTGGACGAGCAGATGATTGTTCTTCTTGCACTTCTACTACATCATCATTTAGCTCAACTGGCTTGTTCCTCTTTCTACTATTCAAAGCCACTTGCATCTCCCTCATAATTTCTGTTGATGTTTTAGGGCAATTCTCTACATCTCCAAAATTTTCAGCTAGATGTTGCTTGGGCCTCTTGATGCCCGAATGATATTTCTTCCCGCAAAGTATACATTGCACGACATCCTTATTACTTATATTCGGCCAATATCCATATTTCCATCCCGGATCGTTCAATTTAGCTTTTCTTTTAGGGTCCTTAGTTATATCATAACTATCGGCCCTCGAACTTTCTGCCATTTTACTTTCTACACAATACAATCAAATAAAAAATATAAGACAAAATTGATCCAAAATAACAAACCATTCATCAAAATATCAGTTCAAACTCCAAACAAAGACGAATTTAGAGGAGGAAACTGGGATGAGCTAAGAACAGTAGTTGAGTTAGCAGTTGATCCATTTAGTCTCTATCTGCTTATAGATAGTATAGGTATAAACTATAAAGGGTGCTAAATTTTACCAGTTATAAAGGGTGCTATATGCCTGTTTTTGGTTTTTATTTTATTTTTTTCCTTAATTATCTTGGCCTTGTACAAATTTATGGTTTAATAAATTGGTTACTGAAAGTAACACTTAACTTTGTTACATCTACAATTCAGTTTTCATCTTGCTCAGTTCCAAAAAAATTGAGAAAGAATTATTTAGTACCCACTGTCCACAACAATATATTATATATACGAAGTAAAGAGTACATATATAAAATATAAATATATAAATTTATATATATATATATATATAAATATATATACATATATAAATATATATATATATATATATAATTATATATACTTTCATTTTTGGAGTAAGGAGCAGGCGAGCAAACGAAACAAAAAAATAAAATAAAAGGGGAAGAAAAAAAGAAGAAGAAAGCACCGAACTCTGAAGCTAGAAAGCACTAGAAGCACTAAAGCATAAAAAGATAAAAGGGGAAGAAAAAAAGAAGAAGAAGAAAGCAGCGTCACCACTCGCGACCAGAGAAGAAGAGAAGATTTTCAGAAGAGAATACCTACAAGCAGCGTCGCCGGTCGGACTTTGGAGTCGTGCTGATCGAAGTAGGCTGCAAAGAAGTAGCGATTGGAGTAGTCAGCGATCATCGCCGGTTGGACTTCGCATCGCCAGTCTCTCTCTCTGTCGCTCTCGCTCGCTCTCCCCCTTCTAGTCTTCTACTGCGAATAGCGATTAGGGCCAGTTTTGTCTTCCTCGGAGCGATGTCGTTTTGTGTTCTTTTTTAACCCAATTAGCATTTGAGTTGATCCATACCCACAGTGGTCAAGTCGCTCGCTCAGCCAACAAGTTGTCTAAGTCGTCGACGAGTCGTCCAAGGCGACAACTTTCTTTCCTAGGCGCTCGACTTGCAAACCTCCACCAAGTTGCCCAGTCGCCTTGTCTTCCTCCTACCGACTGGACGCCTAGGCGTCACCTAGGCGACGCCTTAACTGTGCAGATGCTTATTATAGATTTTTACTTGAGGAAGACAACATAGTTGCACGAGCTTCCAAAGTTATCTAAAATAGATTTTTACTTGAGGAAGACAACATAGTTGCACGAGCTTCCAAAGTTATCTAAAAGTTGTGCTTACGCACCCATATCCAAATATTAGGCTCCTTTCAGTCATGTCTACATGTCTGAAATGATTTTACCGAATCCAACACCTAAATACATATTCGTAGGGGTCAAATTTTGGGCAAGATAGCCTTCAGAATAGAGGACAGGCACCAAGTTAGCGGAAAAAGAATGCTCATTATAGATTTTTACTTGAGGAAGACAACATAGTTGCACGAGCTTCCAAAGTTATCTAAAAGTTGTGCTTACGCACCCATATCCAAATATTAGGCTCCTTTCAGTCATGTCTACATGTCTGAAATGATTTTACCGAATCCAACACCTAAATACATATTCGTAGGGGTCAAATTTTGGGCAAGATAGCCTTCAGAATAGAGGACAGGCACCAAGTTAGCGGAAAAAGAATGCAGACGGGGAGTGGAGATGTATACCGAGGCAGATAAGAATATGTAGAGATCAAGACCTTTTAAGTGAAAAATTAGCGTGATTTTGTCATTATGAATCTGTGATAGATATGGGCTTTATTGTTTCATGTTACGTGAGAAGTTTTTTGGTATAGACAGAACAAGTTTTTCATAGTAACTTGTATTTATACTAATTTATTAATGTTCTACCCCAAACTTATCATCTATTGTGCAGGTAACTCAGCTTTCTCCCTCCATACTAAAATCCGAGGATGTTCCTGTTTTCCGGTGTGTTCAGAATCCCGGAGAGTTTGTTCTGACCTTCCCTCGAGCTTATCATGCAGGGTTCAATTGTGGATTCAACTGTGCAGAGGCAGTAAATGTAGCCCCTGTTGACTGGTTGCCTCATGGGCAGAATGCTATTGAGCTATATCGTGAGCAGGGGCGTAAGACTTCTATTTCACATGATAAACTCTTGCTGGGGGCTGCAAGAGATGCAGTGAAAGCACACTGGGAAATTAATTTACTGAGAAAAAATTCTCTGGATAACTTAAGATGGAAAGATGTCTGTGGAAAGGATGGGATCTTAACAAAAGCACTTAAGGTAAAGATTTGCTTGTGCATCTTAATTTTTTGGGGTACACATATTATCAATATGAACAACTGTTTAGTGCTGTACTTAATTATCTGTTTTAGATTTGTTTGGATTAGGAATAATGGCATGATAGAATTTAGCATTTCATATTATTCATCTCAAGAAAAATAATTTGGACAAAATTTACGTATCATATGAATAAAAAATCACTATTGAAGTATTTGGAATAATATTCATAATTTATAGGTGTATATGTAGATGTAAACTTCTACATACACGTAAACGCACACACGTACATATACACGCACACACACACGCGCGCGCACACACACACACATACACACATATATATATTTATATTCATCTTGGTTAAGGCATGCCTTAGAATCCATTTCCTTATGTAGCCAAGCTTAGATACAAAGCACTGAAAACAATATTTTTAATATTCTTTTTCAAATCCAACCTTATAGATGATAAAAACATGAAAGATAAGGGGTTTTTTTCCCCCCATAAATTCTATGATTTTAAATCTCTGTGTTGAAATTTCAGTGGCAAAAATTTATTAATTTTCTTGATTTTAAATATTAGGGTCTTACACTAAAAGTTCTGTTACTGGAAATGACAATGTCTCTTATTTTTCATGTTCTTATTATCTATACAGTTTGATTTGAAAGAGCACATTAAAAAATGTCTTTTTTAAGGTGCTTTGCAGCTAAGATTGGCCAATGCATGTCTTAGATTCCCTTTCCCTATATATATATATAATATGTACATATATATATATATATATTCCAGAATTTTGAATTTTCGGTCTTGATAAGGGCAGTAAATAAAATATGAAATTATTATCTTCTGCTTAGGCACGTGTTGAGATGGAGCGGGTTAGGAGGGGGTTTCTTTGTAATTCTTCCCAGGCATTGAAGATGGAGAGCAGTTTTGATGCCACAAGTGAGAGGGAATGCAGTGCATGCCTTTTTGATCTTCACCTATCTGCCGCAGGTTGTCACTACTGTTCGCCAGATAAATATGCATGCTTGAATCATGCAAAGCAATTGTGCTCTTGTTCTTGGGGTGCCAAATTTTTCCTCTTTCGTTATGATATCAATGAGTTAAGTATTCTGGTCGAAGCTTTGGAAGGGAAACTGAGTGCAATATACAGATGGGCAAGACTAGATCTTGGATTGGCCTTAAGTTCTTTTGTATCTAAAGAAAGTTTACGAATCCCTGGTCTTATCAGTAATTTATCTTGTTCCCCAGAAGGAACAGCCCTGAGAGAGACGAGTTCACTACGGTCCCTAGCTTATTTGAAAGAGCATAATACGAAAGAAAATATTGCAGATATCCCAAATCCAACTAGAGTGATTGGTAGGACGAGTTCACCACAGAAAGAGAAGCTACCCAGGGAGTTTGTGCATTTAGAAGATATGAAGTTGTCATCTTCATCACATGGCTCTTCGCTTTCAGCTGAAGCACCAAATCCTAGTTCAGAATTCAAGGGGGAAGAATTTTTACATTTACCTCCTAATCCTAGAATGTCGGCGTGCCAGCTTTTGGAAGACATATCATACACTAACAATCTTGCCACCGGGAAGCCTGAAGTGAAGAAGCCTTCAATTTTAGTTAGCGATGGGGTTATACTTCTCAGTGACGATGAGGGTGAGGAGTCAAACTTAACAGTTCCAGAAAAAGCAAAGCACATATCAGGAAAGCATACAGGAGCTGCCGAACAGCTTTCAGGTTCTTTTTGTATGGTGAGTCCTGGTAATTGCATTAAAGATCCCGTCCTGAAAACCCCCAATACTAATACAGCTGTGTTGGGTGAAGAGGATGACACTTTGTTGGCTGATGGAGCAAGGAATCTCGATTCATCTAGTTCAGAGTGTACTAAAGATGAAAGTCACAGAGACAGAGAAACTGTTCATGGTTCCAATGAAAAAGAACTTTCTTGTGAGGGACTTTCAGTTATAAAGGAGACTGGTGATTGTAACATGGCAAATGCAGGGAGTAGCCTTCAGTCTCCACAGCCATGTGGCAGTAATAAACCTAATAAAGAGGATACACATAAAACAATCATACAAGATGCCAACTCACGATTAACAGATAATGTACAAACTGTATCAGGAAGCCCATCATCCACGCAAAATCATCTGGACAGGTATTTTCGTCAGAAGGGTCCTCGCATTGCAAAGGTAGTTCGACGAATTAACTGCAATGTTGAACCTTTGGAATATGGAGTCGTTCAATCTGGAAAGTTTTGGTGTGACAACAGGAGCATTTACCCTAAGGGTATGACGTGTATTTGCGCACAAAGTTTGTATCTTCATGTAAGATCTTTAACTCAAATAATTGGTAATTATTTTTCTTCTCCTTGATGCAGGATTTAGGAGTCGTGTTCGGTACATTAACATCTTAGATCCTGCAACTATGTGCTACTATGTGTCAGAAATTTTGGATAGTGGGCAGAATCGGCCTTTGTTTATGGTAACTGGATCTTTCAATTGCTGAACTTAATTTTTGATCTTGTAAACATGATTATTATTGTTATTGTTATTGTTAGATGTACTTGGTACTTGATCCTATCAAATGTCAATGCGTCTGTTTAGGGAATGGCTTCCCTTTTAACTAAATATTAGTTTGTGAACCGATATATTGCAAGCAGCTTATATGCCAGGTGGTTAAACCGAATAGTAAAATATACTGCAAACTATTTTTATCTGTTTTTAGTTTTACGTACTGTGGTACCAGGAACATTATTTTTTTACAACATATACATAAATGAGCACAAAATTGTTTAGTATCTAGCTTATAGAATTTGAATTGTCTAGACCATAAAAAATCTGGACATAAGGCCAGTTCACCAAAGTTTAAGGGGCAAAATAAAATGGTTTCTTCAAGAATTTATTTATTTGTCATTTTTAGGCTGTTCTTTTTCTTCAATTGATTTGGACTCGCATGGATCCAGTAGGTGGTGGGGGTGCTTGAGCAAACATTTATCCATTAACACAATTTTTAGCATCATGGTAATGCCGAATGTGTGACAATGTGGCTCCACTATGTAGTGAATGTATGGGTTCAGAAAAACTTTAAACCGAAATAAATTTTTTGTTGTGAGATGCACATAGCTTGATGTTTTCATTTCATTTAGCTCCTTCACTCTTACAGCTGATATTATTTTTCATTCTTTTGACAACTTCAAGGTTTCTGTGGAGAATTTTCCAAGTGAAGTATTCGTTCACATTTCGGCTGCCAGATGCTGGGAAATGGTTAGAGAGAGAGTTAATCAGGAGATTACAAAACAACATAAGTTGG
Source organism: Aralia elata (assembly GCA_034770075.1). NCBI lineage: Eukaryota > Viridiplantae > Streptophyta > Magnoliopsida > Apiales > Araliaceae > Aralia > Aralia elata. Next base: position 72,662,254 of record CM068382.1, on the reverse strand, counting down.
GAAAATTGAAGCTTCCTCCTTTACAGCCTCCAGGGAGTCTTGATGGCATGGAAATGTTTGGTTTTTCTTTGCCAGCAATTGTGCAGGTAAACCCTTCAATTGGAACTGTCTCATGGTCAAGTTTGTTCTTCTTGTTTGAGTAATGTCTCCTGCTTTTGTGTATTTCTTCCTTGACCCCAGGTTATTCAGATTTTACTTTCAGCATTTTCTTGGTTTGGATGTTTTAGGATTGTGTTTCTATTTTGATGGATCCACAAAAAGTACCAATATACCTAAACGTTTCTTAAATTTATTCCTTGATGTATGTATGTGACTTGGTATTCATTTATCAGTAAATTTCATTTGTAACATTATGCATTTTCTAGTTAATTGAAGCACTACAATAAACATATATGTACTTAAAAAACTACTATTCTCTGGGTAGTTTGGATGTGTGTTTCAGCAATTTGCAGAATGAAAATCATAGCTGTGATGAGGAATTTATTGGTGGCATAAAATGAGAACTGTTGTGATTGGGGAAGTTGTCCCCCTTGGTACTATATTTGTAATATTGGTATCAGAAATCATAGCTGATGTAAAAAGAGGATTGATTCTCAGGACAGAAAGGCCCCTTCCATTGTTTTACATATGCTTTTTATTTGCTTCATGTGCATCTCTTTTTTCCATTGATTGATCATCTCAGGACAGAAAAGAGGCCTTCCATTGGTTACTTATGTTTTTTATTTGCTTCCTGGGCATCTCTTTTTTCTCCCCCCTCTTTACAAGTGAAATATGGAAGTTTGCTTGTGGACATCTCATATCTTCCCTCTTTTGTTCTCTTAGATATGGTGCCTTTCGTTACCTAATATGAAAATTTCAGATTCACCTTCTTTGGATTTGTTCATAGGTTATTCAGTCCATGGACCGAAATAGAGTCTGCTCAGAGTACTGGAAGTCCCGTCCTTTTATGCAGATTCCACAACATTCTCGGCAACCTCAAAACAATAGTGGGAACCTAATTCCAAATAATGGAGATGCCTGCAAGGGTGACCAATTACCTGCTGGAGTTGATACAGTACTCTCTGGCCTATTTAAGAAGGCAATTCCAGAAGAATTACAATCACTACTCACCATTTTGAATAACAATAACCCGTCCTCTGGTCGTTATCTTGTCACCTCACTTCTTAATGAAGAGATTCACAGACGCTGTGCCCAAGGTGAGCATCAATAATTCTTGCATTTTGATCTCATAGTTTGAGGTATCGATGCTGTAACTTTTATTAACACTTGTAAATTTGAGTCCATTTTAAGGTCACATATACATCTTTTTCTAGCCCAAACTTTCCATAAATTTTGTACTGGCTTATAGCGAGAAGCCAGAAATTCATCACCTGGATACTCCTTTTGCTTAGTAGGGTGTCTACCACCCCTTTTAACAGTGCAACAAAATGCATCCATTCTTCTGTAATGTTTCAATGATAATTGTATGAGCCCTGGTGTAGTAATAAGAGATGTATATCAGAGATTAATTGAATCAGCACCTACATTAGACTGAAAGCAATCTTGAAAGTCGCAATATATCAGGCAAGTTGCATCTGTAAGTATTTGACATTTCTTTTATCATTATTAGTGGTGTGTAGCTGTGTATATGGTACATTATGTGCAAATTGAAGTAGTAGATTACATTTTGTTCCATTTAAATGGACAGAGTGAATCATTTTGGTTTAAAAATTCCTAATTTTGATTTGTTATTTTGCTAAACCTACTTTATTAGTTAATGACAATATCTGGATCGCTAACGCATCTGCTTTATTGTCTAAACTAATCAATATAATATATAGCAGTAGTAAAAAAGGAGCCCCTACAGTTCGCTTTCACGAAATTGAACTTCCACGTTCGCTCTCACTAAATTGAGCACTCATGCAATATTTATAAAAATTTCTATTAATAATTTAATACAAAACAATAATAAAACACACCTAAGTCTAATAAACTTCTTCCTTTCATATTATCTTTCCATATTATCTTTCATATTATCTTTCCATCTTATTTTGAGTCTAAAATCATTAAAAAAATCTATCACTTATAAATTAGTGCAACATAATATTAATAACCATTAATGTTATGAATATGGGTCATAATATTTTTTGCTCTCTCCCCATTAAATCTCTATTGTATTAAATACCATCTACTTTCATTATACAATACTATGTCTTCTTTTTTCATTTGAGATCAATTAATAAGTCTTTAATTATCTAAATTAAGATCTTGCTAGTATTTTAATTTTACACACACACACACACACACACACACATATATATATATATAGTTTTGCAAATAAATAAAATACATATTAAGATTTTAGTATATTATTATAAATCAAAAAATGCATTTTTTTATTCATTATAACATATATTATAGATAGTGTATATTATGTATTAAAAAGTGGTATTTGATCTCTATCAATTTCTTATTAAATTTGTCACGATACTCGTATGCCTCTTTAGTGAATAAAATTTTATAATTAAAAGTTTAATTTATATCATAAGGTTGTAAAAATGATTAAAATGTACTCATAGTTTACACATAATTATTCATAAGTCTTGTAATCCCAAAATTAATATCGATATATAAAGATTGGAATAAATCATAATACGTATTTATTGATAATTCTTCATGCACATAGATTAATATGATATTCTGTAGCAAAAATAGAACACTATAGATTAATAGTTACATCATATGGAAAAAAAGAATTTAATGTTATGCCTGAGTTAAGCTTGACTAAGGTGTATATTTTTATTTATTATAAAATATATTATTACAGATAAAGTGTATATTATACATTAAAATTTGTTATTTGTCCATTAATTTCTTATTAAATTTGAAACGATATTTATACGTCACTTTAGTGAATAAAACTTTATATAAAATAACTTATAATAGTAAATTAAAAGTTTAATCAATATCATAAGTTGGTAAAAAATGATTAAATGTATTCACAATTCACACATAACTATTCAATAAGTCTTCTAATCCCAAAAATTAATATTTATGTATAAAGATCGAAACAGGTCATAATAAGTATTTATTAATAACTCTTCAGGCACATAATATTCTGCAGCAAAAATAAAACACTACATTAATAGTTATTATATTTAGGGAAAAAAAATATAATATCATGCTTGAGTTAAGCTTGGTTAAGGCTACTAATAAAAATGACGTAGTTTTATCTCTTAGGTTGAGAGTTCAAGAAAAGCAAATGTCCACCTATGAATGATAAGATTCAATCAGCAATTAACATTGAAACAACATCTGATTTTTCATTCAGATACATGCAATATTTCATTTTAGAGTTTTATAACAAAAATTCAATTATAAATTTTATGCAAAATTACGTTATTTCATTAAAATTATTATATGGCCTTAGCTAACTTGGCCAAGACATGTCTTAAATTCTATTTTCTCGTTGTATGTATGTATGTAAGAAATGCGCACAAGTACTTTAAAAATTTTATTTTCAAAAACTTTCATAAACTCCACAAAATTTATTGTAAACATAGATAATAATAACTGACACATCGATAATATATATTCTATCCAAAATAGATTAAAAAATCATATTGAACAATTAGTGTAATATACTTATGTATTGAATTTAATTTATTTATATTTTTATATAAATATCATGCATTTCAAATTAATTTGAAGTAAATGAGCTGTATAAATAATGGCTACTAAAAATTTATTTTGTTGTTAAATATTTAATGTTATTATCATCATTTATTAATAATTTTTTTATTTATAATAAATCATATCAAAATAGCTCCTGCCTTGCACGGTAATTAGATTAGTCATAATGAATGTTTGAGGGCAGATTTTTAACTAGACATGACAAGAAGGGTTGTATCCCAATGAATAGTCTAGTATGGTCCATAATAAATAAGTTTGGATTGATAATTATCCAATAAAATTTATAAATGGTTCAACTCACATACACGCATATGACTTAATGATCAAAAACATCATCTAACTAATAGTTAGTATTCATTTAGATTAATGAGGATTATTTTCTAATACGTATACCTGTAATATTTCTCAAAAGACTACAAAAATTGACTTGATTTCAAATTGTTATTAATTAGTGATAACGTGCCACGTGAGTTGGCTACTAAGTTCTCTTCACTTTTTTCTTCTCCTAGCTATTTGTCTATTCCAAGTTTCATCCAGATCCAAATCTCAAATCCCAAATTAAGCCCCCCCCAAATCTAAATAAAACGTCATCATTGTTGTTAATTGACTCACATGATCTCCAAATGATCATGGAGGGAAAAAGGAGAGGCAGAAATAATGGGGGTTAATATGGCCAGAGGTGGTGAAAATCATGACCATCCTATGAGGGGTGTGGAGTGAAAAGATGAGATGTCGAGTTGTGGAGTTGTTGTATTCACATATATTTTGATAATTAACAAAATTATATTTATTATGATTAACAAAGTTGTTTACAAATGTTGAGAAAGATTAATTATAAAATAAGTTTGAAACATAACTTAAAACTAAGTCATGTTCATAAGACAGAGTCACAAGACGAACAGAGTCATATGTAATGCAGAACAGAGGCAATGACATTTAGAATACCAAATGACTACTTTAATGTTAAAACCTTGGAATATGGACAAATGACTAAAAACATGCTTGTAAAACTTCGTTTGGCCAAAGAATAACAGTACATTGGATGAGATGAACACTATAAGACAAAGTAGTCAACGTTAAAGTTAGAGTTGAAGGAAACTTTCATTAAAAAGGAAAGTTTCGGTCTCCATTAGACTTGATATACCTGAGCATTCCATTTTCATGAAAAAGTGCTATAATTATTAGATCTTCTTAGAGAGATCTAAGCCATAAAACAAATACCAAGATCTCACCAACTTTCACCTACTCACTCAAACGACTATAATTTGGACTCCTGATATACTAAGATCACACACACGTCTGTAGAAGTGTGTGTTATCAAGAGAAGAAGAAGATATTAAGTCCAAAAAAGTGTCACGTTCATGCTATTAGTAAGGTCAATACACACTAGTTCGTTCCTTTTTGTATGCATTATAATATATTGGTTAATAGGCTGATTTCGCATTTAAACTTTCATATTAGATCTTTATAGGGATCATAGGTTTCATAGTTGGATGTGATCCTTAAACAACTTGTAAGGTTTGTTGTTCTTCGCTTAAATAATACTTTCTTATCTTTTAGATAGGAGTGGTTATAGACACCCAAATTTTACACCTATATTTGCTAATCAGCCAGCGAAAGAAGGAAATCACAAAGCCAAGACACCAGAAGGTGACTCACCAAGGCAAACAAGCTCACCCGGAGAATATTTGTGGACCCCTAGGTACCAAGGTGAAAAAGAGATACCCAAAACACCATTTTGACCTAACAAAAATGCTTCTAGCTATTTCCTCCCTTCTTAACAGGTCCGAAGGAGGTCAAACAGTATATTGTTGTGAAGATCTCGGAACAAGCTTTTTAGATTGGGGTGACAAGTCTCCTAATTCTTCCCGAATTAAAAGATATGAGCGTCCGAAGATCAAAAGGGCAAAACTGGAAAAAGCCATGCGCGTATAAGGACAAGCCGCAACTATACCCGTGGCTCAAGGCCGTAGCTGTGGCTATACCCATGGCAGTATTTGTTGAAAGTAGTATGCACACAAGCCAATCATATTTGATATGATGTAGAATATACTTTGTAATCTTATTCATTTATTAATAAAAGAATTAATTTTTTTAAAAGGCATTTTACATTATCTACATAGTGCTGTTATATTAAATGTGATAAACTCATAGTTTTGAGCAATATTTTTAGAATCATGATGGTGATCATGCTAATGAGATCTAAATTCTAGATAACTCACAAACTAAAATTGTTCCTAATCGTTGGATTACTAAAAAGGGGATTAGTGAATCCGGATAGATTAGTACATACGTTGCTTGCTCTTAGGAAGAGGATGATTGATCTCATAATCATTTGTGTGGAGACACTAAAGCAAGTATATAGGTGCTTATTGGAGAATAAGTACACTGAACGTGGCTCGCTAAGGAATACCTAATGGAGTTTTACTCGCCTGTCAATAGGAATTCCTCTAGTGATAGTAGTACAAGTGATCCTTGGACTTGAGATTATCATAGTATCTTGTGTATGATGAGTTATACTTTGACATATCCCTTAAGACCTTTAGGGTGTATCAAAGGGTATGATTGGGTATAATTAGTTATACATAGAGATAGGTGAATGATCAACAAAGAATCTACCTCGTCTAGTAAAAGATGTGAATGTCCTATGTGATTCGATAAATGACAACTCAGTAGTCCTTGGCCAAGACAGAATGAAATTAGAAAGGAGTTTCTAATTTGCATTATTTAGAGTTGTGCATTTGGGAATCGAAATACATATAATTAAATAAAATAAGACTTGACAGTAATTCCATATCTTATATTTAATTGGGACATTGTATGGTAGAAGGATTGAATTGTACGGTAACTATGCACTGAAAGGTTCTTTTGTGATTAATGTTGAAATCTATATTATCTGGAAAGTCATTGATCGCTAAGGGGCTTACCCTTATTGTAGAATAAATATTATTTATTTAAATGAATTAATTAGTTTAATTTATTTATTTAAATATAATTAGAATTGTTCTAATTGATTTATTCACAACCGGTTTAATATGGAGAACCTAAAGGGTCACACCGCAAAAGAAAAATATTTATTTAAGAAGTAAATGACATAATTGTAATAATAAGTTAAGTGTATTTAATTTTATCTATGGAGATAGAATAAATTAAATAGCTTAATATTTATTATTTAATATTTTAGAAATATTAAATATAAATTAATAAGAGGAGTCTTATTATTATTATTACCATTACTATTATTTAATTCCTAATAGGGATTGAGAATTAAATAATAGAAGTACTCTCACATGAATTCCTAATTGGATTAGGAGCATAATTAATTAAATGAGTTTAATTATAATAGAAACCCTAATCCTAAATAGTTTAGGAAAGGGTTATTCCTACATCTATAAATAAGAGGAGTCTTATCATAGATTAGGGTTACACACTCTTGCATCAGATTGCGGAGAGTACTTGCAATTTCTATAGAGATAGAAACTAGAGTTTTGCCAACACCCAACTTCTTGAATACCTATTCTTCCTTGGTGGATCACCTCTAGAGGCCAAACACTTGGGTGACTAACGTTGATCAAAAGAAGGAATATCATCGGTGAAATTCGAGGAGAAAACGAAGGACTAGGAGTTGAACTTGTACCCGGGGAAGTTTTGATCTACGAGGGTATAATTCTTATTCTCTTTCTCTTTCGTTTAATTGATAATTGAATACAAGGATAGATCATGGTGATGGTTTGTATTAAAATTTTAAAATCCATTTTATCACGCTTCCGCTATATTTATGTAATTTGATTGCATGATTGCGTTATATACAAATCTAACATTTGTTCCTTATTTCTTCATTGCTTGAAACAAAAGAAGAGAAGAGAGAGAGAGAGAGAGTTCCCAAGAGAGAGACCATAAAGAATATATAGAGAGACAAAATAAAAAAAAAATAGAATTCATCAAAAGAAGGAGGAAATTCAAGTCACCAAACTTCTTCTCCAAGGCACAACAAGGTCCAACTCTAACTCCCCTCAATCTAATTGAATAATGTAAATTTGTGAATTATTACTTCCATGTCATCTCTATTACTTCTCAATTAGTATGTGAATTGGGTATTATTTTGAATCATGTGAATCCATTGAATTGTTTGTGTAGAAATTTTGAATTATAATTGAAAATAATCCTAGGTGAATCTAAGGCTTATGGATCCATATCCATGAGAATTAAGCCTAGCCCATGATGGATCTAGAATTTAGATTCATGTAATTGTTGGATTTTGAATTGATTCCTTGGTTGTGAGCCTAGGAAGAGGCCCAAAGCTTCTAAATTACTATTTAGAAGAGTTGGAACCCTCTTCTAATTATGGACTTTGAATTAAATTGTATCATTTGAATTAATTATGAATTTGATGAAAATTGTGTGCCGGGGGGGGGGGGGGAGGGGACCAAGGCCTCCAAATTCATATTTGGAGGGATTGAAATCTTCCTCCCATGACGGACCTTCGAAATCCCTCTTCTAATATTATGAATGTTTGTAAACCATTCATGAGCTTTAAAATCAGTTGGATTGCTTTTATGTGACAACCCGGATTTTTAAAGAATTATTAAATAAGAATTTGGCGAATAAAAATTATTATTATGAAATATTTTGAGTTTGAGTATGTGTATATATGTGATTTGATGTGAAGAAATTGAGTGTGTATATAGAAGAAATATATATATTTGTTTTAATTAAATGAGAAGGAAATGTGTTACATATAAATTTAATATGTTAAGGTAATGCGATGATGAATTTCGTAGATAGCTAAAATATTTATTGAGTAAAATAAATATTTTAGTTGGGATATTTATTAAATAAATAAATATTTGACAAAAATTGTTATGGTGATAATTTATGTAAGTGTGATAATATTGATTAAATTAAATGATTTTATTCGTATTTTATTTCGCTAATATAATGGTGATATTCTAATTTAATTAAATAATTAAATTAGAGGACGAGTGATTTATTAAATAAAATGATTTATTAAATAGAAGTTATAATTTTATTAGTAAAGTTTAATTGGACTTATTAAGAAAATAAGTTTAATTAAATATAAGTGTGACAAATGTATTTTATTATAAGAGGAATATTAAAATAAATTAGAATGGAGTTTTAAATTAGTTTTGCCAAACGTGGCTTAGACTCTCCCTATTCCATAACAATTAACGTGGTATTGACGGTTTAAGTCTGAGAGGGCTGAGAAGAAGAATGGAGGAGAGAAATTGAGAAACAGAGAGATGAAATTCTCTGTAAAATTGGAAAGGAATTTAGAAATCAAGGAGGAACAAGTCTCTTCTTCATCATCTAACTAAGAAGGAATCAAGAGGTAATAATCTAGACTCTTAATATTAATTCACTGTAGAGGGTTTTGATGATTAATTTGTTGAGAAATTAGTTATATATGTTGTTGGATTGTGATAATCTGATTATATGTTGTGTATAAACGATTTTGATTGAATTAAATTCATGAAACTATGTTTAATTAGAGTTTAGAAATTTACAGAAAAGAAAACTATGAATATGGCTTAAATGTATGAAAATTTATGTTTAAATTGCATATTAATTTGTAAATTGGTGATGGATTATTGTTAGGCGTTTAAAAACGAAAACAACGGAAGTTGAACGAACCAAATTGGTTGAGAAACGAATCTGTAGCGATTGATTACGCTAAATTTATAAAAGTTTATAAAACTGGTGTGAATTGGGATTTTTTAAGCTTTTAAATTGGTTGTTTAAGTTGTTTAAGATGTTAGAATCGTGCTAGAAGGTTTGGGTAATGATCATAGATGAATTATAGTGATTGGGTAATTTTAATTTGTTGTTAAAATAAAGAAATTGGGAAATTTTGGTCTAGAATTGCACTGAATCGCGAACTGCAGAAGTTAAGTTACAGGTTCACCGCCCCGATGGTGAAATTGTACTAGGAAAGTCGCCCCGACGGTAGGCTCGCCCCGACGGTAGAACTATACTGAGTTTCTCGCCCCGGCGGTAGAGTCGCCCCGACGTCATTTTTTTAGAGGAAATCCACCGCCCCGGAGGTGATAAAAAAAAAACAATTTCTTTGTGGCCATGCTATGTTACTATATGCATGTCTAAAGTTTCAACTAATGTATTAATTGAGTTATTAAAATGATGAAATTGAATAGAGAATAAAATGAAGGATTATGAAATGTAAAGTAGAGTTAATACCAAATATTGCTGTGTGACTAATAAATGTTGTGCATGATTATATATCGTGTAGGATACATGAAGTGCAGATAAGTATAAGCTAAATATGGTAATTGGTAATCTACGAACCAGACAAGTCTTTCAGTTCCTATTTGCTATGTGAACTTGTTGTTGAATTGTGTTAATTTATTTTGCAATCACATGATGAATTGCATGCATTGTCAGCATGAAATATTATAGTCAACTTATGACTATTGATTGAATAAAGAATGTTGGTTGAGTAAGGAACTCAATCTTTATACTTGTTACGTGAGTCGTCAAATGTATGTTAAACTAGTGTAATATTTATGAGATGTATGTTGAGCATGTTATTATGTGCTACGTGATGCATGAAAACTGTTAGATATGCTGAGCTGTTGAGCTCATTCTTGCAAATAACCATTTTTGCAGGTTAAGGATCCAAGGTAACGTTATGTGATGCTTGAAAGACATAGATCAAAGTGAAGCATGAAGAATAAATAAATTTAGTTGATGTAGTTATGTTGAACCATGTTTAAGAGTTTGATAAATGTACTTGATGATTTTAAATGTGTAATTTATAATGAGTTGTAAGATTCCATTGTTTTGATGTGAAGTTATATCATCCTACATGTAAGAATAATGATCTGAGATGTAAGGTCTTATTTCAAAATAATGATGAAGTGAGTCATAGAATGTATACGATTCTAAGATATTTAGATGTAAAGGTTGAAAATTTTGGGATCGAGAATGATTTGTAATAGAAAAGTTTGAAATATTCCGCATTTTATTAAGTTTAACATTGAATAATGTTGTAAAGTCAGAATGAGGATGTATTGATAACGACCGATGTTGAGAGTTGAATTGTATGAATTTTGGGGTTGTTACATTTGGTATCAGAGCTGATAGGTTAGAAACTTTAGGTACGAGTACCTTAGGCTATAACCTTAGAGAAGATAGGTGAAGATGATAGAGTTTAAAGAATAGTATGTTAAGTATAATTATGGTACAGTTGTACTCTTTAATAGTTGATGTATGGTATCTGGGCTAAACAATTCCTTCAGAGAGCGGAGGTTGATACGAACTAGCAACCGATCTAACTCGCTGTAAGAGACAATGTAGACGAGACGAGAACTAATTTGTTCGTTGTTTGAGGGAAACCACTCAGGTGCTATACTGAACACTGTTAGAGACTCGAGGTGTACCGAGTATAAAATTATGGATGCGTATGATTAAGAAGTGATTCTTTTTATATAGGTAGATGCATGAGGTGAGTTAAGTCCTAGAATGTTATAAGAAGAAGATGAGCATGAAGAGTAGTAAACTCGAATAAAATATTGAATAATGTGAATGAAGTTAGAGATTCTTAAAAGAAGAATTGATATATATATAAACAAAAAGATTCAAAGAAGAATCTTGAAGAGTTATATAAGATGAGAACCAGGAGTTACCTAACTCCAGTAATAAAGATGGTGTTAATAAATAGACCATGTCTATAAGATGAAAATGATATAATGATAAGGATGAACTCAAATAGAGTTTAGAAAATTCATGTGAGACAAGATTATGATAAAATGTTTAGGTTCAAAGAAGAACCCGAAGAGCTAAAAGAACAGGGAACACTTGAGTTGATTAATCATAAGATAATGTGATTAAAGAGAAGAATAAAGAAGATCGTAGGAGGAGACGATCATAAGATAAGAAAGAATTGTAAGAAGAGTTGATGATAGAATGAGATCACAACGTGATTTGCTAAAGTTGTAAAATGTCAGAGAATCTTAAATAATTGAATAATTATAGCATGATGCTATAAAGAGATGGTACTATGAAATAGTATGAGGTAAATTCACGAGGAGTTATGGACGATGGAATACGAGAAATTCGTATCAAGCAAAGAGTTAAGTTAAGAGCAAGATGGAATTAGGTGGGATTTCAATGGAGGACTCATGTTAGTGGCTGAGTTGTACAATTCCTTGTTTGGAGGAATTGTGCTTGGTTTGAGAACCACTTAGCTTCCTATATCGATATAGTGGTTGAGTTGAACAATTCCTTGTATGGGCAGGGAATTTGTGCTTGGTGTAACAACCGCTTATTTTCCTATATTGGTTAGTGGTCGAGTGCACCAATTCCTTGTATGGGCAGGGGATTGTGTTTGGTTTGAGAACCACTTAGTTTTTTATATTGATAATTCATTGCAATTTTGGAATTGCGCTATCACTATACATATGACGGAAAGGTGATTCTTTTCTCATATTTATATTTGATAGTTAGAGAATATTAAGATTAGGTACGGTTCTTAAAACTCATACTTATGGTAAGTTCGTGACTCATAATCGTATGGTGGAACCCCTCAGCGAATGGACGATTTTAGTCTGACTAGGATAAGTTCCTAAAACCATATGATTGTGGTAAGTTACTGAACTTCCAAAGTGTGGTAAATTTGATGAACTATATTGGGTATAGAAAAGTTATGGATAGAGAGCATTGATGATATTGAAGAATGATAGAATGATTGAGTAATGAAGCAATGGAGTAAAGATTGAAGTTGATGGAGAAAATGGAGATTCCAAATCTTCTAGCTATGCTAGATTTTCGAAATTTATTGACATCGTGCTGATATTCGCAATTTTGTGTTCTCGAAAATATATTGGGTCAATGTTTGAACCAATAATTTTTAAAAATGCTATTATTCGTATGTCTATGCTAATTGTTTCAGCTAGACAAAAATGATTTGAAATTATCAAAATGTATTTTGATCGATGGAGTCATCAATGCAATTGAACCTAGTGTTGGATGTGATTGATGGATCGTCAGCCCACTATGGTATGGTGTAGTATGACAAAGTCCTAAAATGATGGCATTCTCAACGTACTATTAAGACGGTACAATATCATGACGTCATAAAAGAATTTTACTTTTTTTTTGTTAAGTTATGAAAAGATATGCCAATTGAGTTGGCTAAAAATGTTTTGACTGATGTCCGATTTATTGTTCAAGGTCTAAGCTAATTGATTCGGCTAGATGACTATTGAAAGATGTTTTACAAGATTCAAGCATTCTTGGAGAATTTATGCCAAACCAGATTGTTCTGGTGCAGAATTTGTATTAAATCTGAGGTGAACCAACCCTGTAATGGGGGATACGCAATAGCGTTAATATGTATATGCACAATACATAGTACGAAGTGTTGATCACCTGGAGTACGAGAAGAGATGGTCCATAGTCTTTTGACTGTTAAAGGTTACAGTAGAAATATCTGTTAATCTAGAATAAGGTTCAAGTCTTTATGAATCCTAAGCATGATATTGAAAGTTTTTGAATGTATCTTTAAATTCTTGAGTTATTCATACTACTTCCCAATTATTGAACAATTGTGGAAGATTCTTATTCTCTTGAAAGGTGAAAGTGGAAAGAAAATATTCCTTAAGAAGGGGTAAGTCGTAGAATGCAACAGGTGGTGATGAGTAAGTTAAACAAACTATAATAAATCCAAGAAAGGAATGAAATTACAGAAAGGGAAGAGATAATGGTGAGAAATTTTTTTAGAAGAAAAAGATGTGAAGAATGCGATGATCTTAAAAAGGTCTTTAGAGAAAGAACTTGGTTATAGAACCCAATGAATAAGTTGAGATTAATGTAAAGTCCATTTGGATAGCTGGAAGAAATGAATATTAGTAAATCAAAATTTCGAGGACGAAATTCTTAGAAGAAGGGGTGAATGTAATATACCGAGTATTTGTACTTGTACGATGCTAAATTAGGATATTTTATGATTACAACGAGTATGTTATGCAATGATCCTTAGGAAAAGGAAGTGAATGCGTTAAAGGGTGAAAAAATATATAATACTCGAAGTGTTCCAAGTTTAAGTGAAAGTGACGAAATAAAACCTACACTAAGGTAATGCGTTAAGTTATTTAACGATAATTGTGAAAGAGATTTAGTGAAAACCGAGTAAGGGAGGTTTTGTTGATTCAGAGGACGGAATCCTTATAAGGAGGGAAGGATATGACAACCTGGATTTTTAAAGAATTATTAAATAAGAATTTGGAGAATAAAAATTCTTATTATGAGATGTTTTGAGTTTGAGTATGTGTATATATGTGATTTGATGTGAAGAAATTGAGTGTATATATAGAAGAAATATATATATTTGTTTTAATTAAATGAGAAGGAAATGTGTTACATATAAATGTAATATGTTAAGGAAATACGATGATGAATTTCGTAGATAGCTAAAATATTTATTGAGTAAAATAAATATTTTAGTTGGGATATTTATTAAATAAAATAAATATTTGACAAAAATTGTTATGATGATAATTTATGTAAGTGTGATAATATTGATTAAATTAAATAATTTTATTCGTATTTTATTTTGCTAATATAATGGTGATATTCTAATTTAATTAAATAATAAAATTACAGGACGAGTGATTTATTAAATAAAATGATTTATTAAATAGAAGTTATAATTTTATTAGTAAAGTTTAATTGGACTTATTAAGAAAATAAGTTTAATTAAATATAAATGTGACAAATGTATTTTATTATAAGAGGAATATTAAAATAAATTAGAATGGAGTTTTAAATTAGTTTTGCCAAACGTAGCTTAGACTCTCCCTATTCCATAACAATTAACGTGGTATTGACGGTTTAAGTCTGAGAGGGCTGAGAAGAAGAATGGAGGAGAGAAATTGAGAAACAGAGAGATGAAATTCTCTGTAAAATTGGAAAGAAATTTAGAAATCAAGGAGGAACAAGTCTCTTCTTCATCATCTAACTAAGAAGGAATCAAGAGGTAATAATCTAGACTCTTAATATTAATTAACTGTAGAGGGTTTTGATGATTAATTTGTTGAGAAATTAGTTATATATGTTGTTGGATTGTGATAATATGATTATATGTTGTGTATAAACGATTTTGATTGAATTAAATTCATGAAACTATGTTTAATTAGAGTTTAGAAATTTACAGAGAAGAAAAATATGAATATGGCTTAAATGTATGAAAATTTATGTTTAAATTGCATGTTAATCTGTAAATTGGTGATGGATTATTGTTAGGCGTTTAAAAACGAAAATAACGGAAGTTGAACGAACCAAATTGGTTGAGAAAAGAATCCGTAGCGATTGATTGCGCTAAATTTATAAAAGTTTGTAAAACTGGTGTGAATTGGGATTTTTTTAAGCTTTTAAATTGGTTGTTTAAGTTGTTTAAAATGTTAGAATCGTGCTAGAAGGTTTGGGTAATGATCATAGATGAATTATAGTGATTGGGTAATTTTAATTTGTTGTTAAAATAAAGAAATTGGGAAATTTTGGTCTAGAATTGCACTGAATCGCGAACTGCAGAAGTTAAGTTACAGGTTCACCGCCCCGATGATGAAATTGTACTAGGAAAGTCGCCCCGACGGTAGAACTATACTGAGTTTCTCGCCCCGGCGGTAGAGTCGCCCTGGCGTCATTTTTTAGAGGAAATCCACCGCCCCGGCGGTGATAAAAAAAAAATTTCTTTGTGGCCATGCTATGTTACTATATGCATGTCTAAAGTTTCAACTAATGTATTAATTGAGTTATTAAAATGATGAAATTGAATAGAGAATAAAATGAAGGATTATGAAATGTAAAGTAGAGTTAATACCAAATATTACTGTGTGACTAATAAATGTTGTGCATGATTATATATCGTGTAGGATACGTGAAGTGCAGATAAGTATAAGCTAAATATGGTAATTGGTAATGTACGAACCAGACAAGTCTTTCAGTTCCTATTTGCTATGTGAACTTGTTGTTGAATTGTGTTAATTTATTTTGCAATCACATGATGAATTGCATGCATTGTCAGCATAAAATATTATAGTCAACTTATGACTATTGATTGAATAAAGAATGTTGGTTGAGTAAGGAACTCAATCTTTATACTTGTTACGTGAGTCGTTGAATGTATGTTAAACTAGTGTAATATTTATGAGATGTATGTTGAGCATGTTATTATGTGCTACGTGATGCATGAAAACTGTTAGATATGCTGAGCTGTCGAGCTCATTCTTGCAAATAACCATTTTTGCATGTTAAGGATCCAAGGTAACGTTATGTGATGCTTGAAAGGCATAGATCAAAGTGAAGTATGAAGATTAAATAAATTTAGTTGATGTAGTTATGTTGAACCATGTTTAAGAGTTTGATAAATGTACTTGATGATTTTAAATGTGTAATTTACAATGAGTTGTAAGATTCCATTGTTTTGATGTGAAGTTATATCATCCTACATGTAAGAATAATGATCTGAGATGTAAGGTCTTATTTCGAAATAATGATGAAGTGAGTCATAGAATGTATATGATTCTAAGATATTTAGATGTAAAAGTTGAAAATTTTGGGATCGAGAATGATTTGTAATAGAAAAGTTTGAAATATTCCGCATTTTTTTAAATTTAACATTGAATAATGTTGTAAAGTCAGAATGAGGATGTATTGATAACGACCGATGTTGAGAGTTGAATTGTATGAATTTTGGGGTCGTTACATTTTATCTTTCAAGGTGAAGTTTAAAAATAGTGAAAATTAATATAACTTGGTGATGGGTTCAATGTTATGGTTCACATACCCTAAGTTGGATCTTAGCCCACTTACTTTGCTTTGGAGTAACTAAAAAATAATTTCCAAAAACTAAAGACTTTCTAAAATGAAGCAAATCAAAGGGTAAAAACTAAATGTTTAGAAATAGACTTTTATCAAACTAACACACACTTGAAAATTCACATTTGAAAAACACACTTGAAAATACCCTTGAAAACACACTTGAAAACTCACTTTTGAAACCACATTTAAAAAACACACAAAAATCATACTTGAAAACTCTCTTGAAAACACACGAGTTTGGAAACCAAAGTTCCTTTTGAAAATACACGAGTGTAGAAAGTAAACTCTCTTTTAAAAACACACGAGTTTAAAAACCAAACTCTTTTTTGAAAACCTCTCTTTTGAAAACACCTGAGCTTAGAAACCAATCTTCTTTTGAAAACAACAAGAGTTTAGAGACCAAACTCTCTTTTGAAAACACTCTAGTTTAGAAACCAAATTTTCTTTTGAAAACACCCGAGTTTAGAAACCAAAATCCATTTTGAAAACACACGAGTGTAGAAACCAAACTCTTTTGAAAACACACGAGTTTGGAAACCAAAATCTCTTTTGAAAACACCCGATTTAGAACTCAAATTCCCTTTTGGAAACACACGAGTTTAGAAACCAAACTCTCTTTTGAAAACACCCGAGTTTAGAAAACAAACTCCTTTTTGAAAACACACCAGTTTAGAAATTAAACTCTCTTTTGAAACTGCACGAGTTTAGAAACCAAACTCTCTTTTGAAAACACGCGAGTTTAGAAACCAAACTCGCTTTTGAAACAACTCGAGTTTAGAAATCAAACTCCCTTTTTGCCAACAATCGAGTTTAGAAACCAAACTCACATCTTTTAAACACACATGAGTTTAGAAACCAAACTCACATCCTTTTGGAAAGCCCACACACAGGAGTTCAGAAACTAAACTCATCCAACTCATTATCAGTAAATAAAAAGTCAATTCTTAGTCAAATTGGATCCCACTAGAATGAAAATGGACTCACCCACCACGCATGACACCAAACATACACATGCACCATGGAATGACACAACCCATTTAGGCACGACATATTTAGAACACACACTAAGATAACTTTTTCAAAACTTGAGAAAGGATTAGGAATGCGGTAACTGTGCTTTCATGAAAGTCGGGGTGTAATAACCAAGAATATTATGTCACTTTGTAAATAAATATATTAATTATTTATTGATGTATTAAATACTTTGTGACTTATGAAGGATGTGTATGTGACTAAATAAATAAATAAATATTTATATATGTATATATATATATATATTATGTGTATATATTTATTTATCATATTATGAGTAATAAAAAAAAACCTTGTAACCTAATTATACATTAGGTATAGGGATTAAATAACCTAAGGGGTATATTTATTTGAGAATTCTAGTATTTAATTTATATACTAGTAAACTAACTTAAGAGATTTATTTCATTATCTCAACTTATTAAATTATATTAACCTAAATAAAGCAAGTCTAATTGGGTTATAAAATTAAATCTACATGAGTAATTATTTAAAGTCCAAAATAAGTGGACTAGTAACCCTAATTAAATAATTAGGGTAAAATAAAATTAATGAGTTAGACCATGCTAATTTATATGGCCCAAAATAATTTATTAGAGAGCCCAAACAATTAATGAAATAGCCCAAACTTTATCCCATCTAAATTGGACCTTCTAGATAATTAAATAAGAAAATAATTGAAAATCAAAAATAAGGGAAAAAGGGGTGGAGTAGCCGGATTTTTGGTCACATGGGAGTGATAATGGTTTTTTCTCTTCTTCACAAAGTACCATAGTTGGTAACCAAATCTACTAACTCCGTGTCCTTATAAGTAACTCTAATAATTTATTTATGAGATAGCAAGGAAAGAAAGGAGAAATGGGGCAAGAATGTATAGATATATACTTTGTAAGTATGCATTTTTGCTAGCATATAAAAACCCCAACTCATTAGCAACTAAAAGGTTACTTCTTATTTCATTCTATTCTCCGCAAAAAGCTAAGAAAAGAAAATAGAGAGAGAGAGAGAGAGAGAGAGAGAAAGTAGGGTTCGGATAACAAGGGGAGGAAGAAGGAGGGTTCGGTTAACAAGGGGAGGAAGAAGGAGGGTTTGATCTTGATTCTACCCAAGTTCATCAATTATTTTGGGAAGACAAGGAAGTGTGCTCAAAGAACAAGGTATAAAAACCTTTAAACTATAACCCTAGATAGTTTATATAACTTCTTTTGGTTGTCTTTGATGAAATAAAGAGTTTATGATCTTGAACCCTAGAATACTAGATCTACATGTTATAAGGTATTTCATGATTAGATCATACCATTTTAAGTGTTGATTTTCTTAAAAAACAAAGGAGATGAAAAATTGTTTTGAACTTTAGAAAATCCTAAAATTTCAGCCATTTTGAAGTTTTACCATTTGAAATCTACAAATTATTTTTGTGATCTGTCAAATAGGGATGTTAGATCTATGGGTTAACTATTAAACTCAAGTAGTAGCACTCAAATATGTTAACTGAGCAAGTCATGACATCCATTTTTCCAAAACAGGTCTGCCGGGTAGACAAAACTGGAAATAAAAAAACTGTTCTGGCCAGTTTGTGTCAAGGGCTGTTTCAACCACTTTAGTTACTCTAAAAATCCTGATCTTTTGTGGTGTGATAGTATGTTAAGTTAATAAGTCTTGTCCAAAGATGGTAATTTTTGGATGTCCAGAAGTGAAGTTATGGATTTTACAAGAAAATATAATTTTAAAAGTAAACTATAATAACTCCTAAAATACACCTCAGAAAAATGTGAAATTTTTACAGAGCTAGATTTTGATAACAGGAGACTATCCTGAAAATTTCATAATTTTTGAAAATAAGAATAATTTATGATAAATGTTACAATTTCAGACAGTTTTGGACTCTTTAAAAATAGTAAACGAAATTTAAAAATTGCAGGAAAAATATATTATCACTAAAATATCATATACTGATATTTTTCAAAAAATAAAAATTTTATAAGATGTTTTGATATTTTTCATGTATATGTTTAAGTTAAGAATAAAAGAGAAGTTTGAGTTATGTTAAGTTGAAAAATGTGTAAATGTGATTTTATTGCTTAATGACCTTTAATATAATATATTAATATTTTATATGGGTAAATTGGTCATTTTTAATAAAATGTTATGTGTATGATAAAATGTGTGTGTTAAATAAATTAAATAGTAAAGGATAAACAAATAAATTAAATTGTTATGAGTTTGATAAATGATTAAAATGTTGTTAGCTAATTAATAATATTAGATTAAAATATTATTAAATAAATAATAATATTAGATTGAAGCATTAATAAATGATTTAAAATATTATTGAGTGACTAATAATATTAGATTAAAATATTATTCAATTATTAATAATATTAGATTAAAGTATTATTAAATGATTAATAGTATTCAAAATTAAATAAAATATTATTAAATGGTTAATAATATTAGATAATGATTAAAATATT
Source organism: Aralia elata (assembly GCA_034770075.1). Taxonomy (NCBI): domain Eukaryota; kingdom Viridiplantae; phylum Streptophyta; class Magnoliopsida; order Apiales; family Araliaceae; genus Aralia; species Aralia elata. The sequence continues at coordinate 72,642,221 of CM068382.1, read as the reverse complement.
ATTAAATAATTAATAATATTCGAAATTAAATAAAATATTATTAATTGATTAATAATATTAGTAGGTGATTAAAATATTATTAAAAGGTTAATAATATTAATAATTGAATAAAATTTTATTAAATGATAATAATATTAGATAAGGATTTAAAATATTATTAAAAGGATTAATAATATTAGTAAGGAATTAAAATATTATTAAATGATTAATAATATAAGGAAGTAAATAAAATATTATTAAATGACTAATAATATTAGACACGCGTTTAAGATGATAATTATGTGATAGCAAAATTATCAAGGGATGATAATATTTTTAATAATTTAATGTAATATCTAGTATTTATTTGTGTGACTAAGTGTTAAATAATATGTTATCAGAATAGTAGTACGATGAATGAATATATGATATGCTAATTGAAAGATCAATGATAGGTCTTTTCAAAGGAAGTTTAATTAAATTGCGTAGCAATAGTTCGCAGACGAGGCAAGTTTTCTAACTCAAACTTGAGTTATTATTTCAAAGCATATTAGTGAATAATTATTGTTGATTATTCCACATCTATAATGATTATTGGTATTCGTACTTAGTGCAATTAAATTTCTGTTCTATTAATTGAACTGTAAAATAATTTAAGTTCTGTTATTCATGAACTGTTTATGAGCTAGATCTATGCTAGTTGTATCGGCTAGATCGAACATGTTTAAATTTGTTAAATCAAATATGTTTTAAAAGCTATCCAAACCAGTTGTTGGTACAGATTCTTAGATTGAGAAAAAGAACAAATTTCTATTAAGGCAGTATATCGGAAAACGATTGTTTGCCCGTTTATTAAGTGATTATGCATATTCGTCGGGTATGAAAGGTTGATCCCCTTGATTACCGAAACCTACTAAAAGGTCCAGTTTAATTACTGAAAATTCCTTAGTATATGTTCATGGTCATTGCCGACCACTGAACTTAATCTTTCATTTATTTGAAATTTGAATTATTATCCTTTCACAAATGTTATATTTCGTTGAAAATTCAGAAGTTAAATGCTTTTCTAATCATGATATATTATCCTTGTAATTAAACTTGCTGAGCGAAATAGTTGCTCACTCTTGCTATATCATGACGTTTATTTCAACTAAACCTGAATGTTCGAAGAAGGAACAGGTCAAAGGAAAAGCTCAAGAATAGATTTATGTGGAAGTTTAATTTTAATGTTGCCTTATGTAAATTACTTATGTAAACCTTTGTTATTACTAAGGGTATGTTTTAAGTAAAGGTTATTAGAACTTGAGAGTTTGATGTAGAACCTTATAAAATGAATAATGTATGTTTATTTATTCTGCAATAGATTATAGATTGTGTACGATGATGATGGATCGTGAGCACCAAACCCGAGGTTCGGAAACCCGGATTTGGGAGCGTTACATGTTAGTATCAGAGCTATAGGTTATAAACATTAGGATGCAAAACCTAGGTTATAACCTTAGAAGAAAACTCGTATAGAGTATGCTAGGAGATGGATTGTGGAAATTCATCGAGTATGGATTGTACATAATAAAATATCATTTCAGTTCGTCAATGAATATATTTTATTGTGATATTGACACTGTTGTTTATTTTTTTTTAGTGTTTTTATTATAGGATGTCTGAAGAGAGACAAGATAGCCATACGGTAGAACAAGAGCAGTTGAGCCCCATGGAGGAGCCTATGAAGATCGAGGACACAAATAAGGATGTCCTGATAGGAGATTTGATGGTAAGGAACTCAGAGCTAGAGGATAGGATATCACATTTGGAAGAGCAGAACCTAACTCATCAGTTCATGGAGGAACAGTATAGGGAGCTAGCTTATCAGTCTTAGGCTAATTTAGCTGAGATGAAGGTGTAGTTAGATGGATACGTGACTTCGGCTCAGCATGTAGAGCCACTACTACACCAGATGGTTGCTAGGAATGCCGAGATGAAAGAAAAGTTGGAGTAAAAAGAGTTAAAGATAGGAGAGCTGATGATAGAGAATCAGGATATGAAGTTTGAATTTGATCTGGAGATTGCTGATAAAATTCGGGTTGAGGATGCCTGGGTCAGAGCAGCGAGGAGAGTTGATCAGCTGGAGAAAGAGTTGGAGGCAAGTGCTGTGAGGATAGAGACTTTAGGGCTGGCACTAGATACAACCTATTAGAGCCCGACAGTGGGAGATATGAGGCCTCATATGGAGGTAGGAGAGACCAGTCACTCAGTTTGTCGCCAAGTTATGGATGGATTATTTCGACAGGAACAGCAGGAGCATGTTCATGCAGATGTGGCTCATCAGGACATGCAGTGATATGATAGTTTCAATGTTATGTATTGTATATAGATGCAGTTTGTACCCTTTTTGTTTATAGGGTTATATATATGATGAGTGAGTTTCAACCTATGAATTAGATACATCTTTGGCTTAACTCTTTACCATCTTTAAGTGTTTTTAGTATCTTTTTATTCGTTTTCGTGTTTATTTTGTAGGTTGAGGTTTCGGATAGAAAGAACAAGGAAATTTGATGCAGGTTTCGTTCTCGCCGGGGTGAGATTTTTAAGCTTGATTTCTCGCCGGGGCGAGGATGCGACAAGAGGAAAAAAATATTTACTTTCAGCAGGATCAGTTATTTTAGGAGGTTGACGCTAACAAGGATTCTTCTTACTAATTTGACGAGGAGACTATAACAGACATATGAAGGCATGGAAAAGAGATACCTACACTTACAATACCCAACATGTAGAGATTGATTTGCAAAGCTGATTGTGGAGATTGGAGATTAGAAAAGTGACGAGTAGGTTTTAACCTACGAGTTTGATACGTCTTTGGCTTAATTCTTTACAGTCTTTAAGTGTTTTTAGTATCTTTTTATTTGTTTTCGTGTGGCTTTTGTAGGTCGAGGCTGGCTGCAGGTTAGAAGAAGAAAAATAGCTGGGTGCAGGGTAACCTCGCCGGGGCGAGAATCCATGATTTATTTTTCTCGCCGGGGCGAGGACTTTTGTGAAGAATTTCTCGCCGGGGCGAGAATGCGGCTGATGGAAATTAAAAGACTTTTCAGCAATCAGTTATTTTGGAAAGATTGAAGCTAACAAGGATTCTATCTACCACTCTGATGAGGAGGCTTATGAGGATATAAATAAGAGATAACACATTGGATAAAATACAACAACAGAGATTGAATTTTCAGAACTGAGCAAGGAGATTGAAGATCAAGTCAAGCATCGTGAGAAATTCAGATTGGAGGACTAGAGATTACATTGAGTTTTCTTTTAATCTTTTATCCCTGATTTGTAATTAATTATGATGACTTATTTTGGAATTCTAGTTTTTATTGTCAGTATGAACTAAACCTTTTATTAGGGCTACAATTGAACGAGTTACATTTATGAATTAACTATCTATTTGATTTTAGTTATTCAATCAATTTGAGTTGTCTATCTTATTCTATGCTTATTGATTAATTGTTTGGCCGACAACTAGCGGAATATTCCAGGTGAATTCGGGAGAGGCAATCTAGGGTTAGAACTGGATGAGATAACATGTATCCTTAATTATTTGCATGTGTTGAATAATTAGGATTGTGAAGTGAATAGGGATATTTCTTTGCTGCATGTAACAGTTGGAAATTGAAGCTTAATGAATTTAATCCTTTGGTTTTGCATAGGAATATCGCAGAGTTAATTGGATTAGATAGATTTATTTCATCACTTGGAAAAGGGCTTATAAATACAATTGAATTTCTGTTAACAACTCCATTGAAATGAATAATTGGAAGACGTAGATAGATTGGTTTATGACATATAATTGGGGATATTATAGTCTTAATCTCTTTAAATCTGAATTTCAACCTTTGTGATAGTTGTTAGTGTTAGTGTTAATTTAATTAATTTAATCAGTTTTCAAATTGCGATTGTTGAATAGAATAGCCATAATCTAAATTGACAGTTGGAGATATAAAACATAGTAATTCATGTGGGTTCGGCACTCTATCTTATTACTTTATTACTTGTTGATCGTGTATACTTGCACGTAATTGTTGATTGTGAAATCGGGCAACAAGGTTTTGGCGCCGTTGCCGGGGATGACTTGGATATCCAGAGGGCCACGTGCAGCAATTTCGTTTCATAGCAAGGATTTGAGTCGTTATGGTAAGGTTTGGTATGCCTTCTTCTCTGCTAAGCTGATGCCATTACAGCATGTGAGTGATGTACCCAAGGAGAAAGCTTTGTTGTTATATGCCATTGTGACGGGAATTGAGATGAATGTGGGAGAGGTGATTGAGGCGTCGATTTGCCGAACATTACGGAGCTTACATAGTTAGGGTGGTTTGCCACACCCTTCTATGATTTGTGGATTATGTCTTCGAGCGGGTGTTCGTTGGGGAGCTAAGGAAGCTTTGCAGCAACCATTGCTACTTTTGGACCACCGTCTAATTGCACGATATAAGGAATGGGAAGGCGGTGAGTCGCATCCCCGTGGTCTGGGGTATATCATTCATTCTCCTGTTGAAGATGAGGAGCGACAATCTGATGAAGAGGTAGCGGGTCCTTCAACGTCTACTTCTACAGGCAAATCTAAGTTCAGCCTTCAATTTCGTGAATTGCAGCGCCTTATCGATTCTTAGCATAAAACCATATTGAGGCAAAATCAACGGTTGGCGAATCGACAGGAACATATGTTCGCTTACCAGCAGAGTTGTACTCAAGCGATAGCAAACATGTATTCTAATATGCAACCGTTGATGGATTATGTTCATTTTCCAGAGGCGCAGCCATTGCCAGTTTTTCCACCACCAATCCCAGATGATGATGACGAGTTTGGGCCTACTGCTTGACCTGTCAGGGGAGTCCTCTGTTCTTTACTTTCTTTCTTTTTCGCACAATGAGGACATTGTATCGTTTGAGTTTGGGGGGGGGGGTTATTTTTAGATATTTTTAGAATTTGCTCATCTAGTTGTATTTTAGTTTTATTTGTCTTAGTTTCATTTTAGATTGCATTAGTCATCTCATATATATATATATATATATATATATATATATATATATAAACAAATCCAAAAACCCAAAAATTTAGTAGTGTAGGATCATGTAGTATTGCATTTAGTAGGGGTATTCAAGCAATGCATTAATGGAAGTCATTTAGGGATGGCCGATGATGAAACTTGATCAGTTCTAATTCAGTTTAATGGGATGGATAGTGATTGCTAAATCCAGAGTTTGACTGTTTTTAGTTGTGTTTACTTGAGACCCTTGGTTTTTAATTGCTCACGAATGTGTATTGAAGTAATTAGGAGTTGGTTCTTCTTTGGTGTATTACGTGCTCACATGAAGGTATAGACTGTTATCACTTGTTGGATCGAAAAAAAAAGAAAAAAAAATAAAAGTTGTTGAATAAATACTGCTTCGATGTCTGTCTAAGTGCAAGAAAAAGAAGAATTAACGAATATAGACAGATAAGAACAGGTCTTGACTAGTTTGTCTTTGTGGACGGTGTCATTTGAATGAGTATGCCCTTAGGATGTGTCTTTACACTCAGCGCCCTAAAATCGTCTGGTTTGGGAGTCGTTGGTTGAAAGTTCGTTACATGGGTGACATTGAATAGCCTAATAAAGATGAACATTGCACTAGTCGAGATGCTATGACGAGATGGAGCGTAAAATGCACTCGTTTAAAAGGAAAACAGAAAGAAAAATGTGAAGACAAGTGATTAGCAGTTTGAGCTTAATAGTAACATCTGTGAACTTATCTTTTTCTGAGCATTGTGATACTAAGAGTTGAATTCATATTCTGATTGGTTTGATATGTTTTGCACACACTCATGAAAGGGTTGAGAGTAAGTCATAACTGATGATAGTTGGCTTGTTGATGGTGCAAGAGGTTGAAGTTCTGTTGAATTGTTATTACTGATTTCTGAGGCCGGATTTTTATGATGTCTATTGATTATTTGCTTGAGTATAGACAGTCATGCATATGCATTCATGTAGGTAGTTAGTTTAGATGTTATTATGGTTTGTTTTGTGTTTTTGCTTGAGGACAAACAAAGTTTCGAGTTTGGGGGTATTTGATGAGTAGGTTGTAACCTACGAGTTTGATACGTCTTTGGCTTAATTCTTTACAATCATTAAGTGTTTTTAGTATCTTTTTATTTTTTTTCGTGTGGCTTTTGTAGGTCGAGGCTGGCTGCAGGTTAGAAGAAAAAAAATAGCTGGGTGCAGGGCAACCTCGCCGGGGCGAGAATCCATGGTTTATTTTTCTCGTCGGGGCGAGGACTTTTGTGAAGAATTTCTAGCTGGGGCGAGAATGCGGCTGGTGGAAATTAAAAGACTTTTCAGCAATCAGTTATTTTGGAAAGGTTGAAGCTAACAAGGATTCTATCTACCACTCTGATGAGGAGTATTATGAGGATATAAATAAGAGATAACACATTGGATAAAATACAACAACAGAGATTAAATTTTCAGAACTGAGCAAGGAGATTGAAGATCAAGTCAAGCATCGTGAGGAATTCAGATTGGAGGACTAGAGATTACATTGAGTTTTCTTTTAATCTTTTATCCCTGATTTGTAATTAATTATGATGACTTATTTTGGAATTCTAGTTTTTATTGTCAGTATGAACTAAACCTTTTATTAAGGCTACAATTGAACCAGTTACATTTATGAATTAACTTTCTATTTGATTTCAGTTATTCAATCAATTTGAGTTGTCTATCTTATTCTATGCTTATTGATTAATTGTTTGGCCGACAACTAGCGGAATATTCCAGGTGAATTCGGGAGATGCAATCTAGGGTTAGAACCGGATGAGATAGCATGTATCCTTAATTATTTGCATGTGTTGAATAATTAGGATTGTGAAGTGAATAGGGATATTTCTTTGCTGCATGTAACAGTTAGAAATTGAAGCTTAATGAATTTAATCCTTTGGTTTTGCATAGGAATATCGCAGAGTTAATTGGATTAGATAGATTTATTTGATCACTTGGAAAAAGGGCTTATAAATACAATTAAATTTCTGTTAACAACTCCATTGAAGTGAATAATTGGAAGACATAGATAGATTGGTTTATGACATATAATTGGGGATATTGTAGTCTTAATCTCTTTAAATCTGAATTTCAACCTTTGTGATAGTTGTTAGTGTTAGTGTTAATTTAATTAGTTCAATCAGTATTCAAATTGCGATTGTTCAATAGAATAGCCATAATCTAAATTGACAGTTGGAGATATAAAACATAGTAATTCCTGTGGGTTCGACACTCTATCTTATCACTTTATTACTTGTTGATCGTGTATACTTGCAAGTAATTGTTGATTGTGAAATCGGACAACAAAAAGCTTCGTAAAGAATTCAAATTTGTGGCTGGCAGATTGAAGAAACTTATTGAGTTTTTCCTGATCTTTTATCTTAGATTTGTAATGAATTATGATGTTTTATTCTAGGATTTTAGTTTTTATTTTCAGCATGAACTAAACTTGAATTAAGGCTGCAATTAAACATTTTGTGTTTATGACTTAAGTAGCCAATTAAATCCAATTATTATTTCACACTGAGTTGTCTATCTTATTCTGTGTTTATTGATCGATTGTTTGGCCAACAATTAGCGGGATAACTCAGATGAATTCGGGAGATGAAATCTAGGGTTGGATCTAAATAAGATATCATGTATTCTTAATTATTTGCATGGGATGAAGAATTAGGGCTGTGAAGTGAATAGGGATATCTCTTTACTGCGTGTAACTATTGGGAATTAGTATTTAATGAATTTAATCTTTTAGTTTTGCATAGAAATATTGCAAAATTAACTAGGTTAAATAAATTTGTTTGAACACTTGGAAAAGGGCTTACAAATAAAGTAGAATTCCTGTTAACAACTCCATTGAATTTAATAATTGGATGAATTGGGGAACTTAGTTATCTTGCATGATTAAGAATATTGTAGTCTTAAGCTTTAAAATCTGAATTTCAATCTTCGTGTTAATTGTTGATCTTGGCTTTAATTTAATTAGTCTTAATCAATATTCAAATTGTGATTGTTTAATAAAATAGAGTAATTTAGGTTGGTAGTTGAAAGTATAAACTGCAATAATTCTCTGTGGGAACGATACTCGAGTTATCATTATATTACTTGTTGATCGTGTATACTTGCATGTAATTGTTGATTGTGAAATCGGACAACAAGTTTTTGGTGATGTTGCTGGGGAGTTATTTGTGTTTATAATTTTCAGTATCAGTTTAATTAATTCTGTTTTAATTAAGCATTTTTATTTATTTCTTTTATTTCCTGTTTCAGGTAACTTTTGGTTCGTTTATGCAAACGCAATCAAAACAACCAGAGCTTGTGCAGTGTGAGGATAATCTTGAGAACAAGTTAAGTCAATTGAGAAAATTTTGCCAAGAGACGCTTAAAAAAGAGAAAATGGCTAATGAAGAGCAGAAATCACTTAGGGACTACGCTATGCCTAAGATAGATGAGATCAAGTCAAGCATCACGAGGCCATATATTACTACAAACACTTTTGAGATTAAACCGGGTACAATTCAGATAATTCAGAACTCGGTACAGTTTGGGGGATTGGCCAATGATGATCCAAATGAACATTTGGTGAGCTTTCTTGAGATTTGTGATACATTCAAATACCATAATATTACGGATGATGCAATTAGATTACGTCTATTTCCATTCACCTTGAGGGATAAGGCAAAAAGTTGGCTGCATTCACTTCCACCGGGATCTATTATAACCTGGGATAATCTGGCCAAGAAAGTTTTAGCGAAATTCTTTCCGTCGGCCAAAACTGCCAAGATGAGGAACGACATTACTACTTATGAGCAACAACATGGAGAGTCACTGTATGAGACTTGGGAGAGGTTCAAGGACTTATTGAGAAGATGCCCGCACCATGGGCTACCCAAGTGGCTACAAGTTCAGACATTCTACAATAGGTTAAGTAGTAATACTCGAATGAGTATAGACGCAGCTGCGGGAGGGGCACTCATGGCTAGGAACTTTGATGAAGCATTTGAATTATTAGAAACCATGGCTGCCAACAATTACCAATGGCTGCACTCATGGCTAGGAACTTTGATGAAGCATTTGAATTATTAGAAACCATGGCTGCTAACAATTACCAATGACCTACAGCAAGGAGAAATGCACCGAAAGTGGCTAGAAAATTTGAAGTAGATGCAGTAACAGCCTTATCAGTGCAATTGGCGGCATTAACGAAAAAGATTGAAACTTGGGGACCACAAGCAACTCAGCAAGTGGCGATGATTGGTGAATTATGTGCAGGAAATCATGCTATAAATTAATGTGCCATCAGTGCAGAATTGGTATAGTTTCTAGGGAGTTATAATAGACCGCAACAACCATATCAGAATACTTATAATCCGGGTTAGAGGAATCATTCGGGTTTCTCGTGGAGTAATAATGCTCAGGTTCAAAACCAAGCTCCAAGGCCATAAAATCCACCAGGCTTTCAAAACCAAGTACCACAACAGGCTGAGAGAAAACTGAGTTTAGAGGAATCGTTGGCAAGATTCATTACAGCATCAGAGAAGAGAATGAATGATCAGGGTAAGCTGTTAACTCAAGTGGACTTGAATGTGAAAAGCCAAACAGTGTCGATTAGAAATCTAGAGAATCAGCAGGGACAGTTAGCTCATGTTTTGAACAGTCGGCCACAAGGAGCACTTCCAAGCGACACAAAGGTTAATCCGAGATCCGATGGAAAAGAACATTGTAAGGCCGTAACGTTAAGCAGTGGAAAAGAGCTTCCTGATATGGTAAAAGGAAATTCTACGCCAAAACCAGTTATGGTTAATGAAGAAGAGAAGGAGAAAAGTGAGGCAGATGAGACGTAAAAGGTGAATGATACAGGTTTGGAGGCAAAGCAGAAAGAACTCAAGCAAGATAGTGTAGTACCTTTCGTTCCATTTCCTTAGAGATTTCAGAAAGCAAGGTTAGATAAGCAAATTTCTAGATTTTTAGATGTTTTCAAGAAACTGCACATCAACATACCATTTGCAGAAGCCCTGGAACAGATGCCCAGTTATGTAAAATTCATGAAAGAAGTCTTATCTAAGAAGAGAAGATTGGGAGAATTTGAAAAGGTGGCATTAACCGAAGTATGCAGTGCTATCTTACAGAATAATCTGCCACCCAAGCTAAAGGATCCAGGAAGCTTCACCATTCTATGTGTAATTGGTAACCAGTTTTCTGGAAGGGCATTGTGTGACTTAGGAGAAAGTATCAATTTAATGCCTTTATCAGTTTACACTCAGCTAGGGCTAAAGGCACCCAAACCGACGAATATCAGCTTGCAATTGGCAGACAGGTTAGTGACATACCCGAGTGGTATTGTGGAAGACATTCTGGTTAAGGTCGATAAATTTATCTTCCCGGCTGACTTTATCATATTGGATTACGAAGAGGATAAGGAAATCCCAATTATATTAGGTCGTCCGTTCTTAGCGACAGGAAGAACTCTGATAGATGTTCAGAAAGGTGAATTGACAATGAGAGTGCAAGATCAGGAAATTACCTTCAATGTGTTCAAATCAATGAAATTCCCTAAAGAAGGCGAAGAATGCTTACGGATAGACCTGGTGGACGAAATAGTGACTGAAAGGGCTGAAGCAAGCTATTTAGAAGATCCACTAGAAGCTGCCTTGGTTGGTATAGACAATTTTGATGACTTGGAAGATTGGGATTACGTCAAGGTATTAGATGCATCCCCCGTCTCTCAGAAATTCAGCAAGCACTTTGATACTCTTGACCGACCTAAAGAAGGAGAAAAGCGGACCAAAACATCAGTGGAGGAACCAGCTGTACTCGAACTCAAACCTCTTCCCTCTCATTTAAGGTATGCTTACTTGGGTAATTCCGACACACTACCAGTTATTGTTTTAGCTCACTTGAACGAATATCAAGAAGAAAAACTGTTAAGGGTTTTGAGTGAGTATAAAACAGCAATTGGGTGGACAATAACAGACATCAAGGGAATCAGTCCGTCATTCTGCATGCATAAAATTTTGTTTGAAGGAGCAAAACCGATGATTGAGCAACAAAGAAGGTTGAATCCGATCATGAAGGAAGTAGTAAAGAAGGAAATCATCAAGTGGTTAGATACCGGTATTATCTATCCGATTTCAGACAGTTCGTGGGTAAGTCCTGTACAGTGTGTGCCGAATAAAGAGGGAATGACAGTGGTTGAAAATGAAAATAATGAACTCATTCCTACAAGAACAGTTACACGGTGGCGAGTATGTATGGATTACTGCAAGTTGAATAAAGCAACTCGCAAGGATCTCTTCCTACTGCCATTCATTGATCAGATGTTAGATAGGTTGGCGGGACATCAATTCTACTGCCTTCTCGATGGATACTCGGGATATAACCAGATAGTAATAGCTCCAGAGGACCAAGAGAAAATGACTTTTATATGCCTGTATAGAACGTTTGCATTCCGGAGAATGTCCTTTGGCCTCTGTAATGCTCCAGCTACATTTCAGCGATGCATGATGGCTATCTTCTCAAATATGGTTGAGCATAATTTGGAGGTATTTATGGACGATTTTTTCGCATTTGGTGATAGTTTTGATTTGTGCCTTAACAATCTCATCTTAGTGTTAAAGCGTTGTGTGGAAACAAATTTGGTGCTTAACTGGGAATAGTGCCACTTTATGGTGTAAGAAGGGATTATTTTGGGTCAAAAAGTGTCCGCAGCCGGCTTAGAGGTAGATAAAACAAAGATTAAAGCTATTGAAAAATTACCTCTGCCGACATCTGTAAAGGGGATAAGAAGTTTTCTCGGACATGCAGGCTTCTACTGACGATTCATCAAGGACTTTTCTAAAATTTCAAAACCATTATGTGCACTCCTTGAGAAAGATGTTCCCTTCAAGATGGACCAGTCATGCATCAAGGCCTTTGAAGTGCTGAAAAAGAAGTTAGTCACAACACCGATCATAGTTGCTCTTGATTGGTTGTTGCCATTCGAATTGATGTGTGATGCGAGTGACTATGTAGTCGGAGTAGTGTTGGGTCAGCATCGGGATAAGATTTTTCATACCATTTACTACTCAAGTAAGACACTTACTGATGCACAATTGAATTACACCACCACAGAAAAGGAGTTACTTGTAGTAGTATTTTCCTTTGATAAATTTCGAGCATATCTGATTGGAACCAAGGTAATAGTCTACATTGATCATTCAGCCATCAAATACTTGATTGCAAAGAAGGACGCCAAACCAAGGTTGATTCGATGGGTCCTTCTTCTGTAAGAATTTGACCTGAAAATTCGAGATAGAAAAGGTACGAAAAATCAGGTGGCTAATCATCTTTCAAGGTTAGAAAATTTAGAAATTCAGAAAAAGGATGATATAGTGATCAATGAGCTATTTCCGGATGAGCAACTATTCCGTATCAACACCGAAGTGCCTTGGTATGCTGATTACGTGAACTACCTAGTCAGTAATGTACTCCCGCCTGATTTAAATTCTCAGCAACAACAAAAATTTCTCCACGATGTTAAGCAGTACCTCTGGGATGAACCATTTCTCTTCAAGACTTGTGCGGATCAAATGATACGACGTTGTGTGCCACGTGAAGAGATGGAAAACATCTTGAATCGGTGCCTTTCTTCAGAGTATGGGGGACACTATGAGGGGAAAGAACAGCAGTGAAAGTGCTTCAATCAGGGTTCTTCTGACCTTCATTGTTTAAGGATGCCCACCTCTTTGTTCTAAAGTGTGACAGATGTCAACGAGTCAGAAATATTTCAAAACGACATGAAATGCCTCTTAACACTATACTTGAAGTTAAACTTTTCAACGTATGGGGCATTGATTTTATGGGGCCATTTTCGCCATCCTTCAACAATCAGTACATACTTTTGGCAGTGGATTACGTATCAAAATGGGTTGAAGTAGCTACTTTACCCATGAATGATGTGTTGGGATATTTGTGTGCATAACAAATATGACTCATACACGCAAGTGCACGTGATCCACAAGTAATATAAAGTAAGTAAGATATCGATCCCACGGAGAATAGAATTGCAATTATGACTATCAAATACCAATTTTATAATTATCTTGATTTCTTTAAACAGTCGAGTACAATGATGAAATTGACTAAAGATTACTAAGAAACAGATAGAGCAAATTATGATTGTATAAATACAGATTTTATGGGTTTGAGATTATAATTTCACTTATTGCAAACTTAGATTTCCATGCTTCCTATCGTTGCTAATTGATTATTATGGAATGTTGGTCGAGAACACGAATGTAAAATATGACCACCTTTTGATGCACCATATTCATATCACACTAAATCCACAATTGATAGAATGAATGTAAACACCCTAGATGACTAACACACTATATTTCTATGTGAATTACAATCAAGAGGGTTTAAGTATAAGTTCTCAATTGGCCACATATGGTGCTTCGGTATATCTTTATCCTAAGCACGAAACATAACTTCACGAGGAATGTAAAAATTATGAACATATGCTAGCATAATCAGATCTCAATTTATATTTTCGGTCTCAATTCCATATAAATTATAACGGTAATTGGTGATCAAGCAATTAAACGTTTAGTATAAATTATGCTAGACATTCATTTCATAACCAACTAGCAATAATAAGGAAGCATTTCAATTGTCAGTAATGCAAAAATTCATTATAATCCCAAGAATTAAGTTTAGCTCATAAAGACAATAAGAGAATTCATCATACACAAATGGTTCATCATTGTTTTTACAGAATAAGAAAATAAATCAAAGACGGGAAATAATAAAACTCCCTGCTTCAATTTTCCCGTTTCTGCTAATCCGTTGATTTTCCAAGTTATGATGATCCTCGGTTTCTTGCTCCCAATCTTTAATTCAGCATCCATGTAGCTCCATTCTTCAGTTCCCAGGTGATTTTGATAATCAACTACTCTCTCTCATTTTTTTTTTGAAATAAAATGCAGTCTGTGATGGATTTTCATGGAGGGGAAACTCTCTTCTAATTACAACTCTGCATGATTATATTCCAGCTTCCCAATTGGCTTTGTTGACAAAATTTGATTCCCAGCTAATACAATAACATTCCACTAATTTCCTGAAAACCTGGCATTGATTCCAAACGTTTTTGGCAAGTCTGCATAGCTGTCTGGAACGTGTCTGCATGGCTGGCTGGCGACAGGCGCAGCTGCGCTGGATTCCTTTGCAAAATGGGCACAGCTGCGCTGGGGACTTCAGCAGGACAAGGGAGGGCGCAACTGCGCCGGCCTCAAGGCCAAGCTAGGCGCAGCTGGGCTGGAAGCTACTGGGTACAGGGCACGGGCGCAGCTGCACTGGCTTTCAAGCCAAAATAGGCGCAGCTGCGCCGTCTATCAGTCTGCTGCTGCACCGCTGTACTCAGTTTGATTCCTCGATTCACGCGCACTGTGCTAGCAATATTTATTCATTCAGCTCCCAAACATCATATGTCACATGCTCTTTGCCAACCAATCCAAAAACTGTGCAAAAGCCATAGAATGCAAATGATGAGGTAATACCAAAAATATGAGAAAAATGCATGAAAACACACTTTGGAACTACAAGTTAAGCAACAAATGAAGCAGCATAATATCCAATAAGTAGGTATGAAACCTACTCATCAAATACCCCCAAACTTGAGCTGTTGCTTGTCCTCATGCAATTACAATGAAATGAATGCAAATATGGATGAAATGCAATAATCTATAAATGCACCATGAATCCTCATCAATTAGTAAATAATCCGTGCGTGCCTTGCCTCAGAATAATCACAATATCAAACACATAAGGCTTCAAACCAAAACTTAGTTCATGTACCATGACAGTTATGCAAATAAAACCTTGTAATGATTGATACAGTGTATGTGTGTATAGTAATCATCAAATTTATAGCAACCCAAATGATTCTCATAATATGTTTCTTAGGGGAAATTTGTATACTCCAACTTGCAACACAACAAATGGGGTAAGTTACAGCTAAGATACAGCTATGTCTAGATTGGGGACCGACTTAAAGGTTATTAGGACTATGATACTTGGTTGTATAATGCCTAGTTCCCTTAAGCTTTTCAATGATACCCATGTAGCGAGCTTTCGACCAACGACTCCCAAACCAAATGGTCTTAGGGCGCTAGGTGTAGAGACATCCCCTAGGGCGTACTTACTCGAGTATCAAAGGCCACAAAACTAGGCTAACCAAGCATTTATTCATATTTTATTTTTATTTTATTTTATTTATTTATTTATTTATTTTTTCAGTTATAAACATCAACGAGTGCGTTTTACGCTATCTCGTTGCTCAAATGCTCCACTAAGTTTTCCCCCAAACTTAGACACTTGTGTTATCTCAGCTTACACTACCCTCATTTGCTTTTCTTTTATTAACACATCAATTTCCCTCCAGAACTCAATTATGCAAATCTTTACGTTACTAGCAAGATAACTACTGAATGCGTGCTAACCGGTTAGATCAGACCTAAAACAAGACAAGATTTGCAGTGTATCATGGCATTCAACCCAAGCCTTAGCATTTAGCATTTTTGAACAACGATCTCATCACAAGTAAGTGAGGATGTTTACTAATCTAGATGTCAGGATTATGCAATCTAAGCTACATGATATGATATGCATGAAAATAAAGCTTTTTTTTTTGCAAATATTAATAACAATTAAAGAAAACAAGCAAATAAACTAATAACAAAAACAGATAAATGAAAGCATCACAATTGAAACAATCAAATAGACAGACCCTAATACCCCCAAACTTAAAATATGCAATGTCCTCATTGGAGATAAAGGGTAAAGAAACTCCCCTAAGAGTCGTCCTCGGCGCCGCCAGGCGGTGTGTCAGGCGGAGGATAAGGGATGCTGGTGCCAAAGGTGGGAAACTGGACATGGACCCCCTGCTGGCTGAAGGCCTTGGAAAGTGCGTCCGCAAAAGTGATGTTGTAGTCCTGAAGCTCGTGTGCAACGCATCCATGTGGCGTTGCAGGCGGCGCATCTCGCGCTCATGTCCACCTACCCCTCTCGGCTGCACTGGCGGTGCAGGCTCCTCCTCCTCACTGCCCTCCTCCTCATCAGCAATAATGAAACCCAACCCATTAGGACGAGACTCTCCACCGTGCCATACATTGAACTTTCTGATCGTGGCACTGTCAATGTCCCTCATGGGTAATTGGAGAGTCTCCTCGCCCCATTCCACCTTCGCTGCAAGACAAATGCGTGTGACAACCGAAGCGTGTGGAATGGCACCTGAAGTGACTGCCCGCATAAATTGAAGCATAGATTGGTGAATGATGTAACCCACATCAATGCTCCCTCTTCTCAGAATGAGGTGTAAAATAACCGCTCGGTCCTGGGTCACGTCCTGGTGGTGGGTGGTCGGCAGTATACTCGTGCAAATGAAGGCGTACCACGCCTTGGCATATCTGTTCAGCGCGGTCTGGGGGAAGTGGACCTTCTGGGTGATGCCCGCCTGTGTCTTCCATTGAGTGCCCAGTTGGCACATCTCCCGAACCAAAGCATCGAGATCAGTCTCGAAGCGCTCATTTACCACCAAGTTGGTGGTCTCAGCAGAAGTAGATGGCAGTTGGAATAGCTCGTTGATTGCCTGCGCGGTGTAGGGGACTTGCTTGCCCCGTACAAAGGAGATGCCATTTTGAGTTTCCTGGGCATTGGCATAGAATTCCCGAACAATGGCCATCGGGGCGGACAATGGTGTCTCAATGAAAAGCAGCCATCCCAAACGCCGGATTTGGTCCAGAATCCTCCCATCCCGTGCCTTGGGTTTCAAACCCCTCTCCGGTATGAATGATTTGACGCTCAACACCTCCCAGCAGTAGTGTTGGGCGGAGAGGTTGACGAACTTGGTGGCATCCAGAGTGTTGATGCCACCACCCGCGGAGTCTGTGTCGCTACTGCTGGATGAAGATGGTTGGGGGGTTCGTGCTCTCTTCGGCATGATTGAAAGTGGCTAAGGTTTGATAGAAGATTGGGTGTAGCTAGGGTTTGGGGAAGATAATAAGAGAGGATATGAGAGGGTTTTATTTGCCTTGCTTCTGCTGGTGGGGAGAGAATAGGTTTAGGCTTTTTGCGTTTTAATGTGACTTGAACTGATGGGACGTGCCTTTATATAAAAAAAACTTTCAGCCGACGGGCGCAGCTGCGCCCTTGTTGCACTGGTTTTGGGCACAGCTGCACTGGTGCTCAGTTGCAGCTTGTTGGCATGGCGCAGCTACGCGTTGTTTGGCCCGCGGTGCGGCACAGCTGCGCCAGCCCTCCAACTCCCTGGAAATTTTATTTTATTTTATTTTTTTTGAAACACACTTGACACACATTAGAATATCAGGTAAAAAACTCAATTCTTAAAAACAGCTAACATACCTAAAACGGAACGAAAATCTTAATTCAAACTTATAAACTTACAAACGATGCATACGCAATGCAGTGTACTTTACACCCCTCAAACTTAAAGTCTGTTTAAGTCTCACGGTTTAGGGTGTGATTGGATACCTGAAAAGTAAACAAACATGTTAAAATGAAATCGTACAAACTAAATTATAATCACACAGGAATAAAAAGTAAAATAATAAATTCGGGTTGCCTCCCAAGAAGCGCTTGGTTTAAAGTCGGTTAGCTCGACTATCCAATGCTGCTCAATCCATGGCTAGGACAACTGAGGATTTTTGGCGATCGACTTCGCCTCCTCAATAGTGTTTCAGTCGCTGACCATTTACTTTGAACGGCTGCTCACTGTCATTTCCAACAATTTCAACGGCTCCATTTGGGAATACAGCTGTTACGGTAAAGGGACCCGACCATCGGGATTTGAGCTTTCCCGGAAACAATTTGAGCCTGGAGTTGAATAGCAAGACCGCTTGGCCAGGTTCAAATTTTCTCTCGATGATTTTTCGGTCGTGCCATCTCTTTACTTTTTCTTCGTAGAGTTTGGAATTCTCATAGGCTTGTAAACGAAACTCATCAAGTTCATTTAGCTGTAGAAGTCTCCTCTCTCCCGCTGCGGATAGGTCAAAGTTTAGCTTTTTGATTGCCCAATACGCCTTATGCTTTAGTTCGACCGGGAGATGGCACGCTTTGCTATAGACCACATGGTATGGAGACATGCCGAGGGGTGTCTTATAGGCGGTTCTATATGCCCATAATGCTTCATCGAGCTTCAACGACCAATCTTTCTTGGAAGGATTAACAATTTTCTCCAGAATTCTCTTCACCTCTCTATTTGACACTTCGGCTTGACCATTCGTTTGCGGGTGGTATGCCGTGGCAATTCTGTGCCTCACTTCGTATTTAGCTAGGAGGGCTGTGAAGTTTTTATTGCAGAAATGACTGCCCTCATCACTAATGATAGCCCACGGAGTGCCAAATCTAGTGAAAATGCTCTTTTGTAGGAACCTCAGAACCACCCTCATATCATTGGTTGGTAATGCAGTAGCCTCTACCCATTTGGACACATAGTCAACTGCAAGAAGGATATATAGATTGTTGCAGGATGACGGGAATGGTCCCATGAAGTTTATTCCCCATACGTCAAAGATTTCCACCTCCAAGATTACATTTAGTGGCATTTCATTGCGGCTGGAGATGTTGCCCACCCGTTGGCATCGATCACAATTCTTTATGAATTGGTGGGCATCTTTGAACAAAATGGGCCAATAGAACCTGGCTTGGAGTACTTTGACTGCGGTTCTTTGCGTCCCATAATGGCCGCCATACAGAGAAGAATAACATGCATGCAATATACTGGCATTCTCGACATCAGGAATGCACCTTCGGATCACAAGATCTCTACATTGTTTGAACAAGTATGGCTCGTCCTACATGTATCTCTTTGTATCATGCAGAAATTTCTTCTTCTATTGATAAGTTAGATTCGGGGGGAGTACATGACTCACCAGCTAGTTGACAATATTGGCAAACCATGGGATCTCAGAGGTTACAGCAAATAGCTGTTCATCGGGGAAATGATCATTTATTTCAGCCTTACCTTTGCTTTCCCGCTCCAGATTGTCTAATCTTGAAAGATGATCGGCTACTAGGTTCTCCGTGCCTTTCTTGTCCTTTATTTCCAAGTCAAATTCTTGGAGCAAAAGGATCCACCAGATTAATCTTGGCTTGGCATCTTTTTTCGATATCAAGTACCGAATTACTGCATGGTTTATGTACACCACTACTTTTATCCCAATGAGATAGGATCGGAACTTGTCGAATGCATAGACAATAGCGAGTAGTTCCTTCTCGGTGGTGGTGTAATTCATTTGGGCTTCTGAGAGTGTTTTGCTGGCATAGTAGATCTCATGTAGAACCTTTTCTCTGCGCTGTCCCAATACCACGCCCACAACGTAGTCACTAGCATCGCACATAAGCTCAAATGGTAAGGACCAGTCCGGTGCCACTATCACCGGTGCCGTTGTCAACTTCTTTTTTAACAACTCAAAGGCTGCCAAGCAATTTTCATCGAATATGAATGGAACATCCTTTTCCAATAAACTGCACAGGGGTTTAGTGATTTTGGAGAAGTCTTTGATAAATCTGCGGTAGAACCCAGCATGTCCCAAGAAACTCCGAACTCCCTTTACTGAAGATGGTGGAGGCAATTTCTCGATGGTTTCTAACTTTGCCTTATCCACTTCCAACCCTTTTACTGAGACTTTATGTCCCAATATTATTCCTTCTTGGACTATAAAGTGACATTTCTCCCAATTAAGCATAAGATTTGTTTCCACGCATCTCTTTAGTACCATAACCAAATTCTCGAGACAGTTGTCGAAGGAATTTTCGAACACTGAAAAATCATCCATAAAAACTTCCATGTTGATTTCTACCATATCAGAAAATATTGCCATCATGCACCGTTGAAATGTGGCTGGCGCATTACATAGACTAAAAGACATTCGCCTGAATGCAAAAGTTCCATATGGACAAGTGAAAGTTGTCCTCTCTTGATCCTCTGGAGCGATGGCAATTTGATTATATCCAGAATATCCGTCAAGCAGGCAGTAGTAGTCATGACCTGCTAATCTGTCCAACATTTGATCTATGAATGGAAGTGGGAAGTGATCTTTCCTTGTGGCTTTGTTGAGCTTTCGGTAGTCCATACAAACTCTCCATCCCGTGACCGTTCCAGTTGGTATCAACTCATTGTTCTCATTCCTTACCACCATTATTCCCCCTTTCTTTGGGACACATTGCACATGACTCACCCATGGACTGTCAGAGATGGGGTAGATGATCCCAGCGTCTAGCCATTTTAGAATTTCCGCTTTCACCACCTCTTTCATGATGGGATTTATCCTTCTTTGATGCTCTATGGTAGGCTTGCTGTCATCTTCTATCAGAATCTTGTGCATGCAAATCGAGGGGCTGAATCCCTTTATGTCAGCGATGGTCCATCCAATAGCTCCTTGGAATTCTCGAAGGATTCTTATCAGCTTACCTTCCTGTAAAGAGGTTAGTGCAGAAGAAATAATGACAGGTAAAGTATCGGAAGTGCCTAGATATGCATACCTGAGGTGACTAGGTAGGGGCTTAAGCTCAAGTTTAGGAGGTACCTCTCTAGATGGTTTCAAATGAGGTGAAGGTTCTCCTAAGCTTTTCAAAGGCTCAATTGGCACTTTGAACTTTGCCATCCTTGGTATTGCATCTAGTGAATGGACATACTCACAGTTCTCGGGCTCATCCAAGTCGATGTCTCCTGTCAGTGTCATCTTAAGTAGGTCATTACATGTGGCTTTCATAAACTCTTTGGTCACTGCACTTTCAATGATATCTACTCAGAAACAATCTTCCTCCTCGATCGGGAATTTCATAGCTTTAAAGACATTAAAGGTGACTTCTTGGTTTTGAACCCTTATTGTCAATTCTCCCTTTTGTACATCAATGAGAGTCCTCTCAGTAGCTAGAAATAGCCTTCCAAGTATGATGAGAATATCCTTGTCTTCCTCGAAGTCTAGGATTATGAAGTCAGCTGGGAATATGAATTTATCAACCTTAACAAGAACATCTTCCATAATTCCTCTTGGATAGGTGACAGAACGATCGACTAGCTGTAGAGAGACATTTGTTGGCTTGGGTGCTAGTAATCCCAACTGAGTGTAGACGGACAGTGGCATGAGATTAATGCTTGCTCCAAGATCACATAAGCATTTCTTAAACGACAGGTTGCCAATGGTACAAGGAATGGTGAAACTACCAGGATCCTTCAGCTTTGGTGGTAGCTTTCTTTGTTATACCGCACTACACTCTTCTGTCAAAGCAACAATTTCAAAATCTTGTAATTTCTTCTTCCTTGACAGAATCCCCTTCATGAACTTGGCATAGCCCGGCATTTTCTCCAAGGCTTCTGCAAATGGTATGTTGATTTGAAGCTTTTTAAACACCTCAAGAAACTTAGAGAATTATTTGTCCAATTTCTACTTTTGCTGCCTCTGAGGGTACGGAACTGGTGGATAATATCTGGTGGGAAGGGGTTGAGTCTTTTCTTTTCTTTTTATTGATGTGGGCTCAGATTTCTCTATGCTTTCTTCCTCTCCAAAAATTTCAGCAGAGTCAGTTTCTGGAAAAAGGCGCAGCTACGCTGGCTCCCCTTGCAAAATGGGCGCAGCTGCGCTGGCAGGATCAACCTCTGGAGAAGGGCACAGCTGTGCTGGCTTCTTTTGTGAAATGGGCGCAGCTGCGCTGGTTGGCAGAGTCTGCTTCCCACTTCTGAGAGTGACAGCTTGGCATTGCTCCTTTCCATTTCTCCTTGGATTGATTTCTGTGTCGCTAGGAAGAGCCCCCTGAGGTCTACTAGATAACAAGCTGAACAATTAACTCATCTGGTTTTCCAAATTCTTGAAACCCAATGCTTGGCCTTGCTCCAACTTATCAGTTTTGGCCATGTATCTATCCAACTTTTCATTCATATCAACAACCCTATTATCAGTAGCTCTGGCTTATTGCTGATTGTGGAACCCCGGAGGATTGTTAGGTTTTGGAGCTTGTGGATAATCTTGATGGTTGCTCCATGAGAAGTTAGGATGATTCCTATTCCCCAGATGATAATTATTCTAATATTGATTTGCTGGTCGCTGATAGTTGCTCACGAAATGCACAGATTCGGAATTGATAGCACATTAGTCAGAAGAGTGTGAACCTGCACAAAGCTCACAAATAATGGGAACTTGCTGCCCCTTTCCTTCATATAGGTTGTCAAACTTTTTGGCGATGGCAGATATTTGAGCTTGAAGTGATGTGGCTGTGTCAACATCTAATATCCCTGCTATTTTTGGTTGGCTGGATCTAGAAGTTGGCCATTGATATTTATTTGTAGCCATGGTCTCCAGAAGTTCATAAGCATCGTCATAGTTTTTAGCCATGAATGCTCTTCTCGAAGCTGCATCAATACCTGCCCGTGTGTGGATATTTAACCCATTGTAAAATATGTTAAGTTGCATTCATTGTGGCAAACCGTGATGTGGACACTTTCTCAATAGTTCCTTGTACCGATCCCATGTTTCATACAAGGATTCTCCATGATGTTGCTCATATGAGGAGATGTCATTTCTCAACTTAGCAGTTTTGGCTGGTGGAAAGAATTTTGCTAAGAATTTCTGCGCCAAATCTTGCCAAGTCGTAATAGACCCCGGTGGTAGTGAGTGTAGCCAACTTTTTGCCTTATCCCTCAATGTGAATGGGAATAACCGCAATCTCACTGCATCTTCTGAGATTCCACTGAATTTGAATGTATCACAAATCTCCAGAAAGCTCATCAAGTGCTCATTTGGATCGTCAACCGCCGTTCCCCCAAATTGGACAAAATTTTGGATCATATGGATAGTTCCTGGTTTGATTTCAAAGAAATTGGCTGTTATGGCTGGCCTTGTGATACTTGATTGTAATTCATTGATCCTTGGCATAGCATAATCTCTCAATGCTTTTTGCGCTTCACCCGCCATTGCTTGTGGTTGGTCTAGATTCTCCAGAGTATTTTCAGCACACTTCCTTGACTGTTGAACTCTTTTCTCAATGTTATCCACGAAAGGCAATAGGTCAGGATTCTTCGATCGAGTATGCATACACTACTCAAGAGTACCTATAACAATGTAAAAGAAAATAAAATAGAATTAAGACAAGAACAGATTTGTTTAACTAAAACCAATCTAATTTAAACTGATGGTGAAAGTTATAAACGCAATTACAATTCCCCGGCAACGGCACCAAAAACTTGTTGGGATATTTGTGTGTATAACAAATATGACTCATACACGCAAGTGCACGTGATCCACAAGTAATAGAAAGTAAGTAAGATATCGATCCCACGGAGAATAGAATTGCAATTATGACTATCAAACACCAATTTTATAATTATCTTGATTTCTTTAAACAGTCGAGTACAATGATGAAATTGACTAAAGATTACTAAGAAACAGATATAGCAAATTATGATTGTATAAATACAGATTTTATGGGTTTGGGATTATAATTTCACTTATTGCAAACTTAGATTTTCATGCTTTCTATCGTTGCTAATTGATTATTATGGAATGTTGGTCGAGAACACGAATGTAAAATATGACCACCTTTCGATGCACCATATTTATATCACACTAAATCCACAATTGATAGAATGAATGTGAACACCCTAGATGACTAACGCACTATATTTCTATGTGAATTACAATTAAGAGGGTTTAAGTATACGTTCTCAATTGGCCACATATGGTGCTTTGGTATATCTCTATCCTAAGCACGAAACATAACTTCACGAGGAATATAAAAATTATGAACATATGCTAGCATAATCAGATCTCAATTTATATTTCCTTTCTCAATTCTATATAAATTATCACGGTAATTGGTGATCAAGTAATTAAACGTTTAGTATAAATTATGCTAGACATTCATTTCATAGCCAACTAGCAATAATAAGGAAGCATTTCAATTTTCAGTAATGCAAAAGATTCATTATAATCCCAAGAATTAAGTTTAGTTCATAAAGACAATAAGAGAATTCATCATACACAAATGGTTCATCATTGTTTTTACAGAATAAGAAAATAAATCAAAGAAGGGAAATAATAAAACTCCCTACTTCAATTTTCCCGTTTCTGCTAATCCGTTGATTTTTCAAGTTGTGATGATCCTCGGTTTCTTGCTCCCAATCTTTAATTCAGCATCCATGTAGCTCCATTCTTCAGTTCCCAGGTGATTTTGATAATCAACTACTCTCTTTCGTTTTTTTTTTGAAATAAAATACAGTCTGTGATGGATTTTCGTGGAGGGGAAGCTCTCTTCTAATTACAACTCTGCATGATTATATTCCAGCTTCCCAATTGTCTTTTGTTGACTAAATTTGATTCCCAGCTAATACAATAACATTCCACTAATTTTCTGAAAACCTGGCATTGATTCCACATGTTTTTGGCAAGTCTGCATAGCTGTCTGGAACGTGTCTGCATGGCTGGCTAGCGACAGGCGCAGCTGCGCTGGATTCCTTTGCAAAATGGGCACAGCTGCGCTGGGGACTTCAGCAGGACAAGGGAGGGCGCAACTGCGCCGGCTTCAAGGCCAAGCTAGGCGCAGCTGGGCTGGAAGCTACTGGGTGCAGGGCACGGGCGCAGCTGCACTGGCTTTCAAGCTAAAATAGGCGCAATTGCGCCGTCTGTCAGTCTGCTGCTGCACTGCTGTACTCAGTTTGATTCCTCGATTCATGCGCACTATGCTAGCAATATTTATTCATTCGGCTCCCAAACATCATATGTCACATGCTCTTTGCCAACCAATCCAAAAACTGTGCACAAGCCATAGTTAGCAAATGATGCAGCAATACAAAAAATACGAGGAAAATGCCTGAAAACACACTTTGGAACTACAAGTTAAGCAACAAATGAAGCAGAATAGTATCCAATAAGTAGGTATGAAACCTACTCATCATGATGCCAAAGTGGTTTTGCGGTTCTTGAGAAAAAATATTTTTATTCGATTCGGTACATCAAGGGCCATAATCAGTGATGAAGGCACCCATTTCTGCAACAAACAGTTTACTAAATTGTTAGCTAAGTATGGAGTCAAACACAGAATTGCTACGGCTTATCATCCCCAAACAAATGGACAAGTAGATGTGTCAAATCGTGAAGTTAAGCAAATTCTGGAGAAAGTGATGAATCCATCTCGTAAGGATTGGGTAATGAAGTTAGACGATGCTTTATAGGCGTATAGAACGGCCTACAAGAATCCCATTAGAATGTCACCATATTGAATGGTTTACAGAAAAGCGTGCCATTTACCGGTCGAGCTTGAACATAATGCCTATTGGGCCATTCAAAAGTTGAACTTTAACTTGCAAGCATCTGGCGAGAAAAGGTTGCTTCAACTGAACGAGATGGAGGAATTTCGACACCAAGCGTATGAGAATGCTAAGCTGTATAAAGAAAAAGTCAAGAGGTGGCATGATAAGCAGACAATTGAGTGAAAATTTGAACCGGGACAGAGGGTATTGTTGTTCAACTCCAAATTTCGATTATTTCCCTGTAAGTTGAAGTCTAGATGGTCAGGTCCTTTTGTGGTTACTTCTATAGCTCCCCACGGGGCAATCGAAGTCGAAAAACCGAACACAAAGCACACGTTTAAGGTCAATGGTCAACGACTTAAACATTATTGAGGAGGTGATGTGGATTGACAAGTAACCTCGATTTATCTCACTTCGATTGATCAAACTGATTCATGAGACCGCAAAAAAAGTCGGGCTGACGACTATAAACCAAGTTCTTGATGGGAGGCAACCCAATCATATTATTTTATTGCTTTAGTAGATTAGTCTAGCTTAATAATTTTTCTTATAGCTAGTATAATTAGTAGTTCATTTGTTTTCAATTTTTTAGTGTTTCTCCGATCTCGCTTAGTTGTATTAATCCATGCTATTTTGTGTTAATCAGGGACAAGCCTTTGGGGAATGCATTAGTAGAAGGAACAAGGTTTTGGGATGGCACCAATTGAAGAAAGGAGGAAAAGATTGAAAATTCAAAAACCATGATTCTCGCCCCGGCGGGAAAAATAGCCTGGAAATCCTCGCCCCGGCGAGAACCCCTTTGCTAGTTTTCACCCAGCGCTTCAAATCTTCGACTGCTTTGGACATTCTCGCCCCGGCGAGCTTCTAAGGCAAAAATCTTCGCCCCAGCAAAGATCGCGGAATTCAGTTTTTTAAAATTCGTTCCCAATTCGATTTCTTTCATTCCAAATCCTATTCAACTTGCCTAAACCCTATTTCTTCCTTCTCCTAAATCAACCGAACACCAACAACCTTTCTCTCAATCACATTTCTTCTCTTCTCCTATCCACACTTGGATTTCATTGCAAAATACATAGATTCTCTCTCCAAATCAAAAACCCTTACATGGCTTACACTCCTAATCTCATTCACATTCGACTTTCTCTATTCTCTACTCCAAATCTATACAGGTTACCTCTTTGCATGAACAAGTGCTAGGATTTATTGTCTGATTGAAGAAGCAAGTCAGAAAGTACAACCATTCAACATACATAGAGTTCTTACATTATCCCTTGCTTCTGTTAGGTATCATACATTGGGTAAGTCGTTATCTTAGCATTCCAATAGTTTGAGATAATTCACTTAGGATTGGAGTTGGGTGTGTGTTATATTCTACTGTTGTGTAAAGGATAGTTGGAAGTTGCTATAATTTGAGTTTGGGGGAGAGTATACCATAGGATATCATATCAGTTTGTTCTATTACGTCCATATCAACCCACATGGCTCCCAAAAGGCATCGGGGTGAGAGTTCATCTTCAACACCATAGAGGCAATATGATAGATGAAAATTCGTCAGTACTGAGGCCGCATACAGATTTGATTCATATATATCGGGTAAAGCTCTAACTCCCGAGCACGGTCTCGAACCTGACGAGGTGGTAGATGGTGAGATGATGTTACAGATTATAGAGAGGGGATGGAAAACGTTCACAACTCATCCATAACCTACTTGTATAGCCATTGTCAAGGAGTTTTATGCCAATGCAGAGGACAAGGCACCTTGTGAGGTTATGATCAAGGGCAAGAAGGTTTCTTTTAGTGCACATACTATAAATTAATATTATAATTTGAGGCCTGACGAACGATGCCACTATTCCCAATTGCTCTCCGTCGAGCCTGATCTTGAGAAGGTGGTGACGGACTTGTGCAAACCTGGAACGGCTTGGATATCAAAAGGACCACGCGCTGCAATGTACTTCCTTAGTAAAGACTTAAGCCATTATGGAAAGATCTGGTATGCTTTTCTTTCAGCTAAGTTGATGCCGTCTCAACATGTGAGTGATGTCCCGAAGGAGAAAGCTCTTCTGTTATATGCACTTGTGACGAATATAAAAATTAATGTAGGAAATGTGATTGAGGTGTCGATTCGCCGTAGTTTACGTGGAAATACTTAGGGTGGTTTGCCACACCCCTCTTTGATTTGTGGACTGTGCCTTCGAGCGAGCGTTCACTAGAATACTGAGGAAGCTCTGCAGCATCCCTTGCTTCTATTGGACCACAGGTTAATAGCACGATATAAGGAATGGGAAGGTGGTGAGTTACATTCTTGTGGTTTGGGGTACATCATTCATCCTCCTTCTGAAGGTGAGGAGCAGGAGTCCGATGAAGAGGTAGAGGGTCCTTCGACGTCAACTTCCTTCGACAAGTCCAAGTTCAGTCTTCAATTCCGCGAATTACAACGTCATATCGATGCTCAGCATAAGACCATATTGCGGCAGAATCAACGGTTGGCGGACCGACATGCACATATGTTCGCTTATCAGACGAGTTGTACGCAAGCGACAGTCGATATGTATGATAAGATGAGACCATTGATGGATCCTGTTCATTTTTAGAGCCTCAGCCGTTGCTGGTATTTCCACCACCAAACCCAGATGATGATGCGGCGGTCGAGCACGACGCTTGACCTGTCAGGGAAGTCCTCGGTTCTTCTTTTCTTTATTTTTCACATAATGAGGACATTGTTTAGTTTGAGTTTGGGGGAGGTTTGGTTATTGCTAGTTTTATTCTGTTTTGGTGGTGTGTATAGGCATATAGATCGTTTTATTTAGTTGCATAATAGTTGTTAATTTAGTTGTATTGTAGTTTGCATTCGTTTCATTAGTTTCATGGTAAATTACATTTTTTTAGTTGGTTTAATTTCAGTTATTGCTTAAAAAAAATAAAATAATAATAATAAAAATTTGTAGAGTAGGATCATATAAAATTGTATTTAGGGGTACTCAAGCAATAAATTAATGTAGTGCATTTATGGAAGGCCGATGATGAAAATTTGATCAGTTATTAATTAGTTTAACGAGACGGATAGGGAATGCTAAGTCAGGATTTTGACTGTTTCTGGTTGTGCCTACTTGAGACCCTTAGTTTTTAATTGCACATGTCGATGTGTTGAATTGGTTAGGATTTGGTTCAACTTTTGCGTTTTAAGTGCTCGTTAAGGATATATTGACTTTTATCACTTGTTGGATCGGAAAAAAAAGAGAGAAAGAATGTTGTTGAATAAACACTGCTTCGATGCCTGTCTAAGTTGCAAGAAAAAGAAGAAATAAGTAAAAGAAACGAATATAGACAGATAAGAGCAGATCTTGACTAGTTTATCTTTGTGGCCGGTGTCATTTGAACAAGTAAGCCCTTAGGATGTGTCTTTACACTCAGCGCCCTAAAATCGTCTGGTTTG
This sequence comes from Aralia elata, assembly GCA_034770075.1. Lineage (NCBI taxonomy): Eukaryota > Viridiplantae > Streptophyta > Magnoliopsida > Apiales > Araliaceae > Aralia > Aralia elata. Next base: position 72,613,450 of record CM068382.1, on the reverse strand, counting down.
GGAGTTGTTGGTCAAAAGTTCGCTACAAGGGTGGCATTGAAAAGCCTAATAAAGATAAACATTGCACAAGTCAAGGGAAAATTATATCAACGAGAAGGAGCATAAAACGCACTCGTTGAAAAAAAGTGCAAACAAGTAGGTAAAAGTAGAGCTGTGACGCCCCCAAATCCGGGTCACCTGAACCGCGGACTTGGTTCGTCACTTTCTAGAACATACATCATACCGTTGACAATATATAGCGGAATAAAGGAATATTTATATTGATATAACATAAATAATCCTGTCCGAAGTCTCGAAACCAAAACTTTTACAAAACGTAACTTAATACATAAGGGTAATTAAGTCTTAATACATCACAAGAGTTAACGAGTCTTAATATATAATCAAAATGGTAATCTTAACAGTACAAAGCTAATCCATAGCTTTGCCTTTGCCTTTATCCTTCCCTGAGCTTTCACCACGAGCTCCACTAACTGAAATATTTTAAGGAAAGCAAGGGTGAGAAAAAATTTGCTCAGCAAGTATAATAACAATAATCATGAATCATCAAATGAATACTTTATAACTTACAAGAATCTAGAGAATAAAAGATAGCTCCAGAACTTGAACAATTTCTACGAATGATCTCTTTAACACAATTGTAGGGCCTCTATGGACCGAATGATTTCAATGTTCCCAAATGGAGGAAATATTCTATACTGAGTAGTCAACATGACACTGAACTTTTACTAGAATCACCAGAAATTCATCTGATAACCCAACATACTAATACAATAGGTGATCAGTCTAATATACCCGGTGTTATGCATAACCCCTTTTACATACTGTTCGCACGCGTGTCGGTTCCCCGACATACATACTGTTTCCCCTGCTATGAGGGTTGTTCATCTCAGCTTTACATAGGAATCCAAACCAAACAATTTGATCGGATAGCTTTACTTAACAATAATGATGATTAAACATACGTCTAGCCGAAACAATTGGCTTTGACATCTATCTCATACAGTTCATGGAATATAGAACTTGAAAGGTTTAATAACATGCGTTGAAGCATGACTAGGTAACGTGAACGATTAACAGTTCATTCTAAGAGTACTTGCAATACGACAATGATTGAAGTAAAGGAATCTGTCCAGAATATCTTGAATAAGATAAGAAACTCGCTTAATGGAGTAATACTTGCAACAATATACAACATTTGTATAAGATAGGAAGCTTGCTCAAATAAAAATAATAGTTGAGTAAGGAGTTTGCAATAATATAGAATACTTGTCCAATTATAACTTGAGTAAGGTAGAACTTTCTCAATAAATAGCTTGAATAAGGTTAAGAGAATTTGTATTCAATATATAAAAAGAATGAAGTTAGGGAACTTGCCCAACTCAAGGGTTAGACAAGCGTTAAGAAACTTGCCTGGTGCGCCTGCTACAATATTACAACACACGCTCCTTAATATCCTACACAATTAAGTACATGTTCACATAACAATTAGTCACATACTGGATACCAAATAATGGTTAATACTACTCTATCATGTTTCATTCTTATAAGAAATAAAATATTAAACAATATTATACTCACTAGTTACAGCGTTATGACGCTTGCGCGTCCGCACGCCAACCTCGCCTATTCGAATGCCCAAGCGACACGCAATTACGTACGCCTAGCACGCCCATTTGATTTATCTAATACTCATTGGGTTAATGCTAAGTATCATTATAAATCATAACATTCATGTTTTTGGACTTAGAACAATGTCTTTTATTGTTGGAAGCATTACACGTTGCACACATGCATGACTGACGCCTTCTATTTGCACAACATCCCTAAAAACGGTCAATTTCAAAATTGCTCCAGGTAGTAAATTTCAATTCTAATTAATGAAAGTTATAGGTCTATCTCTAAGCTTTCCGAGTCATCTTGAATCATCCAATTTGGAGTTTATATGAGAAAGTTAGGTCCGTTTTACTAAAGGAGGTCAACATCGCACAACGAGCTCACCCCGGAGTGCTTGTGCTCGCCCCAAAGTGCTTGTGCTCGCCCCAGAGGGCTTGTGCTCGCCCTAGAGGGTGTGTGCTCGCCCCGGATGAGCTTGTGCTCGCCCGGAGTGTTTGTGCTCGCCCCAGAGTGTTTGTGCTCGCCCTAGAGGGCTTGTGCTCGCCCCGGAGGAGCTTGTGCTCGCCCCAGAGGGCTTGTGCTTGACCCAGAGGGCTTGTGCTCGCCCCCAGAAGCTTGTGCTCGCCCCCAGAGAGCTTGTGCTCGCCCTAGAGAGTTGGTTCTCGCCCCGGATGAGCTTGTGCTTGCCCCAAAGGGCTCCTCTCTGCCGAGCTCGCCAACAAGCTCTGTTTTGGCACCCAAACTTCAAACCTTCGTAACTTCTTCGTTACTACTCGGAATTAGGCCATTTCAAAGGCTATGGAAAGCTTACAACATGAACTATAAGACTCCTATAGATTCAAACACTTATAGCATTAACCAAAATTATCAAACATGAAAAATATCTACCATGGTTCTCTAAATTCGTCCAACAGTCCATGTCCTTGTTCAACAGTTCATTGTTCTTGCTCTATTAAGCCAAGGTAGGGATTTCTTTCATTTTTGTTCCACTTTTATGTTGTTAATAGCTTACATAATCTCTTAACAACATTTACAAACATCCAAAACAAATAACAACAACAAGAATCGCAGCAAAGCCAACCCATAAGCTTAAAAGCTCTACAACCATGAAACTTTGAAAACCTTAACCAAAATCAAATGAAAATGTGTTAAGTGAGATGATTACCTCTTGTAATCCCTCCAAGATGCTAGAGAGCTTGCAAGCTAGGCTTGAGACTCTCCTTTCACTTCTTTGGCTCCTTTCTTCTCCACCCGTGTCTCTCCTTTCTTCTTCCTTCAAGTTTCTTCCTCTTCCTCTCCCTTTGTTCTTCCGCTCTCTCTCTCTATACCACTCCCTCCCTCTCTAAAACTCTCTTCTTGCTAGCAAAAGGACTAAGCTTGGAAATAAGCTGAGTATAAGAGAATGAAAGGAAAGGAGTCGGATGAACAAGGCTTGGGAGAATGAAGGAGTTCTGTTAGGTTTGTATGTAACGCGAGCATGCAATCAAATTACATAAATATAGCGGAAGCGCGACAAAACGGATTTTAATTTTTTTATACAAACCATCACCATGATCGTTCTTTATGCACAATTATTAATTAAACGAAAGAGATGGAGAATAAGAATTATACCCTTGTAGAATTCTAGCTTCCTCAGGTACAAGTTCAACTCCAATTCCTTCGCGTTCTCCTTGAATTCAACGGTGTGATTCTTTCCTTTGATCAATGTTAGCCACCCAAGTGTTTGGCCTCTAGAGGTGATCCACCAAGGAATAATACCTATTCAAGAAGATGGGTGTTTGGCAAAACCCTAGTTTTCTATCTCTATAGAAATTGTAAGTACTCTCCACAATCTAATGCAAGAGTGTGTAACCCTAATCTATGATAAGACTTCTCTTATTTATAGATGTAGGAAAACCCCTTCCCTAAACTATTTAGGATTAGGGTTTCTATTTTAATTAAACTCCTTTAATTATATTCCTAATCCAATTAGGAATTAATGAGAGAGAGAGTACTTCTATTAATTAATTCCCAATCCCTATTAGGAATTAAATAATAGTTATATTAATTAATTCCCAATCCCTATTAGGAATTAAATAATAGTAATATTAATTAATTCCCAATCCCTATTAGGAATTAAATAATAGTAATATTAATTAATTCCCAATCCCTATTAGGAATTAAATAATAGTAATAGTAATAATAATAATAAGACTCCTCTTATTAATTTATATTTAATATTTCCAAAATATTAAATAATAAATATTAAGCTATTTAATTTATTCTATCTCCATAGATTAAATTAAATACACTTAACTTATTATTACAATTATGCCATTTACTTCTTAAATAAATATTTTCCTTTTGCGGTGTGACCCTTTAGGTTCTCCATATTAAACCGGTTGTGAATAAATCAATTAGAACAATTCTAATATTATTTAAATAAATAAATTAAACTATTTAATTTATTTAAATAAATAATATTTATTCTACAATAAGGGTAAGCCCCCTTAGCGATCAACGACTTTCCAGATAATATAGATTTCAACATTAATCACAAAAGAACCTTTGAGTAAATAGTTACCGTACAATTCAATCATTCTACCATACAATGTCCCAATTAAATATAAGACATGGAATTTCTGTCAAGTCTTATTTTTATTTAATTATATGTATTTCGATTCCCAAATGCACAACTCTAAATAATGCAAATTAGAAACTCCTTTCTAATTTCATTCTACCTTGGCCAAGGACTACTGAGTTATCATTTATCGAATCACATAGGAAATTCACATCTTTTACTAGACGTGGTAGATTCTTTGTTGATCATTCACCTATCTCCATGTACAACTTATTATACCCAATCATACCCTTTGATATACCCTAAAGGTCTTAAGGGACATGTTAAAGTATAACTTATCATACACAAGATACTATGATGATCTCAAGTCTAAGGATCACTTGTACTACTATCACTAGAGGAATTCCTATTGACAGCCGAGTAAAACTCCATTAGGTATTCCTTAGCGAGTCACGTTCAGTGAACTTATTCTCCAATAAGCACCTACATACTTGCTTTAGTGTCTCCACACAAATGATTATGAGATCAATCATCCTCTTCATAAGAGCAAGCAACGTATGTACTAATCTATCCGGATTCACTAATCCCCAATTTAGTAATCCAACGATTAGGAACAATTTTAGTTTGTGAGCTATCTTGAATTTAGATCTCATTAGCATGATCACCATCATGATTCTAAAAGCATTGCTCAAAACTATGGGTTTATCACATTTAATATAACAGCACCATGTAGATAATATAAAATGCCTTTTAAGAAAATCAATTCTTTTATTAATAAATGAATAAGATTACAAAGTATATGCTACATCATATCAAATATGATTGGCTTGTGTGCATACTACTTTCAATCTCCCACTTGCACTAAAGCCAATCGCCATGGTATCTAATACCCATCTTCTCTAAGTGACGATCAAACTGCTGTTGTGTTAAAGCTTTAGTAAATGGATCTGCAATGTTGTCTTGAGAGTCCACACGCTCCAGGGTGACATCTCCTCTTTCAATGATCTCTCTAATCAAATGAAACCGCCGCAACACGTGTTTGGATTTCTGATGAGACCTGGGTTCCTTAGCCTGCGCAACAACTCCGTTGTTGTCACAGAATAAAGGTACGGCTCCTCTAATGCTAGGAACCACTCCAAGTTCAGTTATGAACTTCTTCATCCAAACAGCTTCCTTTGCAGCTTCACTTGCAGCTATGTACTCTGCCTCTGTCACTGAATCAGCAACTGTTTGCTGCTTGGAACTCTTCCAACTCACTGCGCCACCGTTTAAGGTAAACACGTACCCTGAAACGGATTTACTGTCATCTTGGTCCGTTTGAAAACTTGAGTCTGTATAGCCCTCTAGTTTCAATTCAGACCCACCGTAGACAAGAAATACATCCTTAGTTCTTCTCAAGTACTTTAGGATGTTTTTCACTGCCTTCCAGTGCTCTTCTCCTGGATTCGACTGATATCTGCTTGTTACACTAAGTGCATGAGTGACATCTGGTCTAGTACATATCATACCGTACATGATAGATCCTATTGCAGAAGCATAAGGAATCTTACTCATACGGTCTCTCTCCTCAGGTGTCTTTGGGGCCTGTTTCTTGGAGAGATGTATTCCATGGCTCATCGGCATGAGACCTCTCTTGGAATCTTCCATGCTAAACTTCTTTAGCATCGAGTCAATGTACTTTTCTTGGGTCAAGCCCAGCATCCTTTTAGATCTATCTCTATAGATCTTTATCCCCAAAATATAGGATGCCTCACCCAAGTCCTTCATGGAGAAGTGTTTAGTTAACCAATTTTTGATCGACTGTAGCATAGGAACATCATTCCCTATCAATAATATGTCATCAACATATAATACAAGGAATGAAACAGCGCTCCCACTAACCTTCTTGTACACACAAGGTTCATCCTCATTTTTGATAAAATCAAACCTTTTGATTATCTCATCAAAACGGATGTTCCACCTTCGAGAAGCTTGCTTCAATCCATAAATGGATCGTTGTAGCTTACAGACTTGGTTTGTTCCAACCGTTGAAACAAAACCCTCTGGCTGTATCATATATACATTCTCCTCAAGCTCTCCATTGAGGAAGGCCGTTTTCACGTCCATTTGCCAGATCTCGTAATCATAATAAGCTGCAATTGCAAGCAAAATCCGAATGGACTTGAGCATAGCTACTGGCAAGAAGGTTTCATCATAGTCAACTCCTTGTCTTTGTTTGAAACCTTTTGCAACCAGTCGGGCCTTATAGGTCTTTACCTTTCCATCTGCCCCAGTCTTTCTCTTAAAGACCCATTTACACCCAATAGGCTTAATGCCCTCAGGTGGTGAAACCAAAGTCCATACTTGGTTTTCATACATGGAGTCCATCTCGAATTTCATGGCTTCTAGCCATTTCTCTGAGTCATTACTACTCATAGCCTCTTCGTAAGTCAATGGATCATCATCATCTATGATGCGTACCTCATCATCATCCTCTATGATGAATCCATACCTCTCAGGTATCTTCGGTACTCTTCCAGATTTACGAATAGGTAATGGTACAGTAGGTTCTTCTACTTGGTCAGGTACCTGACTTTGATCCGTAGTATTTTGTGGTTCTTGAACTTCTTCAAGATATATCTTACTCCCACTGACCCCTTCGAGGATAAACTCCTTTTCCAAGAAGGCAGCGTGTTTCGCTACAAACACCTTTTGATCATTGGGATGATAGAAATAATACCCTACAGTTTCTTTAGGGTAACCCACAAATCTACACTTGTCGGATCTAGTCTTTAGCTTATCATGCTCAAACCTTTTGACATAAGCTGGACAACCCCAAGTCTTAACATACTTAAGATTTGGTTTCCTCCCTGTCCATAATTCATATGGGGTCTTTGGGACGGATTTGGTAGGTACCTTGTTAAGTAGATATGCAGCCGTTTCTAGGGCATAACCCAGAAGGATATTGGAAGGTCGGTAAAACTCATCATGGAACGAACCATGTCCAACAATGTTCGGATTTCCTTCTCCTTTCAAATACACCATTCAACTGTGGCGTTCCTGGTGGAGTCCATTGTGAGATTATACCATTTTCTTTGAGACAATTAAGAAACTCATTGGTCAAGTATTCCCCTCCTCGATCCGATCGAAGAATCTTAATACTTTTACCAGTTTGTTTCTCTACTTCACTTCTGAATTCTTTGAACTTTTCAAACGATTCAGATTTGTATTTCATTAAATACACATATCCAAATCTAGAATGATCATCAATGAAAGTAATAAAATAAGAATACCCTCCTCGTGCATTCGTTGTCATAGGTCCACAAACGTCTGTGTGTACCAACGCTAACAACTCTGTAACTCTTTCTCCTTTTCCACTAAAAGGAGATTTAGTCATCTTACCCATGAGACAAGATTCACAAGTTGGATATGATTCGTAATCTGATAGCTCTAAAAGCCCATCTTTATGTAACTTGGATAATCTTGTTTCATTGATATGACCGAGTCTACAGTGCCACATAAAAGTATAATTAACATCATCTCTTTTTCTTTTCTTAGTTTGTTCAATTTGAAGTATATTTTCATGCAAGTCAAGTATGTAAAGTCCATTCAGTAAATTGCCAACACCATATAAAACATTTTTATTATAAATAGAACAACTGTTGTTCTTTATTATAATATCAAAACCATCCATATCCAATACAGAAATTGAAATAATGTTTCTAATGAGTGTTGGAACATAATAACAATTATTTAAACTAATGAACTTGCCCGAAGGCAGTGCTAAACAATAAGTCCCTACAGCCAATGCAGCAACCTTTGCTCCATTTCCCACTCGTAGGACGACTTCATCCTTGTTCAGCTTCCTACTTCTGCTTAGTCCCTGCATATTATTACATATGTGAGAACTACAGCCAGTATCCAATACCCAAGTAGAATTTTGACTTTCAGAAAAATTAATTTCAATCATGAACAAACCTAGATCAGAAGTTGAAGCTTCTCCAAGCTTCTTTTGGTCCGCAAGATACTGCTTGCAGTTCCTCTTCCAATGTCCCGGCTTGTTGCAGTGGTAGCAAACTCCTTTGCTATTTGGATCAGGTTTCTTCTTATCCTTTCTCTTCGCCTTGCCCTTAGCCTTCTTGTCTTTCTTCTTTTCAGAAGATACCTTGGGCCTCTTCCTTTTTTGGAAGAATCATCCACCAGTAAGACTTGGTTCTTGTTGGATGAGAAGTGACCTTCAGCTGTTTTCAGCATGTTAAGTAACTCAGGCAAGCTGACGTCCAACTTATTCATGTGAAAATTCACAACAAATTGTGAGAAGGTGTCCGGGAGTGACTGCAAGATCAAATCTTGGCTTAACTCCCCATCCATCACGAACCCAAGCTGTCCAAGTTGTTCAATCAGATTGATCATCTTAAGGACATGAGTCTCAACAGCAGTGCCCTCGGTCATACGAGATCGGAAGAGCTCCTTAGATATCTGATATCTAGCAGTCCTACTTTGCTCACCATACAACTCTTTGAGGTGCAGCAATATAGTAGGAGCATCCATAGTTTCATGCTGACGCTGAAGCTCGTTACTCATGGATGCGAGCATGATGCATTGAGCCAAGATTGCATCATCTTGCCACTTTCTAAAAGTAGCAATCTCTTCCTCAGAGGCTGTTTCTTCTGCAACATTTGCAGGGACTGGCGAATTTAGGACATAAGAAATCTTTTCAGCAGTGAGAACAATTCTCAGATTCCTTAACCAGTCCGTGTAATTCGGTCCGGTCAGTTTGTTAGCATCAAGTATGCTACGCAGTGATAGTGAGTTTGACATTTTTTAAATTCTGCATGTGAAATAGACAACATTTTAGCATACATTCATTTTATTAATCATCAAAATAAATTAGGTCTTTATTTAAATTGGTATCTCCCACTATTTTCATCAAACTATATTACCCTCATTATATAGTTCGGCAAATCTAATTAAAGATTTGCTAGTGAGAATAAGGATCCCATTTCAAATGTATATAGCCTTGTGTGACACAACAAACTATATATAAATAAATAGGTAGACAACTATTGTCAATTACATCACTATGTAACTCCTTGTATTTTGCCTCTTAGATTATTTTGATCAAGTGTGACACATCCGAATCAAAATTATCTAAGTTAAGTCCAACCTAGCACTTCCATATATTCGAAAGAAAAACACTGTCCTTGTGTGACACAACAAAACAGTATCGTTCAGTCTATGTATAAGCATCAAATGTGATAAAGCAACATCTTAAATATTTAATACTTGTCTTGTGTGACACAACAAACTCATATTAAATATTTAATACTCTAACGCTTTACCATGCTAGAAGGCGACGTTCGATATTCTAAATATCTTTGAACGCTTAGGACTTAATATAATTACTTTGAGGGATTTGTTATTATTAGTCTCATCTTGTTTAGCGCGCATGCACATATATATATATAATACGCGTCATATTATTTTACATGCGAAGCATGTTGGATAATATATAATATATATATATATATATATATATATATATAATAAGCATGCACATATAGAATACTATATTCTAACCGGATTGATTATGGACTTTTATTCTAGTTTGGTTCACTAGAGCCACCAAGTCAACCAAAAGGTCAAACCTAGGGTGCAAGAATTAAATTTAAATATAACTATTACATTTAAACCCGGGCTCCATTACAAATGGGTCTTCAAGCGCTCCTTGCTCCTTGGTCTCCAATTCTTCAAAATTTAATTCTAACTAATCCTATTACAAAAACTATTTACATTAAATAGAAACCTTGATCAGCAGTCAAGGGGAAGTACATAGGAGGGAGATAGAATTTACATTAAGAAAAAATTAGAGAAGACGAGGTACGCAAACCCCATTTATAAAAATCCATACATTCAAGCATCCTCTAAAATAATTCCAATCACACATTGGTCTATAGTCCATAAACAATCCCTATTTATTATCATACATATCTCTATATGTATCAATAAATAACATTCATCTCATGAATAATAAAATCATTCTATATATATACGAGTATCATTTAATGGGCAATTTTAAGTTGCATGAAATCCAATTTCAAGATTAAAATAAACTCTTTATTTTAATTATAAAATTATTAAGAATATTATATATATACATATATATATATATATATATATATATATATATATATATATATATATATATATATATAACCACGGTATATATTATATATATATATAATCACGTGATATGTATATATATATATATATAAATCCGTTACTATATCTTATATATATATATATATATATAATATGTAATCATGTGATATGTATATATATATAAATCTGTTACTATATATTATATATTATATATATACATGTGTAATCCATTACTAATCACCCATTTAATTAAATCAAGTGATTTCGTTTTTCATAAAATAATAATTTTACACAACTAATTATGCCCAATAAATTATTCTAAATACATACCCATATATAAATAGAATCAAAACAATTAATAATTCGCATAAAGATTGGCTTTGATACCACTGTTAGGTTTGTATGTAACGCGAGCATGCAATCAAATTACATAAATATAGCGGAAGCGCGACAAAACGGATTTTAATTTTTTTATACAAACCATCACCATGATCGTTCTTTATGCACAATTATTAATTAAACGAAAGAGATGGAGAATAAGAATTATACCCTTGTAGAATTCTAGCTTCCTCAGGTACAAGTTCAACTCCAATTCCTTCGCGTTCTCCTTGAATTCAACGGTGTGATTCTTTCCTTTGATCAATGTTAGCCACCCAAGTGTTTGGCCTCTAGAGGTGATCCACCAAGGAATAATACCTATTCAAGAAGATGGGTGTTTGGCAAAACCCTAGTTTTCTATCTCTATAGAAATTGTAAGTACTCTCCACAATCTAATGCAAGAGTGTGTAACCCTAATCTATGATAAGACTTCTCTTATTTATAGATGTAGGAAAACCCCTTCCCTAAACTATTTAGGATTAGGGTTTCTATTTTAATTAAACTCCTTTAATTATATTCCTAATCCAATTAGGAATTAATGAGAGAGAGAGTACTTCTATTAATTAATTCCCAATCCCTATTAGGAATTAAATAATAGTTATATTAATTAATTCCCAATCCCTACTAGGAATTAAATAATAGTAATATTAATTAATTCCCAATCCCTATTAGGAATTAAATAATAGTAATATTAATTAATTCCCAATCCCTATTAGGAATTAAATAATAGTAATAGTAATAATAATAATAAGACTCCTCTTATTAATTTATATTTAATATTTCCAAAATATTAAATAATAAATATTAAGCTATTTAATTTATTATATCTCCATAGATTAAATTAAATACACTTAACTTATTATTACAATTATGCCATTTACTTCTTAAATAAATATTTTCCTTTTGCGGTGTGACCCTTTAGGTTCTCCATATTAAACCGGTTGTGAATAAATCAATTAGAACAATTCTAATATTATTTAAATAAATAAATTAAACTATTTAATTCATTTAAATAAATAATATTTATTCTACAATAAGGGTAAGCCCCCTTAGCGATCAACGACTTTCCAGATAATATAGATTTCAACATTAATCACAAAAGAACCTTTGAGTAAATAGTTACCGTACAATTCAATCCTTCTACCATACAATGTCCCAATTAAATATAAGACATGGAATTTCTGTCAAGTCTTATTTTTATTTAATTATATGTATTTCGATTCCCAAATGCACAACTCTAAATAATGCAAATTAGAAACTCCTTTCTAATTTCATTCTGCCTTGGCCAAGGACTACTGAGTTATCATTTATCGAATCACATAGGAAATTCACATCTTTTACTAGACGTGGTAGATTCTTTGTTGATCATTCACCTATCTCCATGTACAACTTATTATACCCAATCATACCCTTTGATATACCCTAAAGGTCTTAAGGGGCATGTCAAAGTATAACTTATCATACACAAGATACTATGATGATCTCAAGTCTAAGGATCACTTGTACTACTATCACTAGAGGAATTCCTATTGACAGCCGAGTAAAACTCCATTAGGTATTCCTTAGCGAGTCACGTTCAGTGAACTTATTCTCCAATAAGCACCTACATACTTGCTTTAGTGTCTCCACACAAATGATTATGAGATCAATCATCCTCTTCATAAGAGCAAGCAACGTATGTACTAATCTATCCGGATTCACTAATCCCCAATTTAGTAATCCAACGATTAGGAACAATTTTAGTTTGTGAGCTATCTTGAATTTAGATCTCATTAGCATGATCACCATCATGATTCTAAAAGCATTGCTCAAAACTATGGGTTTATCACATTTAATATAACAGCACCATGTAGATAATATAAAATGCCTTTTAAGAAAATCAATTCTTTTATTAATAAATGAATAAGATTACAAAGTATATGCTACATCATATCAAATATGATTGGCTTGTGTGCATACTACTTTCAAGTTCAACACCCGAGCTCCTCCTCTTTCTTTCTTTTTCTGCACCTCTCTTCTCTCTACTTTGCTCTCACTCTTTCTGCAGCACAAAGCTTGGTAGTTGAAAGTTTGAATGGGATGACAGCTTGGAGGCTTCGGGAGAATGAGAGGGAGTAGCTCAAGAAAGTCTAGCATTTGGGAAAATTAGGGCATTAAGCCCATCAAATGGCAGCGTGCTGCCGGCTATCCACTCTAGTCCTTGCATTTGATTGGTCCAAGGGTTTAGGTTGGTTCCCACTTAGAATAGCAAGCCAAAATAAATACCCAAATACACAAAAATGTACCCGAATATTCCCACTTTTGTACCCAATTTGGTAAATAATTCTACCCAAAATTAAAATGGGTACTCCCATAAATTATTGGGACACATAAAAATAATTATTATGGGATTTATCCAAATATTCAGAATAGTCATATTATACATTTCGGATACCGAATAAAACACGATTGGGCTCAAAATGAAAATCTGACACTTGGAGAAATTATCACTTCGCACAGGTGTATTATTGAAATTTATTAAGGTCGAAAAAGATGCAAAATGTTATGGCGTGAACAGTGCCTCGGTAAACGTGCCTCGTGAATAGTGATTTTTTGTGATTTTTCACGAAGTCAGTATATTCACCCTTGCAACACGTAAAATTCAACACATACACATATTCTAGGTTATAACATAACCTATAAGCACATAACACATAATAATATAAATAAAAATAAAAATTCACTTTATTCACACATAAACTCGGGTTACAAGGAAATTAAAATTCCCGATCGTTACAAGAGCTTAAAAGTTAAATATGTAAACTTATCTTTATTTGAGCACTATGATACTAAGAGTTGAATTCAGATTTTGATTGGTTTGATATATTGCACACACACACATGGAAGGGTTGAGAGTAAAGGTATAACTGGTGATAAGTTGGATTATTGATGGTGCATAAATTTGAAGTCCTGTTGAATTATTAGTTACTGATTTCTGAGGCTAGATTTTTTGTAATTTATGCTGATTAATTGCTTGAGTTTAGTCAATCATGCATGTGCATTCATGTAGGTAGTTAGTTTAATTGTTGTTTTTGTGTGTCTTGTGTTTTTACTTGAGGACAAGCAATGTTTTGAGTTTGGGGGTATTTGATGAGTGGGTTTCAACTTACGAATTAGATGCATCTTTGGCTTAACTCTTTACCATCTTTAAGTGTTTTTAGTATCTTTTTATTCATTTTCGTGTTTATTTTGTAGGTTGAGGCTTCGGATAGAAAGAACAAGGAAATTTGATTGAGGTGGTTCTCGCCGGGGCGAGCTTTTTAAGCTTGCTTTCTCGCCGGGGTGCGACTTCGTCGGGGAGGGGAATTTGCAAAGGAATTTCTCGCTGGGGCGAGGATGCGGCAAGAGCAAAAAAAATATTTACTTTCATAAGGATCGGTTATTTTAGGAGGTTGATGCTAACAAGGATTCTTCTTACTAATCTGACGAGGAGACTATAAGAGACATATGAAGGCATGGAAAAGAGACACTTACACTTACAATACCCAACACGTAGAGATTGATTTGCAGAGCTAATTGTGGAGATTGGAGATTAGAAAAGCTTCGTGAAGAATTCAAATTTGTGGTTGGAAGATTGAAGAAACTTATTGAGTTTTTCTTGATCTTTTATCTCAGATTTGTAATTAATTACGATGGTTTATTCTAGGATTTTGGTTTTTATTTTCAACATGAACTAAACTTGAATTAAGGCTGCAATTGAACCTTTTGTGCTTATGACTTAAGTAGCCAATTAAATCCAATTATTATTTTATACTGAGTTGTCTATCTTATTCTGTGTTTATTGATTGATTGTGTGACAACCCAAATTCTCAGTAATTATTAAATGAGAATTTAATAAATAAATTCTTATTAAGAGAGGTATTGGATTTAAATAAATAAATATATGTGTTATATATTTTGAAATATATGATTCGATGTGAAGTGGTTAAGTGTGAATATAAAAGAGAAATATAAATTTATGTATTGGAAAATGAAGTTTAATAAATAATGAGAGTAATTCACTTAATTTAAAATAATGAATCAATGTAAATATATTGGTTTTATTAAAGTTAGAGTTTAATATATATGTGTAAATGCAATAAAATTGTGAGTTTTGTTATAGTTAAAAATATTTATGGATTTGAATAAATATTTTATTTGGAATATTTATGGAATAAATATTCAATGAAAATTATTATATAATAGTTTGTTTAAGTATGATGATATTAAATAAATTGATGATAAATAAATTTATAATTTGTGCGTATTTTAGTACGCTAAAGTGATGATAAGATTCTAATTTAATTAAATAATTAAATTAGAAATATAATGATTTGTTAAATAAAATTGAAGTTATATTTGTTAAATAATTTAATTAAATATGATTTAATTAAATTAGATGTGACAATTGTGAGCTATATAATAAGTGTGACATGTGACTTTACAATAAGGGAATATAAAAATAACTTAGTGGAGGTTCTATTGTGTCAAGCCAAACGTGACCTTGTGGCCTTTAGCTTTCTTAACCGCTGAAACTCCCAATTAGAGGAATACGTAAAGTTGTCAGCATTTTTTGATAAAAAAATATATACAGAGGAGAGGAGGAGGGAATTGGGAGAGAAAGCTCCATGTGAAACAAATTAAGAGGAAATTTGAGAGAAATCAAAGAAGAAGAAGAAGAAGAAGGAATCAAGCAAATTCTAGCCATCTAGCTAATTAAAAGTAAGTTTTCTAAGTTTCTAAGTTCTTAGTTTGTGTTCTAAGTTGTTTGTATAAAATCAATTTGATTGTGTAATGGATAAATATGTTGTTGGGTTATAATAATCAAATTATACATGAGCGATTTTGAGTAATCAAATCCATGAAAACATGAATTAGAAGAAGAAAATTGAGTTTTGTAGTAATATGTATATTTTGGTCTATTTTGAGACTAAAATTGATGGTTAATTCATGTATAAAATCTGTAATTGATGATGGATTATGTTAGTGTTCTGAGAAATGAAAACGTTGCAAGTTGAATTAATCAATTTGGTTGAGAAACGAATTCGTGAGAGTTAGATTCCCTAAATGTATTAAAATATGAAAAACTAGTAAGAACTTGAAACTTGAGTTCTAAATTTGATAATTTGAAGTTTGTGAGTTGTTAAAAAGTGTTGGTACATATTTAGTTTGGTGTTTATTAAGTCTATAGCATCCAAGATTGGTTAAATAGGACCTCAAGTGTTGTTGCAAGCGATTGTGGCCTTAGCAGTGTCTTCTGCAGAAGCTGAGTCTGCGCATCAGCGCAACTGCACCGATGCCAAGATCAAAAGCAGTGCAGCTGCGCCATGCCAGAAGACAGAAGCTGAGTCTGCGCTAGGGCACAGCTGCGCCGGAATCTAGGCCAAAATGGGTGCAGTTGCGCCGGGCTCAATGCAGGCCTGGACTAGTTTGACCTCTTGTAGTAAAATGGTCATAACTTTTTCATACGAACTCGGAATCGGATGATTCAAGATGATTCAGAAAGATAAGAGATAGACATACAACTTCCTTTTAATAAGGTTTTGTATTTGAGGTCTGTAACAGGTCCTAAAATGGTCATTTTTAAGACTGATGTGCAATTGACAGCAAACGCAGGTTATCGGACATACGCGTAAGCACGCGTAATGCTCTTAACAATGTAAAATGATATTCTAAATTTTAAAACATGATCATTATGAGTTATATTGATGCTTAGCATTAATCAATGATGAATTAGATAAGTGTATGAGTATGCTAAGCATGTACGAAGGAGGCAAGTTAGGCGTGTGACGTTTAAACATCGAAGCGCCGCGTAAAGTGTTAATGCACTTAAATAGTGCTTTGATTCTATTGAAATGAATATTATAAGAAATAGAATGAGGTTTTTATAAACTAATGAGGATGGATGATGATGAAGGTTTTAACGTTTTCAAACTACGCGACGACGAGAAATGTTTTAGAGTTAATCGCATAAATCATCTATAAGGTGCGAACAATATGGAATAAGAATTATTCTTAGTGTAAACCATTATGTGAAACCTTACTAGTGACTAATGAATGATGTAAATGATTATATATTGTGTAAGATGCATGAGGTACAGATAAGTATAAGCTGTTTATGGTAATTAGTAATCTACGAGCTAGACAAGTCTTTCAGTTCCTATTTGTTATGTGAACTCGATGATTAACTGCTTTAAATTTATACTGTAAAGAGCACGTGTTACATATATTATGAGTACGAAATGTTAAAGTCAATATATGACTTCCTTGATTGAGTAAAGAATGTTGATTGAATTACGGAATTCAATCCCTACTTGATATGTGACGTACAACATGTAAATTATGTTTACCTAGATGCTTACGTTATATAAGATGAGCATGATAATTATGTCTTACGTGATGTATGAAAACTGTTAGATTTTGCTGGGCTGTCGAGTTCATTCTTGCAAATAACCATTTTTGCAGGTTAAGGATTCAAGGTAAAGTTATGTGCTACCTAAATGACGTGGATCAAAATTATGCATGAAGATTAGATGTTCTAGTTGAAGTTAATACTTGAGCTATGTTAAGATTTTTGTTAAATGTATTTATGTTATGTTGCAAAGTGTATATTGAGATGTAATCTTATATAGTAAGTTCGACAAAGCGAATCATGATATTGTCATGATTCTAAGATATTTAGACATAAAGGTTGAAACTTTTGGGAACGAGGACAATTTGTAATAGAATAGTTTTAAGTTATTCCGCATATTAATGATTGTGTCATTGAATAATGATAAATTTAACAGAAGATTGATGTATTGTGAACGACCGATGTTGAAAGTTAGATTGTTAAAATTTTGGGGACGTTACAGTTGGTATCAGAGCTGATAGGTTAGAAACCTTAGGTACGAGTACCTTAGGCTATAACCTTAGAGAAAAGAGGTGAAGATGAGAGAGGTTAAAGAATAATAAGTGAAGTATAATTATGGTGCAATCGTATTCTTTACTGGTTGATGTATGGTATCTGGGCTAAACAATTCATTCAGAGAGCGGAGGTTGATACGAACTAGCAACCGATCTAACTCGCTGTGAGAGACAGTGTAGACGAGACGGGAACTAGTTTGTTGGTTGTTTGTGGGAAACCACCCAGGTGCTATACTGAATACTGTTAGAGACTCGAGGTGTACCGAGTATAGAATTATGGATACGTATGATTAAGACGTGATTCTTTTCATATAGGTAGATATATGAGATGAGTTAAGACCTATAAACGTTATAAGAAAAAGACGCGAATGATGTGTCGTAAACTCGAACAAAATATTGAATAATATGAATAAAGATAGAGATTCTTAAAAGAAGAATTGATATATATATGATATATATATATATATATATATATATATATATATATAAACAAGAAGATTCAAAGAAGAATCTTGAAGAGTTATGAAAGATGAGAACCAGGAGTTACCTGACTCCAGTAATAAAGATGGTGTTAATAAATAGACGATATCTATAAGATGAGAATGATATAATGATAAGGGTGAACTCAAATAGAGTTTAGAGAATTCATGTGAGACAAGATTATGATAAAATGATTAGGTTCAAAGAAGAACCTAAAGAGCTAAAAGAACAGGGAACACCTGAGTTGATTAATCATAAGATAACGTGATTAAAGAGAAGAATAAAGAAGATCGTAAGATGAGACGATCATGAGATAAGAAAGAATCGTAAGAAGAGATGATGATAGAACGAGATCACGACGTGATCTACTAAAGTTGTAAAATGTCAGAAGATCTTAAATGATTGAATGGTTGTAACATGATGCTATAAAGAGATGGTACTATTAAATAGTACGAGATAAACTCACGAGGAGTTATGGATGATGAAATACGAGAAATTCGTATCAAGCAAAGAGTTAAGTTAAGAGCAAGATGAAATTAGGTGGGATTTCAATTGAGGACTCATGTTAGTGGCTGAGTTGTACGATTCCTGGTATGGGACGGGAATTTGTGCTTGGTTTGAGAACTACTTAGCTTCCAATATTAATATAGTGGTTGAGTTGAACAAATCCTGGTATGGGATGGGATTTGTCCATGGTTTAACAACCGCTCAACTTCCTATATTGATTAGTGGTCGAGTTGGTTCGACAACCACTTAGCTTCCTATATTGATAATCATTGAAATATTATTGTCGCACTATCGATATACGTATGACGAGAAGGTGATTCTTTTCTCATATTTATATTTGATAGTTAGAGAATATTAAGATTAGGTATGGTTCTTAAAACTCATACTTATGGTAGGATCGTGACTCATAATCGTATGGTGGAACCCCTCAGCGAATGGACGATTTTGGTCTGACTAGGATAAGTTCCTAAACTCATATGATTGTGGTATGTTCCTGAATTTCCAAAGTGTGGTAAGTTTGATGAACTGTATTGGGTATAGAAAAGTTATGTTATAGATAGCATTGATGATATTGAAGAATGATAGAATGATTGAGTAATGAAGCAATGGAGTAAAGATTGAAGTTTATGGAGAGAAATGGATATTCCGAATCTTCTAGCTCTGCTAGATTTTCAAAATTTATTGACATCGTGCTGAAATTCACAATTTTGAATTCTCAAAAATATATTGGGTCAATGTTGGAGCCAATGAGTTTTAAAAGGTGCTATTATTCGTACGTCTATGCTAATTGTTTCAGCTAGACAAAAATGATTTAAAATTATCAAAATGTATTTTGAACGATGGAGTCATCAATGTAATTGAACCTAGTGTTGGATGTGATCGAAGGATCGTCAGCCCACTATAGTATGATGTAGTATGACAAAGTCTTAAAATGACGACATCCTCAACGTACTATTAAAATGGTACGGTATCATGACGTCATAAAAGAATTTTATTTTTTCTATTAAGTTATGAAAAGATATACTAATTGAGTTGGCTAAAAATGTTTTGACTAATATCCGAATTATTGTTCAAGGTCTATGCTAATTGATTCGGCTAGACAATTATTGAAAGATGTTTATGAAGTTCAAGAATTCTTTGAGATTTTATGCCAAACCGGTTTATTCTGGTACGGAATTTGTATTAAGTCTGAGGTGAACCAACCCTGTAATAGGGGATACGCAATAGCGTTAATATGTATGTGCACAATACATAGTACGAAGGGCTGATCACCTGGAGTACGAGAAGAGATGGTCAATAGTCTTTTGACTGTTAAAGGTTATAGTAGAAATATTTGTTAACCTAGGACAAGGTTCAAGTCTTTACGACTCCTCAGTAGAATATTGAAAGTTTTTGAATGTATCTTTAAATTCTTGAGTTATTCATACTGCTTCCTAATTATTGAACAATTGTGGAAGATTCTTATTCTCTTGAAAGGTGGAAGTGGAAAGAAAATATTCCTTAAGAAGGGATAGGCTATAGAATGTGGCATGTGTTGATAAGTTAAACAAACTATAATAAATCCAAAAAAGAAATGAAATTCCAGAAAGGGAAGAAATAAATTTAGTTGATGATGACTAATGATGAGAAATTTTTGAAGAGGAAGATGTGAAGAACGCAATGATTTTAAAAAGATCCTTAGAGAAAGAACTTGGTCATAGAACCCAATGAATAATTTGAGATTAATGTAAAGTCCATTCGGGTAGCTGGAAGGAACGAATATTAGTAAATTAAAATTTCGAGGACGAAATTCTTAGAAAAAGGGGTGAATGTGATATCCCGAATATTTATACGATGCTAAATCAGGATATTAAATGATTACGACGAGTATGATATGCAATGAGTGCGTTAAAGGGCTAAGGAATATATAATACTCGAAGTATTCCAAGTTTAAGTTAAGGTGATGAAATAAAACCTACACTAAGGTAATGAATGAGTTAAAAAAAATATGTAATACTCGAAATAATATCGAGTTGAGATAAAGATTATGAAGATTAGAACCTAGAAGAATTTATTGAGAAATGAGTGGCGTAGAAATTATAAAACCTATAATAGGTAATGCGTTGAAGTTATTCAGCTATAAAATTGTGAAAGAGATTGAATGAAAATCGAGTAAGGAGGGTTTCAGTGATTCCGAGGACAAAATCCTTATAAGGGGGGAAGGATGTGACAACCCAAATTCTCAGTAATTATTAAATGAGAATTTAATAAATAAATTCTTATTAAGAGAGGTATTGGATTTAAATAAATAAATATATGTGTTATATATTTTGAAATATATGATTCGCTGTGAAGTGGTTAAGTGTGAATATAAAAGAGAAATATATATTTATGTATTGGAAAATGAAGTTTAATAAATAATGAGAGTAATTCACTTAATTTAAAATAATGAATCAATGTACATATATTGGTTTTATTAAAGTTAGAGTTTAATATATATGTGTAAATGCAATAAAATTGTGAGTTTTGTTATAGTTAAAAATATTTATGGATTTGAATAAATATTTTATTTGGAATATTTATGGAATAAATATTCAATGAAAATTATTATATAATAGTTTGTTTAAGTATGATGATATTAAATAAATTGATGATAAATAAATTTATAATTTGTGCGTATTTTAGTACGCTAAAGTGATGATAAGATTCTAATTTAATTAAATAATTAAATTAGAAATATAATGATTTGTTAAATAAAATTGAAGTTATATTTGTTAAATAATTTAATTAAATATGATTTAATTAAATTAGATGTGACAATTGTGAGCTATATAATAAGTGTGACATGTGACTTTACAATAAGGGAATATAAAAATAACTTAGTGGAGGTTCTATTGTGTCAAGCCAAACGTGACCTTGTGGCCTTTAGCTTTCTTAACCGCTGAAACTCCCAATTAGAGGAATACGTAAAGTTGTCAGCATTTTTTGATAAAAAAATATATACATAGGAGAGGAGGAGGGAGTTAGGAGAGAAAGCTCCCTATGAAACAAATTAAGAGGAGATTTGAGAGAAATCAAAGAAGAAGAAGAAGAAGAAGGAATCAAGCAAATTCTAGCCATCTAGCTAATTAAAAGTAAGTTTTCTAAGTTTTTAAGTTCTTAGTTTATGTTCTAAGTTATTTGTATAAAATCAATTTGATTGTGTAATGGATAAACAAGTTGTTGGGTTGTAATAATCTGATTATATGTTATACATGAGCGATTTTGAGTAATCAAATCCACGAAAACATGAATTAGAAGAAGAAAATTGAGTTTTGTAGTAATATGTATATTTTGGTCTATTTTGAGACTAAAATTGATGGTTAATTCATGTATAAAATCTGTAATTGATGATGGATTATGTTAGTGTTCTGAGAAATGAAAACGTTGCAAGTTGAATCAATCAATTTGGTTGAGAAACGAATTCATGAGAGTTAGATTCGCTAAATGTATTAAAATATGAAAAACTAGTAAGAACTTGAAACTTGAGTTCTAAATTTGATAATTTGAAGTTTGTGAGTTGTTAAAAAGTGTTGGTACATATTTAGTTTGGTGTTTATTAAGTCTATAGCATCCAAGATTGGTTAAATAGGACCTCAAGTGTTGTTGCAAGTGATTGTGGCCTTAGCAGAGTCTTCTACAGAAGCTAAGTCTGCGCATCAGCGCAGCTGCGCCGGTGCCAAGCGCAAAACCAGCGCAGCTGGGCCGTGCCAGAAAACAGAAGCTGAGTCTGCGCTAGGGCGCAGCTGTGCCAGAATCTAGACCAAAATGGGCGCAAGCTGCGCCGGGCTCAATGCAGGCCTGGACTGGTTTGACCTCCTGTAGTAAAATGGTCATAACGTTTTCATTCGAACTCGGAATTGGATGATTCAAGATGATTCGGAAAGATAAGAGATAGACCTATAACTTTCTTTTCATAAGTTTTTGTATTTGAGGTCTGTAACAGGTCCTAAAATAGTCATTTTTAAGACTGATGTGCAATTGACAGCAAACGGAGGTTGTCGGACATACGCGTAAGCACACGTAATGCTCCCAACAATGTAAAATGATATTTTAAATTTTAAAACATGATCATTATGAGTTATAATGATGCTTAACGTTAATCAATGATGAATTAGACAAGTGTATGAGTATGCTAAGCATGTACGAAGGAGGCAAGTTAGGCGTGTGACGTTTAAACATCGAAGCGCCGCGTAAAGTGTTAATGCACTTAAATAGTGCTTTGATTCTATTGAAATGAATATTATAAGAAATAGAATGAGGTTTTTATAAACTAATGAGGATGGATGATGATGAAGGTTTTAACGTTTTCAAACTACGCGACGACGAGAAATATTTTAAAGTTAATCGCGTAAATCATCTATAAGGCGCGAACAATATGGAATAAGAATTATTCTTAGTGTAAACCATTATGTGAAACCTTACTAGTGACTAATGAATGATGTAAATGATTATATATTGTGTAGGATGCATGAGTGCAGATAAGTATAAGCTGTTTATGGTAATTGGTAATCTACGAGCCAGGCAAGTCTTTCAGTTCCTATTTGTTATGTGAACTCGATGATTAACTGCTTTAAATTTATACTGTAAAGAGCATGACGTGTTACATATATTGTGAGTACGAAATGTTAAAGTAAATATATGACTTCCTTGATTGAGTAAAGAATGTTGATTGAATTATGGAATTCAATCCTTACTTGATATGTGACGTACAACATGTAAGTTATGTTTACCCAGATGTTTACGTTTTATAAGATGAGCATGATAATTATGTCCTACGTGATGTATGAAAACTGTTAGATTTTGCTAGGCTGTCGAGCTCATTCTTGCAAATAACCATTTTTGCAGGTTAAGGATTCAAGGTAAAGTTATGTGCTACCTAAATGACGTGGATCAAAATGATGCATGAAGATTAGATGTTCTAGTTGAAGTTAATACTTGAGCTATGTTAAGATTTTTGTTAAATGTATTTATGTTATGTTATAAAGTGTATATTGAGATGTAATCTTATATAGTAAGTTCGACAAAGCGAATCATGATATTGTCATGATTCTAAGATATTTAGACGTAAATGTTGAAAGTTTTGGGAACGAGGACAATTTGTAATAGAATAGTTTTAAGTTATTCCGCATATTAATGATTGTGTCATCGAATAATGACAAATTTAACAGAAGATTGATGTATTGTGAACGACCGATGTTGAAAGTTAGATTGTTAAAATTTTGGGGTTGTTGCAGATTGTTTGGCCAACAATTAGCGGGATAACTTAGATGAATTCGGGAGATGAAATCTAGGGTTAGATCTGAATAAGATAGCATATATTCTTAATTATTTGTATGGGATGAATAATTAGGGTTGTGAAATGAATAGGGATATCTCTTTACTGCATGTAACTATTGGGAATTAGTATTTAATGAATTTAATCTTTTAGTTTTGCATAGGAATATCGCAAAATTAATTGGGTTAAATAAATTTGTTTGAACACTTGGAAAAGGGCTTACAAATAAAGTAGAATTCCTGTTAACAACTTTATTGAATTTAATAATTGGATAAATTGGGGAACTTAGTTATCTTGCATGATTGGGAATATTGTAATCTTAAGCTTTAAAATCTGAATTTCAATCTTCGTGTTAGTTGTTGATCTTGGCTTTAATTTAATTAGTCTTAATCAATATTCAAATTGTAATTGTTTAATAAAATAGAGTAATTTAGGTTGGTAGTTGAAAGTATAAACTACAATAATTCTCTGTGGGAATGATACTCTACTTATCATTATATTACTTGTTGATCGTGTATACTTGCACGTAATTGTTGATTGTGAAATTGGACAACAATATATGTGATGTAGACCTCAGACTGTGAGAGGTAGTATGTAAATATGATGTATCCCCACTTTATGTGTATAAAGGGAATATAGTTTTGATAGATCCCATCTTTTAATGCTAAAATGGGATAGTTAGCATATATAAAAATATGCCAGGGAATTGTAACACAATGAATAATTTAAGGTTTTGTTTAAAATCAGATAATACTGCCAAGAAGAGCACCACGAAACCAAAGGGACGAAAGATTCGTTAATAATGAAGAAGGGAATGCAAACCCGATGCAAGACTTTGTAAATATGTTAGCAGATGCAATGCATAATAGAGCACCAGCCGCAGGAAATCAGCCAGATAATCGATTGGTAAACTTTAAAGATTTTAAGGCAGTAGGACCGCCGGAATTTAAGGAAATAATAGACCCAATTGAAGCTCAAACCTGGGTAAAGGAAATAGAGAAAGCTTTTATTATTGCGAGAGTTGCAGAGGAGCAAAAGGCAGCTTTTGCTACCTACTTGATGAAGGGTGAGGCTAATTTCTGGTGGGAATCGAATCAGAATAGGGCTGGAGAAGGTGCGGTAGCGTGGGAAAGGTTTAAAGTACTATTTTTTGAGAACTACTTTTTGCAGAGTATGCAAGCAAGGATGGAGATTAAATTCTTAGAATTGAAGTAGGAGAATTTGTCTACACCGCCAAATTCAATGGACTAGCTAGATTCGCTCTGCATCAAGTATGCACTAAGGCACGGAAGACGCGAAGGTTTGAGAATGGATTAAAACATGGATATTCATCAAGGTAGCCGTGTCACAAATTGATTCGTTTTCCACTTTGTTGGAGAAGGCAATCATTGCAAAAGGAGGAAGTGATGCAATATCCAAGTATAATCGGGAAAAGAACAAGAAGAAGATCGAAGGTGGAAATCAGAATGTCAGTAGTGGTGGTAGCAACAACAAGAAGCGCAAGTGGAACAACAGCAGTGGTAATAACCCGGGAATCAGGAAGGGAGTTTATAACAACAGAAGCAGGCCTGTGGAAAATGTGGGGAGAATCACTTGGAGGAATGCATGAAAGGAAAGAATGTTTGTTATAATTGTGGACAGGAGGGGCACATCTCACCCAATTGTCCCAAACCAAAGAAGGGAGGATGTTTTTCATGTGGAGGAACGGGACATAGATTCAAGGACTATCCAATGAAGAAGAGTACTGATGGAGGAAGTGGTAACAAGGGTAGTAACACCAAGTTAACCATCGGAGGACTAGTTCAGGCCAGTAAGCCGATGGCTCGAACATTCAACATGACAGTTCAAGATGCAGTGGCATCCAGGGAGGTGGTGTCATGTATTATTCTGATCAATAATATAAATGCATATGTATTATTTGATTCGGGAGCTACCTGTTCATTTATGTCTGATAATTTTGCTAGAATATTAAATTTACCTCGTGAAAAGTTAGAAAACTCAATGAACATAGAGGTGGCAAATAAAGAAGTAATTCCTGTTGAGTATATCCATAGGAATTGTTGTGTGGAAATAAGGGGACATAAGTTAAGCGTGAATTTAATTCCGATACGCTTAGGAGAATTTGATGTGATCCTAGGAATGGATTGGTTATTTAACCATGAGGCAGTTATTAACTGTCAGAAGAAGAACATACGCCTTAAGACACCAAATAAGTTTAATCTTGTATTTTATGGTAGTAAGTTGGTAAGACAAACGAGTTGTCTGACGATGATGTAGGCCAAGAAATTGTTAAAGAAAGGATGTGAGGGTTATTTGGCTCATGTAGTGGATACACAGAGAGTGAATTTTGACATGGGGCAGATACCTATAGTGAATGAGTTCATGAACGTCATTCCAGAGGATTTGCCAGGACTTCTACCAGACCGACAATAGAGTTTGTAATTGATTTAGTACCAGAGACAACGCCAATATCGAAAGCACCGTATAGGATAGCTCCTGTAGAGATGAGAGAATTAATGATCCAGCTACAAGAGTTGTTGGATAAGAAGTATATTCAACCGAGTGTTACTCCATGGGAGCACCGATGTTGTTTGTAAAGAAGAAGGACGGGTCGATGAGATTGTGTATGGATTATAGGAAATTGAAAAAAGTGACAATTAAGAACAAGTGTTCGTTACCAAGAATAGACGATCTGTTTGATCAACTTAAAGGAGCAAAGTATTTTTCGAAGATTGATTTTAGAACCGGTTATCATCAATTGAAGGTGAGGAAGGAGGATGTACCAAAGACAACATTTATAACTCGTTATGACCATTATGAGTTTTTAGTGATGTCGTTTGGACTGATGAATGTGCCAGCTACATTTATGGACTTGATGAATAGAGTGTTCAAGCCATACTTGGATAAGTTTGTGGTTGTGTTCATTAATGATATCTTGGTGTATTAGAAGATTGAAGAGGAGCATGCCGAGCATTTAAGGATAATACTGGAGACATTAAGGAATGAGAAATTGTACGCGAAATTTTTGAAGTGTGAATTCTGGTTGAAGAGAGTTCAATTTTTGTGATAGACTCTGCGACACGCTTGTGTGTGGTGGTCGTCGCCCAGATCGTTTCTAGTAAGCAAATTTGATCGATACCTTAACCCCTCGCCTATATGTAGACGATAAACCTCAGTATAATCGATCAAGCAATTGAATGCATGTAGGATGGAACACCAACAACACTATGACCCTCATTTAGTTGTAAATGATAATCTCCGTATGATTGTATGATGCGGTAGAGTAACGCCACACACAACTGTGATTTGTTATATGATAAGTTAATTATGAATCTCAAAAGAAAAACTAAGAATAATAACTTAGAAATCCTTCAAAGAACCAAACGTAGAGAATAGCTCTCAATTGTATAAAAACTTATAATAATAATTATTATTCAATAACATCAGCCAATCCTTATTTATACTACCCAAAAGGTAACTCTAATTGATAAGGAATAAACAAATTGATTTGGAAACAAAATTTTATCTAAGATATCTTCTAATTAGAATTGAAAACAAAATCATAACTAAAAATCTTGAAATCCCGTGCAAATTCGCGCTTAAAAGAAATCTGGAATGCGGAACAGAACTTGTGCGTCGCAGCCCTCAGATATGCACGTCGCGGCTCCGAGAATGGCGCGCCGCAGCCCCGAGAATGGCGCGCTGCCCAGAACTCCTGTCCAATTCGTTTTGTTTTGCTGATTTTGAACTAATTTCTTGCAATAACATAATGAACTTAGACTCATCCTTCGCCCATGAATTCTTTTCATTCCAAACATCTTGAATTAATCCGTTAAGTCCTTCTTTGAATCGTTTAGCTCGCGACCTCGTAACTGGACCAATTGGTACTTGAACTGGATCTGCCCACGTTTTCCCTCCGTGACTCCCATCCTTATCCGAGCTAGGTATGTCCTCATCATTGGGACATGTTATCGACAACGAGGGAATTTCTGTTAATCCTGCAAAGGTAGAAGCGGTAAAAAATTGGGGACAACCGAAGACGCCGACGGAGGTCAGAAGTTTCTTGGGATTGGAAGGATATTACCAGAGGTTTATTCAAGATTTCTCAAAGATAGTGACGCCGTTGACTAATTTGACAAGGAAGACTATTAAGTATGTGTGGACGGAGAAATGTGAGCAGAGTTTTCAGAAGTTGAAGAAGCGACTGAGTGAAGCACCTGTATTATCATTACCAGATAATACGGGAGGTTTTACGGTATATAGTGATGCATCTCACAAGGGACTAGGTTGTGTGATGATGCAGAATGGTAAGGTTATTGCATACGCATCATGTCAGTTAAAGGATTATGAAAAGGGATACCCTACCCATGACTTGGAATTGGTTGCGGTAATGTTTGCCCTTAAGATTTGGAGACATTATCTCTATGGAGAAAAGTGTGAGATATATACAGATCACAAGAGTCTGAAGTATATCTTTACACAAAAGGAGTTGAACATGAGGCAGAGGAGGTGATTAGAATTGATCAAAGATTACGATTGTAAGATTCTATATCATCCCGGAAGGGCCAACGTAGTGGCAGATGCTTTAAGCAAAAAGAGTAGAGAGAAGTTGTTTGTATTGACAGAGCAGGAAGAATTAGTAACGGAAATAGCTAGAATGGAGTTGGATGTGAAAAATCAGAATGATTTGGAGAAAGTAATAGAAATGGAAGCAAGTACGACGTTGTTAGACAAGGTGAAAGAGGCTTAGGGAAATGATGAGGAATGTAGTAACATAAAGAAATGGTTAACTAAAGGTGAAGAATTGAAGTATAAAATCGATAGCATCGGGTTATTGAGATTCGAAGAACGAGTTTTGGTACCTTCAGTACCGGAATTGAGAGAAGAGATTTTGCAAGAGGCCCATAGTACGAGATACTCGATACACCCAGGAAGCACAAAGATGTATCAAGATTTGCGTCAATATTTTTGGTAGTCGAACATAAAGAGAGAGGTTGCAGAATGTGTCAGCAAATATTTAACTTGTCAACGAGTCAAGGCAGAGCATCAATGACCGAGTGGATTGTTGTAGCCGTTAGAAATTCCTGAATGGAAATGGGAGTACGTCTCAATGGATTTTGTGGTAGGACTTCCAGCAACGTAGAAAGTTTACGACGCGATATGGGTGATAGTGGATCGTCTTACAAAGTCACCACACTTTTTGTCGATCAAGGTTAGATACAATCTAGACCAACTTGCCAAATTGTATATCAAGGAAAGAGTTTCGAGACATGGAGTGCCGATATCAATTGTATCTGATAGAGATCCGCACTTCACGTCAAATTTTTGGAGGAGTCTTCAAGAAAGAATGGGGACACAATTGAGATTAAGTACCGCTTATCATCCACAGACCGGTGGACAAAGCGAGAGAATGATTCAGACATTGGAAGACATGCTCAGAGCCTGTGTGATGGACTTTAAGGGAAGCTGGGAGGATCATCTTCCGTTAGTTGAGTTTGCATATAATAATAGTTATCACGCGAGCATTGGTATGCCATCGTACGAAGAACTGTATGGGAGAAAATGTAGAAAGCCCTTATGTTAGGATGAAGTAGGTGAAAGCAGACTGTTTGGGCCAGAATTGGTGCAGCAGACCATGGAGATCATCAAAGTGATAAGAGCTCGTCTAGTTACGGCTCATGATCGACAATAGAAGTATGCAGATTTCCATCGCAAGAAAAGAGATTTTGAAGTGGGAAGCTTCGCGTTTTTGAAAGTATCTCCCTGGAAAGAAAAAATAAGATTTGGCAAGAAAGAAAAATTGAGTCTGAGATTTATTGGACTGTTTGAGATATTGAAAAAAATAGGTGAAGTGGCGTACGAGGTAGCTTTACTTCCTGAACTGAAATATATTCATAATGTGTTTCATGTGTGAGTGTTGTGTCCATATAGGCCTGATTACAAGCATGTTATATCGTATGAGTCGATTGCAGTCGAGAAGGACTTGTCGTATGAAGAAGTTCTTATAGAAATTTTGAATAGGAAAGAGCAGAAGTTAAGGAATAAGGTTATACATTCTATCAAAGTTCTTTAGAGGAACCACAATGCTGAAGAAACTACTTGAGAACTTGAGGAAAAGATGAGGAAGAATTATTCAAATCTTTTTAAGTAACATTACGTTAAAATTCCGGGGACGGAATTCTTATAAGGAGGGGAGAATGTAATAACCAAGAATATTAGATCACTTTGTAAATGAATATATTAATTATTTATTGATGTATCAAATACTTTGTGACTTATGAAGGATGTGTATGTAACTAAATGAATATATATATATATATATATATATATATATATATATATATATATATATTATATGTGTATATATTTATTTATCATATTATAAGTAATAAAAAAAACCTTGTAAACCTAATTATACATTAGGTATGAGGATTAAATAACCTAAGGGGTATATTTATTTGAGAATTCTAGTATTTAATATATATACTAGTAAACTAACTTAAGAGATTTATTTCATTATCCCAACTTATTAAATTATATTAACCTAATTAAAGCAAGTCTAATTGGGTTATAAAATTAAATCTACATGAGTAATTATTTAAAGTCCAAAATAAGTAGACTAGTAACCCTAATTCAATAATTAGGGTAAAATAAAATTAATGAGTTGGACCATGCTAATTTATATGGCCCAAAACAATTTATTAGAGAGCCCAAACAATTAATGGAATGGCCCAAACTTTATCCCATCTAAATTGGACCTTCTAAATAATTAAATAAGTAAATAAATCATTAATTGAAAAATTAAAAATAAGGGAAAAGGGGTGGAGTAGCCGGATTTTTGATCACATGAGAGTGATGATGTTTTTTTCCCCACAAAGTACCATAGTTGGTAACCAAATCTACTAACTCCATGTCTATACAAGTAACTATAATAATTTATTAATGTGATAACACAGAAAGAAAGGATAAATGGGGTAAGAATGTATAGATATATACCTTGTAAGTATGCATTTTTGCTAGCATATAAAAACCCCAACTCATTAGCAACTAAAAGGTTACTTCTTATTTCATTCTATTCTTCGCAAAAAACTAAGAAAAGAAAATAGAGAGAGAGAGAGAGAGAAGGAGGGTTCGGATAACAAGGGGAGGAAGAAGGAGGGTTTGATCTTCATGCTACCTAAGTTCATCAATTATTTTGGGAAGACAAGGAAGTGTGCTCAAAGAACAAGGTATAAAAACCTTTAAACCCTAACCCTAGATAGTTTATATAACTTCTTTTCGTTGTCTTTGATGAAATGAAGAGTTTATGATCTTGAACCCTAGAACACTAGATCTACATGTTATAGGGTGTTTCATGATTAGATCATGCCATTTTAAGTGTTAATTTTATTGAAAAACAAAGGGGATGAAAAACTGCTTTGACCTTTAGAAAACCCTAAAATTTCAGCCACTTTGAAACTTTACCATTTGAAATCTACAAATTGTTTTTGTGATCCGTCAAAGAGAGGTGTTAGATCTATGGTTAACTATTAAACCCAAGTAGTAGTACTCAAATATGTTAACTGAGCAAGCCATGACATCCATTTTTCCAAAACAGGTATGCCGGGTAGACAAAACTGGAAATAAGAAAACTGTTTTGGCCAGTTTGTGTCAAGGGCTGTTTCGGCCACATTAGTTGTTCTAAAAATTCTGATCTTTTATAGTATGATAGTATGTTAAGTTACTAAGTCTTGTCCAAAGATGGTAAGTGTTGGATATCCAGAAGTGAAGTTATAGATTTTACAAGAAAGTGTGATTTTAAAAATAAATTGTAATAGCTCCTAAAATACAACTCCAAAATATGTGAAATTTTTACAACAGTTAGGTTTTGATAACAGGAGACTACTCTGAAAACGTCATAATTTTTGGACATAAGAATAATTTATGATAAATGTTATAATTTCGGACTGTTTTGGACTCTTTAAAAATAGTAAACGAAATTAAAAAATTTCAAGAAAAATATATTATTACTAAAGTACCATATACTAATATTTCCCAGAAAATAACAATTTTATAAGCTATTTTGATATTTTTTATACATATGTTTAAGTTAAGAATAAAAGAGAAATTTGAGTTATGTAAAGTTGAAAAATGTGTAAATGTGATTTTATTACTTAATGACCTTTAATATGATATATTAAGATTTTATATGGGTAATTTGATCATTTTTCATAAAATATTATGTGTATGGCAAAATGTGTATGTTAAATAAATTAAATAGAAAAGGATAAACAATTAAATTAAATTGTTATGAGTTTAATAAATGCTTAAAATATTATTAGCTAATTAATAATATTAGATTACAATATTATTAATATAAATTAATAATATTAGATTAAAATATTATTAAATGATTAATAATATTAGATTGAAGCATTAACAAATGATTTAAAATATTATTAAGTGACTAATAATATTAGATTAAAATATTATTAAATTATTAATAATATTAGATTAAAGCATTATTAAATGATTAATAATATTTAAAATTAAATAAAATATTACTAAATAGTTAATAATATTAGATAATGATTAAAATATTATTAAATGATAATAATATTAGATAAGGATTTAAAATATTATTAAAAGGATTAATAATATTAGTAAGGGATTAAAATATTATTAAATGATTAATAATATAAGGAAGTATATAAAGTATTATTAAATGACTAATAATATTAGACAAGCGTTTAAGATGATAATTATGTGATACCATATTATCAAGGGATGATAATATTACTAATAATTTAATGTAATATCTAGTATTTATTTGTGTGACTAAATATTAGATAATGTGTTATGAGAATAGTAGTACGATGAATGAATATATGATATGCTAATTGAAAGATCAATGATAGGTCTTTTCAAAGGAAGTTTAATTAAATTGCGTAGCAATAGTCTGCAAACGAGGCAAGTTTCCTAACTCAAACTTGAGTTATTATTTCAAAGCATGTTAGTGGATAATTATTGTTGATTATTCTACATCTATAATGATTATTGGTATTCACACTTAGTGCAATTAAATTTATGTTCTATAACTGTGAAATAATTTAAGTTCTGTTATTTATGAACTGTTTATGAGCTAGATCTATGCTAGTTGTATCGGCTAGATCGAACATGTTTAAATTTATTAAATCAAATATGTTTTAAAAGCTGTCCAAACCAATTGTTGGTACAGATTCTTAGACTAAGAAAAAGAATAAATTTCTATTAAGGCAGTATATTGGAAAACGATTGTTTGCCCGTTTATTATGTGATTATGCATATTCGCCGAGTATGAAATGTTGATCCCCTTGATTACCAAAATCTACTAAAAGGTTCAGTTTAATTACTGAAAATTCCTTAGTATATGTTCATGGTCATTGCCGACCACTCAACTTAATCTTTCATTTATTTGAAATTTGAATTCTTATCCTTTCACAAATGTTATATTTAGTTGAAAATTCAGAAGTTAAATGATTTTCTAATCATGATATATTATCCTCGTAATTAAACTTGTTGAGCGAATTAGTTGCTCACTCTTGGTATATCATGACATTTATTTCAGGCAAACCTGAATGTTCGAAGAAGGATAGGGGCAAAGAAAAAGCTCAAGAATAGATTTATGTGGAAGTTTAATTTTAATGTTACCTTATGTAAATTACTTATGTAAACATTTTGTATTACTAAGGGTATATTTTAAGTAAAGGTTATTAGAACTTGGGAGTGTGATGTAGAACCTTATATAATGAACAATGTATGTTTATTTATTATGCAATAGATTATAGATTGTGTATGATGATGATGGATCGTGAGCACCGAACCCGTGGTTAGGAAACTCGGATATGGGGGCGTCACAGGTTGGTATCAGAACTATAGGTTATAAACATTAGGATACGAAACCTAGGCCATAACCTTAGAAGAAAACTCGTATAAAGTATGATAGGAGATGGATTGTGAAAATTCATCGAGTATGAGTTATACATAATAAAATATCATTTCATTTCGTCAATGAATATATTTTATTGTGATACTGACGTTGTTGTTTATTTGTTTTTGGTGTTATTATAGGATGTCTGAAGAGAGACAAGATAGCCATATAGTAGAACAAGAGCAGTCGAGCCCCATGGAGGAGCCTATGAAGATCAAGGCACGGCGAAGGATGTCCTGATAGGAGATTTGATGGCAAGGAACTCAGAGCTAGAGGATAGGATAACACATTTAGAGGAGCAGAACCTAACTCATCAGTTCATAGAGGAAAAATATAGGGAGCTAGCTTATCAGTCTCAGGCGGATTTAGCTGAGATGAAGGTGCAGTTAGATGGATACGTGACTTCGGCTCAACAGGTAGGGCCACTACTATACTAGATGGTTGCTAAGATTGCCGAGTTGAAAGAAAAGTTGGAGCAAAAAGAGTTGAAGATAGGAGAGAAGATGATAGAGAATTAGGCTATGAAGTTTGAATTTGATCTAGAGATTGCTGACAAGATTCGGGTTGAGGATGCCTGGGTCAGAGCAGCGAGGAGAGTTGATCAGTTGGAGAAAGAGTTGGATGCAAGTGTTGTGAGGATAGAGACTTTGGGACTGGCACTAGATACAACCTATAGAAGCCCGACAGTGGGAGATAGAGGCCTCATATGGAGGTAGGAGAGACCAGTCGCTCAGTTCATCGCCGAGTTATAGATGAATTATTTCCACAGGAGCAGCAGGAGCATGTTCATGCAGATATGGCTCATCAGGACATGCTGTGATGTGATAGTTTCGATGTTATGTATTGTATATAGATGCAGTTTGTACACCTTTTGTTTATAGGGTTATATATATGTGATGTAAACCTCAGACTATGAGAGGTAGTCTGTAAATATGATGTATCCCCACTTTATGTGTATAAGGGGAATATATTTTTGGTAGATCCTGTAACGCCCCTAAATCCGGATTACCTTATCCACGAATTCGGTGCATCACTGTGCAACTCATATATCATTCTAACAATAACTTACTGCGGAATAATAAAATATTTACATTGATTTAATATAAGTATTCTCGTCCCAAGTCTCGGAGCCATAACTAGAACATGACATAACTACACATCATACTAATAGGTCTGAATACATAACACAACTTAATATATAATCTTAAATAAGTCTTAACACATAACAAAAAAATATAACATAGGAGGGCAAAACTAATTCGTAGTTTTGCCTTTGCCTTTATCCTTTCCCGAGCTCTTGCCACGTTTTGTAACAACTGTAATGTTTATGGAAAGCAAGGATGAGCAACAAATTTGCCCAGTAAGTATAACAACAATGATAAGGAATAATCAATAGTAAAGTTTCACAATCTCAAAGGCTATAACGATTAATGATAGCTTGGGAAATAAGCATATAGATTGTAAACAAGGTACGTCTCAGACGTTTCAATTTAATTCTCCACTAACACTGGTGAGTCACTATAGTCTAAGTGATTACCAAATAAATTTAAGGATTTCAAATTTCCAAATGCAGGAATCACTGTGTGGCCACCATGGCACTTACCTTCGTTAGAATTAACAATATTTACATTATTAACCCCAAAAACAGGTACAATAGGTGATCAACCTAAAATACCTGGCGTTATGCATAACCCTCAAACATTCAACTTACGCGCATGTTGGTCCCCCGACAAAAATATAATTTTCCCCTACTAAGAGGGTTGTTCATCTCTGCAAAGAGTCCGCACCAAGGCAACTGGTTTGGATCGCTTTCTAAATCATGGACGTTGGTATAGCCGAATCAAATGGCATCGACTCTCTTCGTAAACTATTCATACATAATTTGGATTCAAAGGCTTTAATAACATTCGTTATAGCATAACTAGATATCTTGAACGATTATCAAATTATTTGCATAGACTTGGAATTCATACAATATATAAGTATTGCATGAAATGAAACTTCAATAAGATACTTGAATAAAATGGGAATGCTTGCAATAAACTAGAATATTTGTTCAATACCAAATTAAACAAGAATTAGAAACTTCCTAATAAATAAATTGAGTAAGGTTAAGGAAACTTGCATTCAACGCAACAAAAGAATAAAGATAGGAAACTTGCCTCTTTCGTTGATTAGGCTTAACGTAAATTGCTCTTCAAATGACCTACACAATTTAATACATATTCACGTACCAATTAGTCACATAAGGGATACGACTGACTCGGACGACCAAACTCATCGATAGCAGGTGCAGAATCTGTTTTTCCTTCATGCAATCCGACCCTCCTTCATTCTAGTCTTCATAACTCCTTCTCAAAACGTCCAAATGAGTACGTTTTCGACTCTATGGACTCCTAAGACACAGAGCTACCACATACCAAAAAATTAACAGACACCCATTAACAATAACATTCTCCAATCCTTGACCAAAGCTCAGGTTCATACTCTGTTTTCCACCATCATTCATATGATTTGCTTCAAATTCTTATCTCCCTCATTTGGACTCAGTTAGGGTGATTCCAAAGCCTAGGGCTTCGTAACTGAGTGTACTATAAGCACATAAAAGAATAAGAATTTAACAAGCAACATATTAATATCAAAAATTGACTCAATGACCACTATTCATCCATTCTGCATTTCCTAAACATGTTTTACCACTCTTACTACAATTCATTTTAACACATTTTTACTCCATTCGAACTGGGATATTCTCATAACCCATGGAAGTATAACATGATAACAACCAACAAAATTGTCAAACATGAAAAATAACTACACAAGTCCTCTAAATCAGTCCATGTTTAGTCCAAAGTCCATAATGTCCATTATCTTCCTCCTTTATGCATAGGTACGGATTTCTTTCATTATTATTTCACTTTCATGTTATTAAGAAGGTTTTTAAGGTCTTAACAATATCTTTAACCATTCATGAACAACTAACAACAATCATAACAACAACAAATCCAACCCACAAGCAAGCAAACTGGAAAATAAGAAAACTTAGAAACTTAAGAAGGAATGAGTTTGGATAAGTTGTTTACCTGTTGTAGCTACTTCTTGGATGTTAGAAAACTTGTTAGATCTTTGATAAAATCTCTCCTCTACCTTCTTGAGTTCTCCCATAGCCTCCTTTCAAGCTTTTTCTCTTCACCTACTTGCTTCTCTCTCTAGAATGGCTTCTCTCTCTAGAATACTTAAAGCTTTTAATAGATGGACTGAGGAAGATGAAAAAGATGAAGATGGTGTTGTGTAAGCTTAGAAAATAAGAAAATCTTGGTTTGGAGTTTGATGGGTTTTTTTCTCTTCTTCCTTTGTTCTCCCCGTACGCCCGCTTCTCTTTCTTCTTCAACCACTTGGTTAGTTTCTCTCTACTCTCTCTACAAATGAACTAAGCATGGAGGTGTTTTTGGAAATGGAAGATAAGGAATCAGATGAAAATGATATTGAGAGAAAGGAGTGAGTTTGGTTAACTGAGCTCCTTAGGAATTAATTGAGGAAGATGTTGGCTTAGTGGGATCTGTTTGTTCCCTTAGTCTTTCTCATTGCCTAGACAATGCACAAATGCTGGCATGAAAGATTCCACATGTTCCTTATCTCGTCTAATAATAATGCGCCACTTGCATTATTACAACCACTCCCGTCTACTCCCTCCTACTAACTCCTCCTTTTAATAATGCTTCCCTCCACTTGTATATATCTGATAATAATGCTCCCTCTTTTAATCAATAATGTCAATTTTCTTTCTCTTCCCATCAATCAGATTAATCACGTGGATAAAATAACAACTCTTATTAAACATTTGGGCTTCTAATTAAATTACCATCGGGCTTAAAATAAAATCCAACACTCGGAAAAATTAACTCTTCACATACACGCTTCAACGAAATTAATCAAAATCGAAAAAGGCATAAAAATATTTTGACATGAATAGTGCCACGTGAATAGTGACCAGTGAATAGTAACTCATGAATAATAACTCATGAATAGTAACTCATGAATAGTAACTCGTGAATAGTAATTTAACGATATTACGCGAAATTAATATATTCACTTATGCGAAATTACGACACATATAATTCATGCATTCACATAATCTAGGTTGTCACACAACCTTTAAACACATAATACATAATAATATTAATAATAATAATTTATAATATTCATAAGCTCGAATTACAAGGCTATTCAGAATTTACGATCGTTACAGATCCCATCTTTTGATGCTAAAATGGGATAGTTAGCATTTATAGAAATATGCCAGGGAATTGTAAGTGTATGACACTATGATTTGGTATATGAATATAAATGCAGTATAATGATTATATGTTTGACTAAGTTTAAATTGCGCATTAAATTTTAAATGCTAACACTAATAAGATGAGCATAAAATGTAAAACACAATGAATAATTTAAGGTTTTGTTTAAAATTAGATAATGCCGCCAAGAAGAGCACCACGTAACCAAAGGGAGGAAAGATCTGTTAATAATGAAGAAAAGAATGCAAACCCGATGCAAGACTTTGTAAATATGTTAGCAGAGGCAATGCAGAATAGAGCACCAGCCGCAGGAAATCAGCCAGATAATCGATTGGTAAACTTTAAAGATTTTAAGGCAGTAGGAATGCCAGAATTTAAGGGAACAACATACCCAATTGAAGCTCAAACCTGGGTGAAGGAAATAGAGAAAGCTTTTATTATTGCAAAAGTTGTAGAGGAGCAAAAGATAACTTTTGCTACCTGCTTGATGAAGGGTGGGGCTAATTTCTAGTGGGAATCGAATCAGAATAAGGCCGGAGAAGGTGCGGTAGCGTGGGAAAGGTTTAAAGTACTATTTTTCGAGAATTACTTTTCGTAGAGTATGCAAGCAAGGATGGAGATTAAATTCTTAGAATTGAAGCAGGAGAATTTGTCTGTTTCGGAATACGCCGCCAAATTTAACGAACTATCTAGATTTGCTCCATATCAAGTAGACACTGAGGCACGGAAGGCGCGAAGGTTTGAAAATGGATATAAAGCTACCTCGTACGCCACTTCGCTTACTTTTCTTAAAATTTTAAATGGTCCTATAAACCTCGGACTCAACTTGCCTTTCTTTCCGAATCGGATCTTCCCCTTCCAGGGAGATACCTTTAAGAACACGAAACTACCAATTTCAAAATCTTGGCTATTACGGTGCAAATCTGCATATTTCTTTTGTCGATCTTAAGCTGCTACTAATCTGGCCCTTATTATCTTCACAATATCTGCCATTTACTGGACTAATTCTGGTCCCAACAGTCGTGCATACCGATATTTGTGTGATAGCTATTATTTTAAGAGAACTCCACGAGGGGTAAATGATCATCCCAGTTTCCCTTGATATCCATCACACAAGCTCTGAGCATATCTACTAGTGTCTGTATAGTTCGATTGCTCTGCCCGTCAGTTTGAGGGTGATAAGTAGTACTTAGCCTCAATTGTGTTCCCATTCTTTCCTGCAAGCTCTTCCTTAAATTTGACATGAAATGTAGATCTCGATTTGAGACAATTGACATCGGCACTCCATGTCAAGAAATAATTTCCTTTATATACAACTTTGCCAACTGATTTAAATAGAATCAGATCCTTATTGGTAGAAAGTGTGCTGACTTCGTTAATCGGTCCACGATAATCCAAATTGCATCATAATCCTTCTGTGTGCTTGGAAGTCCTACTACGAAGTCCATCGTAATGTGCTCCCATTTCTATTCTGGTATCTTCAGTGGTTGGAGTAGTCCACTCGGTCTCTAATGCTCTACTTTGACTCGTTGACAGGTGAGACACTTACTGATGCACTCTGCCACATCTCGCTTCAAGTTGGGCCACCAAAAATGCTGACAAAGATCCCTATACATTTTTGTGTTTATTGGGTGAATAGGATATGGTGAATTATGTGCCTCATTCAAGATTGCCTCCTTTAGTTCAGTCACGACTGGCACCCACACACGTTCTTCGAAC
The DNA here is from genome assembly GCA_034770075.1 of Aralia elata. Lineage (NCBI taxonomy): Eukaryota > Viridiplantae > Streptophyta > Magnoliopsida > Apiales > Araliaceae > Aralia > Aralia elata. The sequence continues at coordinate 72,573,581 of CM068382.1, read as the reverse complement.
CTCAAAATACCATTTTTATCCAACATAAACTTTTCTCCATCATTTTCTATTATTCTTTTCTTTATCTTCTCACATTCCTCGTTATTCCCCTGTGCCTCCTTCACTTTTTCCAGCAACGTTGGACGAGCTTCCATTACGAATAACCGCTCTACTGCCCCTTTCGGACATTTCACTTCTATCTCCAGTCGCGTCATTTCCTTCACTAGCTCCTCCTGTGTTGTCAACCTAAACAAGCTCTCCATCCCTTTTCTACTCAACGCATCTGCTACTACATTTGCCTTCCCCGAGTGATACAAAATTTCGCAGTCGTAATCTTTAATTAGTTCCGACCACCTCCTTTGTCGCATATTGAGCTCCTTCTGTGTGAAGATATACTTCAAATTTTTTTGGTCCGTATATATCTCACATTTCTCTCCATAAAGATAGTGTCTCCAAATCTTCAATGCAAAAACTACCGCGGCTAATTCTAAGTCATGGGTAGGGTATCGCTTTTCATAGTCCTTTAATTGATGTGATGCATACGCAATGACCTTATCATGCTACATAAGCACACAACCAAGACCTTTCTGTGATGTATCACTATACACTACAAAACCTCATGTATCATTCGGTAGGGATAATATAGGCGCCTCACTTAATCTTTTCTTCAACTCCCTGAAACTTCCCTTGCACTTCTCCATCCAAACAAACTTCACAGTCTTCCTTATTAGATTGGTCAACGGGGTTGCTATCTTAGAAAAATCTTGGATAAATCTTCGATAGTACCCGGCTAGCCCTAAGAAACTCCGCACCTCAGTTGGTGTCCTCAGTTGTTCCTAGTTACTCATCACTTCCACTTTTGTATGATCTACTGAGATTCTATCCTTGTCTATCACATGACCTAAAAATTGTACCCTTTCATCCAAAATTTGCATTTAGAAAATTTTACGTATAACTTCTCCTTTCTCAGTGTCTCTAGTACAACCTTCAAATGCTCGGTGTGCTCTTCTTTGGTCTTTGAGTAAATCAAAATGTCGTCGATGAAAATTACCACAAACTTGTCTAAGTATGGCTTGAGAATTCGATTCATCAAATCCATAAATGCTGCCGGCGCATTTGTCAAATCGAAAGATATTACCAAAAATTCGTAGTGTCCATATCTCGTTCGAAATGTAGTCTTCGGCACATCCTCATTCCTTACCTTTAATTGGTGATATCCAGTCCTCAAATCTATCTTCGAAAAACATCTTGCTCCTTGCAGTTGGTCGAAAAGGTCGTCGATTCTTAGTAATGGATACTTGTTCTTGATCGTTGCCTTGTTCAAATCTCGGTAGTCGATACATAATCTCATCGATCCGTCTTTCTTTTTGGCAAACAAAACTTGTGCTCCCCATGGGGACTCACTCGATTAAATATACCCCTTATCTAGTAATTCTTGAAGTTGTATAATCAATTCCTTCATTTCCACTAGTGCCATTTGATACAGGGCTTTCAAAATTGGTGTCGTCCCTGGCGCTAAATCTATCACGAATTTAATTTCCCCGTCTGGCAGAAGACCAGGTAAATTGTCTGGAAACACGTCTTGAAATTCCCTTACTATCGGTATATTCTTCATTTCTACTCCCTCCTTCTTCGTATCTACAATATAGGCTAAATAGCCTACACATCCTTTCCTTAACAACTTCTTGACTTGCATCATCGTAAGACAACATGATTGTCTAAGTGACGTGCTACCATGAAACACTACCCTAGACCGGTTCGGGGTCCGAAGGTTCACACTTTTGTTCTGACAATCAATTATTGTCATATGGTTATACAACCAGTCCATTCCCAGTATCACATCAAACTCTCCCAATTTAATCGGGATCAAATCTACATTAAGGTTATGCTCCCTAATTTCTACACAACAATTACGGTATTTGAACTCTACGAGGATTACTTGCTTATTAGCAACTTCTATGTTCAGAGGATTTTCTAGTCGCTCTTGGGGTAAATTGAGTCGTTTAGCAAATTCTTCGGACACAAATGAACAAGTAGCACCCGAATCAAATAATACATAAGTATTTATATCATTGATCGGGATAATACCTGACACCACGTCCCTCGAAACTATGACATCTTGGGCAGTCATGTTGAATGTCCTGGCGGCTGGTCGATTTGGTTGAGCAGGTCCACCAGTCGTCTGCTTGCTGTTTTCCCCTTTATAGCCACTTCCTCCGCTGCTCCCTTTCTGGGGGAAGTCCTTGATCCGATGCTCGATCGATCCACAAGCAAAACATCCACATACTTTCTTCAGATTTGGGCAATTTGGCGCTATATGCCTTTCTTGGCTGCAGTTATAACAAACACTACGTCCCTTCCAATATTCACCTAGGTGATTCTTCCCACACTTCGGGCATACCTCAATTCTCTTTTTGAATCCTCCCTGATTGTTTCTGATCGGATTACTATTGGTGCTATTGTTGTTGTTGCCTTCCCATTTTCTTTTTCCCAGATTGCTTCCTCCGCTACTATTTACTCCACGATTGTCACCTCTGCTCTTCTTATTCTTTATTTCCCTGTTGTATTGACACAAGGCCTCACTCCCTCCTTCAGCAATGATGGCCTTCTCTAGCAATGCATTAAAAGTCTCAATCTGGAAAACATATACCTTACTGTATACCCATGGCTTCAGCCCTTGTTCGAACCATTGTGCTTTTCGCTCCTCTGTATCTACTTGGTGTGGTGCAAAGCGTGTGAGTTCATTGAACTTGGCAGCGTACTGCGCCACCGTCATATCCCTTGCTTCAGTTCTAAGAACTTCACTTCCATTCGACTTTTCATGCTTTTCGGGAAGTAATTTTTTAAGAACAATTCCTTAAACCGTTCCCATGGTACCACTCCTTCTCCGGGACGTTGTTGATTAACTTCCCACCAGTAGTTTGCTTCTCCTTTAATCATGTAGGTGGCGAATGCCGTCTTCTAGTCCTCTCCTACGTGTGCGATGGTAAAAGCTTTCTCTATTTCCTTGACCCAAGACTGGGCCTCTATCGGATTGGTTGTTCCTTTGAATTCTGGGGGTCCTAAACTTTTGAAGTCCTTGAAGTTTGCTACGGGAACAGTTAGGGGATTGAGGTTTCCAGGTCCCGCATTCTTGCCCTAGAATACTCCCTTTAGTAAGTCTGCTAGGCGTTGTATGGGGTCTACCTGGCCTCTTTCATTATTCACCGATCCTTCAGGTGTTCGTGGTACTGGTGCTCTACGCGGCAGCATCTTCTGCTTAATGGAAAGAAAGTTTAATAATATCATCTTATTATACCTCGTAAACATCTATCATAAGTGCAATAAGTAAGCAACACATTTAACAAGTACGTTATACAAATGTGTCAATAGTCAGTACATCAAATGTGATCATTCTCTAGCATGCTGCTATGAACGTCACTATTTATCCCTAATACAACAGAAGATGGGGATCCACTAATATACTACGCCCCCTAACAAGCACAAAGGTTAGGGTATACAATACTTATCTCACACATAATACAAAAAGTCGGGATTTACATATACAAAACCATGTACTGCTAGACACATAGACAAAATAATCTATCCGAGCATACCGCGCTCCACGACTCTATCATACTCTGAATGTCCCATATGAATCATCAGATCTCGACTCATGGTGTGGCGAGTCTGTCCCTCCTCCACCGGATAATAGTATACACCATCTATCCACCTACCAATTGTCGTGTGGAAATCATGGCCCATCCTATTCATCTTTTTCTTCTTCCTCCTTACTTCACCCTCTAGGTCGTCAGCTCGCTCTAAGGTATCATCCCGCTGCTCCTCAATTTGGATACGATCTGCTACCTCCACTTCTAGTTGGGTTCGCAAAGCCTCCTTCTCCACTTGTAGGCTTGCTGCCCGCTGCTCGGATTGCTCTAGATTACCTACCAGCTCTACATTCCTTGCTAGGAGTCGGTATACCATGTCCCCCATTAGTGTAGAGACCTCTTATCGTCCCTCAGCCTCCTGCTCTAGCTCCTGGACTCTATCCTCTAGCTCGATGATGTGGTCAACATACTCCCCTAACAGACCTTCCTCAAATTTGGTGTCAACATGGGGCACCTCTTCTGGTTCATCTAGGGGTTTATTGTCTATGGGTTCTTCCTCCGGATCCTCCTCTGGGTCCTCCTCCGGGTCAGACTCCAACTCGGGCTCCTCCTCAGCTGGGATAACAGCTGGAGCAGGCTCAACTATCAGGGGTGTCTCGGATACCACATGGATGTCACGTGGCTCCGCATCCCCAACTCTGCTAGGCTCGCCTATAGCTGCCATCCTACAACTACAACTACAACACAAAACAAACAAACTCTATCAATATCCCTCAGTAAAATATATATTCATTGTATAAAATGAGAATATATTTCATGGTACCCCTGACTCTCTATTAAAAGTCTACTAGAACTAATACGTAAAACTCTACATGATTATCCCATTTTATTCCTTCTATTTCTCATAAGGTTATAACCTAAGGTTCTCTCTCCTAAGATTTATAACCTATAGCTCTGATACCAACCTGTAACGCCCCCAAATCCGGGTTACCTTATCCACGAATTTGGTGCATCACTGTGCAACTCATACATCATTCTAACAATAACTTACTGCGGAATAATAAAACATTTACATTGATTTAACATAAATATTCTTGTCCCAAGTCTCGGAACCATAACTAGAACACGACATAACTACACATCATACTAATAGGTTTGAATACATAACACAACTTAATACATAATCTTAAATAAGTCTTGACACATAACAAAAAATATAACATAGGAGGACAAAACTAATTCGTAGCTTTGCCTTTGCCTTTATCTTTTCTCGAGCTCTCGCCACGTTCTGTAATAACTGTAATGTTTAAGGAAAGCAAGGATGAGCAACAAATTTGCCCAGGAAGTATAATAACAATGATAAGGAATAATCAATAGTAAAGTTTCACAATCTCAAAGGTTATAACGATTAATGATAGCTTGGAAAATAAGCATATAGATTGTAAACAAGGTACATCTCAGATGTTTCAATTTAATTCTCCACTAACACTGATGAGTCACTATAAACTAAGTGATTACCAAACGAATTCAAGGATTTCAAATTTCCAAATGCAGGAACAACTGTGTGGCCACCATGGCACTTACCTTTCGTTAGAATTAACAGTATTTACACTATTAACCCCAAAAACAGGTACAATAGGTGATCAGCTTAAAATACCCGGTGTTATGCATAACCCTTAAACATTCAACTTGTGCGTATGTCGGTCCCCCGACAAAAATATAATTTTCCCCTACTAAGAGGGTTGTTCATCTCTGCAAAGAGTCTGCACCAAGGCAACTAGTTTGGATCGCTTTCTAAATCATGGACGTTGGTATAGCCTAATCAAATAGCATCGACTCTCTTTGTAAACCATTCATACATAATTTGTCAAAAGCTTTAATAACATGCGTTATAGCATAACTGGATATCTTGAACGATTATCAAATTATTTGCATAGACTTGGAATTCATTCAATAAATAAGTATTGCATGAAATGAAACTTCAATAAGATACTTGAATAAAATGGGAATGCTTGCAATAAACTAGAATACTTGTTCAATACCAAATTAAACAAGAATTAGAAACTTGCTCAATAAATAAATTGAGTAGGGTTAAGGAAACTTGCATTCAACGCAATAAAAGAATAAAGATAGGAAACTTGCCTCTTTTGTTGATTAGGCTTAACATAAATTGCTCTTCAAATGACCTACACAATTTAATACATATTCATGTACCAATTAGTCACATAAGCGATACCAAATATAGATTAACACAACTCTCTAAGCTATGCATTTAAAGGTTTTCCTTTTTATTCAAAACTTACATTTGTCTTTAACAATTATAATAAGGTCAGGGTATAAATAACTAATGTGTCTATAACATTTTGTTGGGAATGACTCATACTACTGCAGGTTCGACTAATTGCCACTACGATAAGGTAGTCGATGGTCTTGTTAGGAATAACATTTCGGTCTTGTTGGGAAATTTTACTAGGCTTGACCCGACCCGGCTGATCCGTTCAACCCGACCGACCCAACTAACTCGGCCGACCCGACTCATCAGTAGCAGGTGCAGAATCTGTTTTTCCTTCATGCAATCTGACCCTCCATCATTCCAGTCTTCATAACTCCTTTAAACGTCCAAATGAGTACGTTTTTGACTCTATGGACTCCTAAGACACAGAGCTTCCACGTACCAGAAAATTAACAGATACCCATTGACAATAATATGCTCCAATCCTTGACCAAAACTCAAGTTCATACTCTGTTTTCCACCATCATTCGTATGATTTGCTTCAAATTCTTATATCTCCCTCATCCGGACTTGGAATGGGGTGATTCCAAAGCCTAGGGTTTCATAACTCAGTGTACTACAACACATAAAAGAATAAGAATTTAATAAGCAGCACATTAATACCAGAAATTGACTTAATGACCACTATTCATCCATTCTGCATTTCCTAAACATGTTTTACCACTCTTACTACAATTCATTTTAACACATTTTTACTCCATTCTAACTGGGATATTCTCATAACCCATGGAATTATAACATGATAACAGCTAACAATATTGTCAAACATGAAAAATAACTACACAAGTCCTCTAAATCAGTCCATGTTTAGTCCAAAGTCCATAATGTTCATTATCTTCCTCCTTTATGCATAGGTACGGATTTCTTTCATTATTATTTCACTTTCATATTATTAAGAAGGTTTTTAAGGTCTTAACAATATCTTTAACCATTCATGAACAACTAGCAACAATCATAACAACAACAAATCCAACCCACAAGCAAGCAAACTGGAAAATAAGAAAACTTAGAAACTTAAGAAGGAATGAGTTTGGATAAGTTGTTTACCTCTTGTAGCTACTTCTTGGATATTAGAAAACTTGTTAGAGCTTTGTTAAAATCTCTCCTCTACCTTCTTGAGTTCTCCCGTAGCCTCTTTTCAAGCTTTTTCTCTTCACCCACTTGCTTTTCTCTCTAGTATGGCTTCTCTCTCTCTAGAATACTTAAAGCTTTTAACGGATGGACTGAGGAAGATGAAAAAGATGAAGATGGTGTTGTGTAAGCTTAGAAAATAAGAAAAACTTGGTTTGGAGTTTGATGGGTATTCTTCTCTTCTTCCTTTGTTCTCCCCGTATGCCCACTTCTCTTTCTTCTTCAACCACTTGGTTGGTTTCTCTCTACTCTCTTTACAAATGAACTAAGCGTGGAGGTTTTTTTGGAAATGGAAGATAAGGAATCAGATGTAAATGATATTGAGAGGAAGGAGTGAGTTTGGTTAACTGAGCTCCTTAGGAATTAATTGAGGAAGATGTTGGCTTAGTGGGATCTGCTTGTTCCCTTAGTCTTTCTCATTGGCCAGACAATGCACAAATGCTAGCATGAAAGATTCCACATGTTCCTTATCTCGTCTGATAATAATGCGCCACTTGCATTATTACAACCACTCCCGTCTACTCCCTCCTACTAACTCCTCCTTTTAATAATGCTTCCCTCCACTTGTATATATTTGATAATAATGCTCCCTTTTTAATCAATAATGTCGATTTTCTTTTTTTTTCTCATCAATCAGATTAATCACGTGGATAAAATAACAACTCTTATTAAACATTTGGGCTTCTAATTAAATTACCATCGGGCTTAAAATAAAATCCAACACTCAAAAAAATTAACTCTTCACATACACGCTTCAACAAAATTAATCAAAATTGAAAAAGACATAAAAATATTTTGGCATGAATAGTGCCACGCGAATAGTGACCCGTGAATAGTTACTACTCATGAATAGTAACTCGTGAATAGTAATTTAACGATATTACGCGAAATTAATATATTCACTTATGCAAAATTACAACATATATAATTTATGCATTCACATAATCTAGGTTGTCACAAAACCTTTAAACACGTAACACATAATAATATTAATAATAAAATTTTATAATATTCATAAGCTCGAATTACCAGGCTATTCAGACTTCACGATTGTTACAGATCCCATCTTTTAATGCTAAAATGGGATAGTTAGCATTTATAGAAATATGCCAGGGAATTGTAAGTGTATGACACTATGATTTGGTATATGAATAGAAATGCAGTATTATGATTATATGTTTGGCTGAGTTTAAATTGCGCATTAAATTTTAAATAGTAACACTAATAAGATGAGCATAAAATGTAAAACACAATGATTAATTTAAGGTTTTTTTAAAATCAGATAATGCCGCCAAGAAGAGAGCCACGAAACCAAAGGGAGGAAAGATCCATTAATAATGAATAATGGAATGCAAACCCGATGCAAGACTTGGTAAATATGTTAGCAGAGGCAATGCAGAATAGAGCACCAGCCACATGAAATCAGCCAGATAATCGATTGGTAAACTTTAAAGATTTTAAGGCAGTAGGACCACCGAAATTTAAGGGAACAACAGACCAATTGAAGCTCAAACCTAGGTGAAGGAAATAGAGAAAGCTTTTATTATTGCGAGAGTTGTAGAGGAGCAAAAGACAACTTTTGCTACCTACTTGATGAAGGGTGAGGCTAATTTCTGGTGGGAATCGAATCAGAATAGGGCCGGAGAAGGTGCGGTAGCATGGGAAAGGTTTAAAGTACTATTTTTCCAGACCTACTTTTTGTAGAGTATGCAAGCAAGGATGGAGATTAAATTCTTAGAATTGAAGTAGGAGAATTTGTTAGTTTCGGAATGCGCCGCCAAATTCAATGAACTAGCTAGATTTGCTTCGCATCAAGTAGACACTGAGGCATGGAAGGCGCGAAGGTTTGAGAATGGATTAAAACCATGGATATTCAGTAAGGTAGCCATGCTACAAATTGATTCGTTTTCCACTCTATTGGAGACTACAATCATTGTAGAAAGAGGGAGTGAGGCAGTATCCAAGTATAATCGGGAAAAGAACAAGAAGAAGATCGAAGGTGGAAATTAGAATGTCAACAGTGGTGGTAGCAACAACAAGAAGTGCAAGTGGAACAACAACAGTGGTAATAACCTGGGAAGTCAGCAAGGGAGTTTACAACAACAGAAGCAGGCCTGTGGCAAATGTGGGAAGAATCACTTGGGGGAGTGCATGAAAGGAAAGAATGTTTGTTATAATTGCGAATAAGAGGGGCACATCTCACCGAATTGTTCCAAACCAAAGAAGGGATGATGTTTTTCATGTGGAGGAACGAGACATAGATTCAATGACTGTCCAATGAAGAAGAGTACTAATGGAGGAAGTGAAAATAAAGGTAGTAACACCAAGTTAACCATCGGAGGACCAGTTCAGCCCAATAAGCAGTGGCATCCAAGGAGGTGGTGTCAGGTATTATTCCGATCAATAATATAAATGCATATGTATTATTTGATTCGAGAGCTACCTGTTCATTTGTGTCTGATGATTTTGATAGAAGATTAAATTTATCTCGTGTAAAGGTAGAAAACCTAATGAACATAGAGGTGACAAATAAAGAAATAATCCCTGTTAAGTATATCTATAGGAATTATTGTGTGGAAATAAGGGGACATAAGTTAAGCGTAAATTTAATTCTGATACACTTAGGAGAATTTGATGTGATCCTAGGAATGGATTGGTTATTTAACCATGAGGTAGTTATTGACTGTTAGAAGAAGAGCATACGCCTTAAGACACCAAATAAGTATAATGTTGTATTTTATAGTAGTAAGTCGCCAAGACAAACGAGTTGTCTGACGATGATGCAGGCCAAGAAATTGTTAAAGAAAGGATGTGAGGGTTATTTGGCTCATGTAGTAGATACACAGAGGGTGAATTCTGACATGGGGCAAATACCTATAGTGAATGAGTTCGTGAACATCTTTCGAGAGGAATTGCTAGGACTTCCACCAGACCAAGAAATAGAGTTTGTAATTGATTTAGTATCGGGGACAGCGCCAATATCGAAATCACCACATAGGATGGCTCCAGTAGAGATGAGAGAACTAATGATCCAACTACATGATTTATTAGATAAGAAGTATATTCAACCGAGTGTTTCTCCATGGGGAGCACCGGTGTTATTTGTAAAGAAGAAGGACGGATCGATGAGATTGTGTATGGATTATAGGGAATTGAATAAAGTGATAATTAAGAACAAGTATTCGTTACCAAGAATAGTGATCTGTTTAATGAACTTAAAGGAGCAAAGTATTTTTCGAAGATTGATTTGAGAACCGGTTATCATCAATTGAAGGTGAGTACCAAAGATAGCATTTAGAACTCGTTACGACCATTATGAGTTTTTAGTGATGTCGTTTGGACTGACGAATGCGCCAGCTGCATTTATGAACTTGATGAACAGAGTGTTCAAGCCATACTTGGATAAGTTTGTGGTTGTGTTTATTAATAATATCTTGGTGTATTAGAAGACTAAAGAGGAGTGATGAGTGTGTTTTATATACACAAATTGGATACTTTTAGCCTTAATAATTTGTAAGTCTTTAGCTATTTCGTTTGGTTTTATGTGTTTTCATCTTATTGTTGTGTAATGTAGTTTTGTATTACTTTTATATGTATTAGTGTGCTTTTACGTGTTTTTACTTTGTTTTGTAGGAATTTAAATAAAGGCTCATTGGATCGTTGCGTTTTCGGCGTGAATTTGGTATTTCAGCTGCTTGTTTCTCAATTTCACCCATGATACAATCCGAATCTCTCCAAACTCAAAGAACGAAAGTTGTAGATTTTGATCTTAGCTTTCAAGAACATCCGGAATCATCCAATTTGAAGTTAGTATGAGAGAGTTATGGTCATTTTACCATCGGATTTTGCATGACTTTTACACAGTAGTTGCTTCGGGATCAATTTGAACCTTTCTCCGGCCATTTTCTCGATGAGCTCCAGTTATGAAAGTTGTAGAGCTACTTCTTAGCTTTCCATAGCCTACTTAATCGCCTTAATCCGAGTTCGGACGAAGAAGTTATGGTCGTTTTTACAGAGCTCGCCGGGGCGGGAATTTCCTACACAATTTCCTCGCCGCGGCGAGAGCTCGCCGGGGCGAGAATTCTTAGGCCAAAAAGCTCGCCGGGGCGAGCTCGTCGCGGACAGCAGCAGATTTTTTGGGGTTTTTGGTCATTTTTGATGGCTAAGCTAGGTTAGGGCATCCAGGGGGTTTACATACTGATGAGGGGCTCGAAATTAGGGGTTCCATACATTCATAGGAGCACTCTAGGTATTGAAGAAACACATTCAAAGGGAGCAAAACCTAGATTTAGTTAGGGTTAGAAAGTGAGTTCTAGAGAGGGGGAGCTACAAATTTCATCACCAAGAAGAGCTTGAGCTTTGCAATTCAAGGACTTTCCAGCAACAAGTTAAGGAGCAATTGAAGAAAGGAGTGCTAAAGGAAGAGGAGAAGCTAGAGATTGACAACAACCAAGCAAGCAATTGATGAACATCTCAAAATGGGGTTTATTCATTTTTAGCTTTCCTTTGAATTTGTATCTCTATTTCATGATGAATACCTTGTGTTTGATGTTATTTGTAGCTACCATGAACTAGAGCTAATTTTCTAAGATTTCAATGGAACCCAATATGTAGTTTGAATTGAATGCTCTCTCTTGGATATTGGTTATTCATTTGTGAATTGGGTATCATAATTTATGCTTTATGGATTAATTGCCTAGCTAGTAATTACCTTGGGAACTTATATGGAATTGAGAGAGGAAGTATAGGTTGAGACCTTGTTATGATATCATGTGAAAAGTAGATATTCCTATGGGTAATTTATGAAATTAAGTGACGTGTGTTTTATTTATTACCCTCATGAATGGATAATTTGATTGTATTTAGGATAGACATATACCTAAATACCACATGTATCCATTTGAGAATCATGCTTAATGATTTCCATTGCGAAAGTTGGTAATTGATAGGGTGATTAATGAGATTTGGTGACACGTGTCTTGTTGATTATTCTTGATATTGGATTCTTGCTAGTGTGTAGAATAGAGATATTTATACACCGCATTGGGAAATACGTATTTGACCATCGAGAGAGGCTTGTATATACTTGTAAATTCTCGGATAACAATCCTTGTGATTTAACTAGTTGAAAAGAGAGAGCTAGGATATTCAAGTGAAGTGTTGGGGGAAATTGTGATCTTAGACTTGTTAATATTTGATTTCATTATCTTAAAGCTTTCCATAGTTATTTGATTATTTGTTATCTTCATTAATGCAAAACAACAAAAACAATTATCGTTTGTTTAAATAAGATTGAGATGATAAAAGGTTAATACTTGGAAAAGACTAGTAGCAATTCCTCGTGGGATCGATACTCTACTTACTCTTTATTACTTGTTGACCGCGTATACTTGCGCGTAAATTGTCGTTATATAAATCGGACAACAAGTTTTTGGCGCCGTTGCCGGGGAATTATTTTTCTAGTGTTTTTCCAATATTAGTTATAATCAAATTGATCTTAATTTAAACTTGTATATAAATTTATTTTTACTTTATTTTAACATTTTTCTGTTTTGATGCTTCACGAGGTACACCATGGATGATTTTGCTTATCAATGGCCGTACATGAGTATGACTCAACCAAGGAAAACTGGGATTGATGGACTCACTGCCCTCTCTGCATTGTCAACACAATTTGAAACACTATCGAGGAAGTTGGATGCCTTAGTAGCAGAGAGAACTCAAGGTATAACAATTATTTGTGATTATTGTGCTGACAATCATCCGAGTCATCAATGCACCGTCAGTTTTGGACCGGTACATTACGGTGGTGATTACCTCAATAACTATCCTTATCCCGATTATCACCAAGATTGGGGGTATCACCCGGATTCTACATGGAACTACAATTATGATGATCAATGTTATGCTCCAAGTCCAACTTTTGCACCGGAATTCTCATGTCCACCTCCTATTCAAGAAGAGAAGATGTCAAACTTTGAGGAACTTGTAACCAAGATCATGACTTCGAATGAGGAGATGTTGAAAAGTCAAGACCTATCAATTCAAAATCTTCAGAATCAGATTGATCAAATGTTCAATGCTTTAAACAACTGTCCTCAAAACAATTGGTGTAATGACATGGATTCTGAAACTTATGGTGAGCCCATGTCAAATCTGCAACTGGATGAGCCACAAGATGTCGATAGTGGGGAGACAAGTGGGGAGCGGGAAAAAGAGGCCGAGGATCCAGCCTTGAGTTCCAACAAAGATGAGACGATTGTATTAATACCTCAAGTGCCTTCTCCACCAAAGTTCAAGAATCCAGTCAGTTTTACAAAATCGTGTCCACTTGGTAGTCATTTCTTAGGCGAGGCTCTATGTGACGATGGAGCTAGTATGAATGTGGAAACACGGTGGACCGAGGAAATGAAGATAAAAGAAGAGCCCGTTGTGCTTGACAAGCCCCAATGCCTCAATCTTATCACAGCCACAACGGATGATGCACCTAGCTATTTGACATTTGAAATTGAGAGCTTATCTATAGAAAGCAAGCTAGGTGCCTTTAGTTCCATGGCTATCACCAATGAGGAGAAACCCTCAAATATTACATGGCTATCAATGGAGGGTGGGTTCCTCAATTATCGAAGGGGAATTGGATAAAAGTAGGGAGTTAGTCAGGCCGAAGACTTTAAAACAAGCGCTTCTTGGGAGGCAACCCAATTTTATTGTTTTGATTTTAATTTTTTTCAATTGCTTTTTAGTTTGTTTAATTGCATTTTAATTTCTTTAGTCAATTGCTTTCAGGTACCGAATACTAAGCAAATTGGGGTGCGCTCCCAACTTAGGGGACTTGAAAGATGATATTAATAGCGTTTGACACGTTCTCAGGGAAGTCTTCTATTTTAATTTTTCCTATATCATACATTGAGGACAATGTCAAGTTTAAGTTTGGGGGTAATACTTCGTATTTGTGTGTTTTTAATTTAGTTTTTATATGATTTAAGTTATGTGTTTTTGTTAAAAAAAAAAAAATTCATTTATTTTTAGGATGTGTCTCTTGAGCATTGTTTTAATTTGATTTGAACTACAATCCACGGTCTATGATAAGAACTTGATTGAATAGTTTCTAACTCATGGAAAATGGATAAATGTTGCTTAGTCTTTGTGCTTAATTGTTATTATTGGTTATTGTGTTGCTTATGCGTCCTTTCACTCTTTTGCACTTACCCATGAGTATTGAGCTAGTTGTATGCTTAGAGAAGGCTTTTATAACCGAATGCTTATGGGAAATATCTATAAACTCTAGAACTCGTTTAAACATCACTCGAAACAAGGTGTCCAAATTTGTTGTGTTTGAATTTTTGGTCATGTGGTGAGTTGAGATGGAGCGTAAAACGCACTCACTCATGGACACATGTTTAGGGGAGATAGAGCGTAAGACGCACTCTCTTATAATTTGATGACAAAAGAAAGAAAGTTTTTTATATCAAATCTTGTGTTGGGTTGAGATGGAGCGTAAAACGCACTCACCCACAAGAGTGGACTTAGGATAAGATGGAGCATAAAATGCACTTACCTAGAGTCCTTTGATTTCATATTTTTGGAAATTGCGATTTGTATACCTTTGTATTGAGTGATGTGTTAAACATGTTGTTTCGGGGTTTATTTTGATTATTTCATAAGGTAATGTGGTTGCATAGCTTCATCCGAGCTTGATTGGTTTAGTGCCATTGGGTATACTCACACACACACGGAAGGGACCTAAAGCAAGCTATGACTAACTAATTGTAATTCTAGACTTGCAACGTTTTGAGAGTTTCCTTGAGTTTTATTGTGTTTATGCTTTGAGACCATTGGTTAGCTTATTAACTCATTGCTCAAGATAGTTTTTATTTAGAAATGTTTAATTTTTATAGTTTGTGTGTTTTGCTTGAGGACAAGCAAAGGTTTAAGTTTGGGGGTATTTGATGAGTGTGTTTTATATACACAAATTGGATACTTTTAGCCTTAATAATTTGTAAGTCTTTAGCTATTTCGTTTGGTTTTATGTGTTTTCATCTTATTGTTGTGTAATGTAGTTTTGTATTACTTTTATATGTATTAGTGTGCTTTTACGTGTTTTTACTTTGTTTTGTAGGAATTTAAATAAAGGCTCATTGGATCGTTGCGTTTTCGGCGTGAATTTGGTATTTCAGCTGCTTGTTTCTCAATTTCACCCATGATACAATCCGAATCTCTCCAAACTCAAAGAACGAAAGTTGTAGATTTTGATCTTAGCTTTCAAGAACATCCGGAATCATCCAATTTGAAGTTAGTATGAGAGAGTTATGGTCATTTTACCATCGGATTTTGCATGACTTTTACACAGTAGTTGCTTCGGGATCAATTTGAACCTTTCTCCGGCCATTTTCTCGATGAGCTCCAGTTATGAAAGTTGTAGAGCTACTTCTTAGCTTTCCATAGCCTACTTAATCGCCTTAATCCGAGTTCGGACGAAGAAGTTATGGTCGTTTTTCCAGAGCTCGCCGGGGCGGGAATTTCCTACACAATTTCCTCGCCGCGGCGAGAGCTCGCCGGGGCGAGAATTCTTAGGCCAAAAAGCTCGCCGGGGCGAGCTCGTCGCGGACAGCAGCAGATTTTTTGGGGTTTTTGGTCATTTTTGATGGCTAAGCTAGGTTAGGGCATCCAGGGGGTTTACATACTGATGAGGGGCTCGAAATTAGGGGTTCCATACATTCATAGGAGCACTCTAGGTATTGAAGAAACACATTCAAAGGGAGCAAAACCTAGATTTAGTTAGGGTTAGAAAGTGAGTTCTAGAGAGGGGGAGCTACAAATTTCATCACCAAGAAGAGCTTGAGCTTTGCAATTCAAGGACTTTCCAGCAACAAGTTAAGGAGCAATTGAAGAAAGGAGTGCTAAAGGAAGAGGAGAAGCTAGAGATTGACAACAACCAAGCAAGCAATTGATGAACATCTCAAAATGGGGTTTATTCATTTTTAGCTTTCCTTTGAATTTGTATCTCTATTTCATGATGAATACCTTGTGTTTGATGTTATTTGTAGCTACCATGAACTAGAGCTAATTTTCTAAGATTTCAATGGAACCCAATATGTAGTTTGAATTGAATGCTCTCTCTTGGATATTGGTTATTCATTTGTGAATTGGGTATCATAATTTATGCTTTATGGATTAATTGCCTAGCTAGTAATTACCTTGGGAACTTATATGGAATTGAGAGAGGAAGTATAGGTTGAGACCTTGTTATGATATCATGTGAAAAGTAGATATTCCTATGGGTAATTTATGAAATTAAGTGACGTGTGTTTTATTTATTACCCTCATGAATGGATAATTTGATTGTATTTAGGATAGACATATACCTAAATACCACATGTATCCATTTGAGAATCATGCTTAATGATTTCCATTGCGAAAGTTGGTAATTGATAGGGTGATTAATGAGATTTGGTGACACGTGTCTTGTTGATTATTCTTGATATTGGATTCTTGCTAGTGTGTAGAATAGAGATATTTATACACCGCATTGGGAAATACGTATTTGACCATCGAGAGAGGCTTGTATATACTTGTAAATTCTCGGATAACAATCCTTGTGATTTAACTAGTTGAAAAGAGAGAGGTAGGATATTCAAGTGAAGTGTTGGGGGAAATTGTGATCTTAGACTTGTTAATATTTGATTTCATTATCTTAAAGCTTTCCATAGTTATTTGATTATTTGTTATCTTCATTAATGCAAAACAACAAAAACAATTATCGTTTGTTTAAATAAGATTGAGATGATAAAAGGTTAATACTTGGAAAAGACTAGTAGCAATTCCTCGTGGGATCGATACTCTACTTACTCTTTATTACTTGTTGACCGCGTATACTTGCGCGTAAATTGTCGTTATATAAATCGGACAACAAGGAGCATGTCGAGCATTTAAGGATAATACTAGAGACATTAAGAAAGGAGGAATTGTACGAGCAATTTTTGAAATTGTACGCGAAATTTTAGGACATGTTATCGAAAACGAGGGATTTTCTGTTGATCCTGCAAAGGTAAAAGCGGTGAAAAATTGGGGACAACCGAAGATGCCAACGGAGGTTAGAAGTTTCTTGGGATTGGCAGGATATTACTGGAGGTTTATTCAAGATTTCACGAAGATAGCGACACCATTGACTAATTTGACAAGGAAGACTATAAAGTATGTGTGGACGGAGAAATGTGAGCAGAGATTTCAAGAGTTAAAGAAGCGACTGAGTGAAGCACCTGTGTTATCATTACCAGATAATACGAGAGGTTTTACGATATATAGTGATGCGTCTCACAAGGGACTAGGTTTTGTGCTGATGTAGAACGGTAAGGTTATTGCATACGCTCACACCAGTTAAAAGATTATGAAAAGGGATACCTTACCCGATGACTTGGAATTGGTTGTGGTAGTGTTTGCCCTTAAGATTTGGAGACATTATCTCTATGGGGAAAAATATGAAATATATACAGATCACAAGAGTCTGAAGTATATCTTTACACAAAAGGAGTTAAACATGAGGCAGAGGAGGTGGTTAGAATTGATCAAGGATTACGATTGTGAGATTCTATATCATCCCAGAAGGGCCAACATAGTGGCAGATGCTATAAGCAGAAAGAGTAGAGAGAAGTTGTTTGTATTGACAGAGTAGGAATAATTAGTAAAGGAAATGGCTAAAATGGAGTTGGATGTGAAAAATCTGAATGATTCGGAGAAAGTAATAGAAATGGAAGCAAGTCCGACGTTATTAGATAAGGTGAAAGAGGCTTAGGGAAATGATGAAGAATGTAGTAATATAAATAAACGGTTAGCTGAAGGTGAAGAATTGAAGTATAAAATTGATAGCACCGGGTTGTTGAGATTCAAATAACGAGTTTGGGTACCTTCAGTACTGAAATTGAGAGAAGAGATTTTGCAAGAGGCCCATAGTACAAGATACTCAATATACCTAGGAAGCACAAAGATGTATCAAGATCTCCGTCAACATTTTTGGTGGCCGAACATAAAGAGAGAGGCTGTAGAATATGTCAGCAGATGTTTAACTTGTCAAGGAGTCAAGGTAGAGCATCAACGACCGAGTGGATTGTTGTAGCCGTTAGAAATTCCTGAATGGAAATGGGAGCACATCACAATGGATTTTGTGGTAGGACTTCCAGTAATGCAGAAAGGTTACGACGCGATATGGGTGTTAGTGGATCGTCTTATAAAGTAAGCGCACTTTTTGCCGATCAAGGTTAGATGCAATCTGGATCAACTCGTCAAATTGTATATCAAGGAAATAGTTTAAAAATATGGAGTGTCGATATCAATTGTATCTGATAGAGATCCACACTTCACGTCAAATTTTTGGAGGAGTCTTCAAGAAAGAATGGGGACACAGTTGAGATTAAGTATCGCTTATCATCTACAGACCGATGGGAAAAACGAGAGAACGATTCAGACATTGGAATACTTACTCAGAGCCTGTGTGATGGACTTCAAGGGAAGCTGTGAGGATCATCTTCCGTTAGTTGAGTTTGCGTATAATAATAGTTATCACGCGAGCATTGGTATGCCACCATACGAAACACTATATGGGAGAAAATGTATGTCGACGCCGATTTCTCGCCTCTCCCGATTTTTAGCCCTTTTTATTAGATGATGAGTTTGGGAAAAGGTCGGCATTGATGTCGACGAGTTTTGAAAGATCGCTTTTATGATGAGCCAATTAACCAGAGTCGCCAGTTGGTATATTTGAAATGGATGTACCAACTCATCCGAGTTTTCGTTTTTTATAAATCGCTGGCTCATATGTGATTCCGAATTAATTGGTCTGCGAATCGAGATTCATAGAGTTCGGGGGCTTGCTTAAGCGAGGGGAAGGTGTTAGGCACCCCCCGTCTTCCGTGAAACACGGTTACCGCAATCTTGATACCTTCCTATCCCTTAATTCACGAAATGTATATGTGTGCGTGTGTGTGTGTGCGTGCTTATGTGAATGTTGTGGTGAGTTCTTTCATGAGAGATGAAACATTTGGCATTTTATTGAGAAATCGTGTTTTGTTTTGGGACTGTTTTAGAACGTCGTTTCCTTTAGTACGAGAGAGCTCTTTTATTCATGAGAAAGGTTTGATTTTATTTTGTTAAAACCATGAGATCTTTATTAGGCGTCGTTTTGATAAAACGTGAATTCTCTTAAACCTTAATCAAAATAGGAATCGAGACTTATACGTTGCTTTCATAAATGATGGGCAATTTCTAGGATCTCTTTCGCCCTATGTATCAAGGTTTAGTAAAACATTTATTTCTTTTTTATAAAACCATTTTTTTCGTGATATTTGAAAACAACCTCTCTTTAGCTTTCTCGTAAAAATAGGAATCGATTTTCATTAGCATTCCAATTTTTAGTCTCGTGATGCTAATATCCTATTTTGATTGATTTTAGAAAAATCTTCATCGTTTAATCTTTGAAATCATTTTGGTGTCACGAAATCCAATCAAAGCATAAATACGCGTCGGGGCTATTCATGGGCATGTAAGCCATCAAAACATCCCCGAACGCCAACAATCACATGTTCCACTACTACGGGGCCTTAAACCCGATTCTCGCCTTAGCGTCGCTTTAAGGCCCGACGATTACATGTTACAAAACGAGCATCTTGAATCTATTACATACATCAAAACGTCCATCATCGGATTTGGACCACGGGGTCGCATTCCTAGGCTCACACGAGATTACTACATGCCCACAAAATGAATACTACAAAACTAACCAATACGGGTTTATCTAATACACCATGACATCCGAAAATGATAATCTAAATAAATTACACCCAATAAATCACCATAAACGAGCTAGAAATTTCACCAATTGGATATCCTCGGGTTATTAGGAAGAATTTTGTTCCGATGGAACCCTCACTAATAATCCCTAATCCATGATTGTTCAACAAGATACATGAAAATTACATCTAATTTAACCAAACAATATGATATAAATTGCTAGAACAAATAGGAATTTTCACCTTGCAAATGATCTCAAATGGATGTGAACTTGTGTATTTGAATAGGATAAGGAGTGTATTTGATACAATCAAAATCAAAAGAAATAAATCCTCTCTTTTTTCTCTCTTTTCTTCCTATTTGTTTGCAAATTTTGCTCTTTTTCCTCTCTATTTCCGTGCTTCTTGCTGCTGCTGAATCCTTTTTCCTTCAAATTCTTCCCCCTCCAACTCCCTGTATGCTGCAACGAAACTGAGCTGAAATAGGCTGGCTGGCCGCCTGCCTTCCACTCACCTGATTTCGAGTTCCGTGTTTTCAAAAGGCGCACTATTTGGCCGCAGATCAATCCGCGACTGAACGGTTTGACTTTCTTGATTTTCGTGTCACGCCTCGATTTTCGTGCCGTAACGTCGGTTTTCGCTGACAGGCTCGTATTTTGCAGTCCAAAAATTTCTGGGAGACGTGCCACCTCATTCGGGAATGCCCGCTTCGGACGGCCTTATTATCACGTCAGCTTTGGTCACCAATCATTGCGGTGGGTTTGGACGAGCGCACTTGTGCCCATTCCTTCGCTCCCGCAAGCCGGTTCAATTGACGATTTTGCCCTCCTGTCATGGTTAGTACAGGGAACGCAAAAATTGGGTGTCTACAGCTGTCCCTCTTTATCATGTTTATGCAATGTTTAAATGAAATGAACAGGATAAAGAATAGACACTCGATACATGAATGACAATGCACAAGGATGACAATACATGCGTGATGCAACACATATGATTTATGATGCAACGTAGGATGCAATGGATGCAAAACATTCATAAAAGGGTGTCGATGCGGATGATCGTCTTGTCGGGGCCGGGTTTCGTAGCCGGTTACCCATCTCGTAATCGCCGGTTATCGTCGCCGGTCGATCATCTCGTCGGGGCCGGATTTCGTCGCCGGACATCCATCTCGTAATCGCCGGCTATCGTCGCCGGTCGATTGTCTCGTCGGGGCCGGGTATCGTCGCCAGTCACCCATCTCGTAACCCCCGGTTATCGTCGCCGGTTGGTTATCTTGTCGGAGCCAGTTTTCGTCGCCGGACATCCATCTCGTAATCGCCGGTTATCGTCGCTGGTCGATCGTCTCGTCGGGGCCGGGTATCGTCGCTGGTCACCCATCTCGTAACCCCCGGTTATCATCGCCGGTTGGTTATCTTGTCGGAGCCGGTTTTCGTCGCCGGACATCCATCTCGTAATCGCCGGTTATCGTCGCCGGTCGATTGTCTCGTCGGGGCCGGGTATCGTCGCCGGTCACCCATCTCGCAACCCCCGGTTATCGTTGTCGGTTGGTTATCTTGTCGGAGCCAGTTTTCATCGCCGAACATCCATCTCGTAATCGCCGGTTATCATCGCCGGTCGATTGTCTCGTCGGGGCCGGGTATCGTCTCCGGTCACCTATCTCGCAACCCCCGGTTATCGTCGCCGGTTGGTTATCTTGTCGGAGTCGGTTTTCGTCGCCGGACATCCATCTCGTAATCGCCGGTTTTTGTCGCCGGTCGATTGTCTTGTCGGGGCCAGGTATCGTCGCCGGTCACCCATCTCGTAACCCCCGGGTATCGTCGTCGGTTGGTTATCTTGTCGGAGCCGGTTTTTGTCGCCGGACATCCATCTCGTAATCGCCGGTTATCGTCGCAGGTCGATTGTCTGCGAGTGCCGGGCCTCGTATCCGGTCACTCGGTCGAATTGAGAAGCCGTGTTCGACATCCGATTCATCAAAATCTCGTATTTTATTATCAGATTATGAGTCAAATGGGCTTTAGAATCGATTAAGCTTGTAATGGACCAATTGGTGAGCACTGGGCCCAGCCACAGATGGATCTGCGGCCAGACGCAGATTGATCTGCGGCCAAGATCGGGCATAAGAGCGGCCAGCCGCTTCCCAGATCTGTCACTTTTATTCGTACCCCACGCGATTTTCAGACCCTTGCACGCCTTTTTGTCAAGCTTTCCAACATTTTTTGCAAAAACTGTTCCGGTAGGATCGATCTACGCGCTACAGGTAACACTTTGACCGTTCACTTTTCAATTTCGTCAACGTTTTGCTATACATTTGGCTATTTGCATGGTTAGAGATAGAAATGTATGCTTTACAATGCTATGCTATGTATTATTGTATATACATGCTATGTATCAACTGTGTGAGTCCTATTTTATGCTCATGATGTGGTCCCACATACTGTTGTTCCTTTTTTGAAAGAAAATCATGCATTATGGTACTTTACATGCTGTAATTACACATATGAATGCAATTTTGATCTGTTTGAGGCTTGGATTGATTGAAAACATGTTTGGCTTATGCCTGGGATGTCCATTTTACAGACGGAACTCTGCCGAATTTTTTTTTTTTTACCTAATAAACATGCATCATGTTGCATTAGTTCTACGATGAGGATAGGAAATCGACATAATTCAAAAGAGAACTTACCTTCCTTTTCGACTGTTCTATTCCAGCCATGGATCCTGACACTCCTAGTAGCTCCACCGCGTCTCGGACCTCGGGCGTTCGCCGTCGTAGGGCTGCACCTGCCCTGCTCTTCCTCGGACCCGTCAGGCTCATCGCTTGGCGGAGGCTGTCATCCGTCCCGATCACCCGGATGTTGAGGAGGCTATTCTTCCGGAGGTTGTGGCAGAGGGGCCATCCTCCAGCACACCGGCTCCATCTACTCATCATGCTCCTTCTGGCGCCCCTGTGCAGATACCCGATCTTTTGGGTCGGGATCTCAGTCGTCACCCCTCGGCATCTCTTGTAGCTAATGAGGTATATTCAATTCCATTCTCATTTCATTTTTAATTTCTCAATTCCCGTTCTACCTGGACTGACCCTTTGGTGATTGCCACAGGTGCCGGAGTTTACTCAGCCCAGGGGCAACTGGTTCAACATCTACTCCCTCTACACGGCTCTGCACAGCGACTACCGGGCGATGGTGGATTCTTGGGGCTTCCGTCACTTTTTCACTATCATCCCCCGTCAGTGCCCCTGGGTTATATGCGGGCTTTGTCCGAGAGATGGTTTCACCAGACCCAGTCCCTTCACCTTCTAGACTATGAGGTCGTGTTGACTCCCTGGGACTGGAGGTACATCACGGGCATCGAGTTCACTAGATCCCGCGTCCCTCTGGATCTTGACATCACTCCAGCGGAGGTCCGGGCTTTATTGGGGCTTTGTTGCGGATGACAGGGTCTTCAAGGCCCGCAACATTCGGTTTGGAGCTCTAGCTGTTGATGCTGTCGGAGGTATCTATGCACTGCCTATTCCTGCAGATCGAGCTACCCAGGACATTCTGCTCCAGCGCCTATTCCTAACCATCATGAGGGGTTGTTTCCTAGGGAACAACTCCTCTACCATTCATTTCAGCGTCGTCGGAGCTGTCAGAGACGTAGACCGGATCGGTGACCATGATTGGGGGTCATTCACTTTTGCTTATTTCATCCACGGTCTGCGTCTACGTTCGGAGGGACAGACAGATGCTTGGCTCGGATTCTATCATTTCTTGCTGGTGAGGCTTCTTTTCCTCTCTTCTTACTAGACTTTCCTTCATTTATTTCTCTTTTCTGCATTTGTCGGTTACTCATGTTTTTCACTGTTTCTGTTCGTAGTTCTGGGCCTACGAGCGTCTTCCATGTCTGAGGCCTGTCACTACTCTTGGCCTGGACACTTATCCTCGGGGCCGGCGATGGCATCATAGCACTTTGGAGGAGGTCCCGGTATCTGGCAGCTTTGCACACTGCCGCATCCAGCTGGAGCTGATCACGGCTGCTGATGTCGTCTGGGTTCCCTACCTCCCCGAGCATCTGACTGTGGGGTTTGCTGATGGGCATCCTTTTGGCCCGGAGTTCGAGCTTTCCACCCGTCGCCTCACTTTGCAGAGTGTTGGAGGATGGGTGATGTACCTAGGGGAGCGTGCATTCAGATGCGTCACTAGAGAGATCCGCATCCCGCATTCCCTTCCTTTCACTACCTCCTGGCCGCTAGATTCTCAGCCTTCGGAGATCATGCTTGCAGGGGAGGACGACCGGATGCTTTCCACGGGTCCCAGTACGAGTAATGCTTTCCGTACTTGGTGGGTGCCCCGTACTATCGGTCCTCAGACCCGGGCCACATTCTTCCTCGGGGATATGGTCCCCGGCTCAGTGATGATGACAGACTGGGCAGCCTGCGTTCGGAGTCCTACCCATGCTGAGCAGATCGCCACTCTGACCCGCCAGGTAGACCAGCTGTCCCTATATCTTCGGGTGTTGGGCCGGACTCCAGGGGATGCTTATGCCTACGATCTTGATGGTGCGGGTTATGATGCGGGCCCGAGCTCATCTGATGCCACAGCGCAGCCATACATCCCCGACATGAACTTCGGGCCTCCGACTTCGACGACCCCAGGGGATCAGTTCGAGGATCCTGCTTTCATAGATGAGATTGATTTTATTTAGATCAGGATAGGATAGGGCTTTTGTACCTGCACCTGTTTAGATTTATTTTTCATTTTATGCACTATGTATTGAACTCATTTATTTTTTTATGCACAGTTTTTTATCTTTTATATCTATGAAATTCATTTGTTCTATTATTAACTGTATGATGCATGCTTTTTATTTATGGATAGAGAACGACCCATGTACAGTCTTTTTGATACTATTTTTCACAGATGTCGTCCTCAGATGTCGTGGTACGTTTGGATTCCATCCCTCCTACAGGGTTGGTCAGCAGTCTCCTCCGCTAGTTGGACAGTTTATCTCCGGTCGACAGGGTTATCACAGATGGCCTTTTGGGACATTCTTGGTCCTTATTATCTTTTCAGGTGCCAGCGGGCTTTGTGGAGGGTATTCTGAGCTATTGGACCCCTGCCCGTCAGGTGTTCAGATTAGGGATAGTAGAGCTGACCCCCACCCTTGAGGAGTATGCTCGCTTTACCGGCCTGCCTTTGGACGGTCCTTGTGCCAGGGTTACAGTTGGTTCCATGCGCCGTCAATTCTTGACTTTTACCGGTTTACGGAGGGCTGTCTTGCTACCGGTGATCACATCAGACCATCTGGTTCCCCTTCAGTTCTTGATTGACCGATTTGGCTCATCTGACAGTTTTCGTCTTTTCTTCGGTGATTTTTCCGTGTCCGAGGAGCGCTGGGGTGCCTTGAGAGTGGACGCTCTGATGGCCTGTGTCGTCTCAGTTTTGTACTTGCCCGCCGGACCTGATCAGTTGGACATGCGGGTTGTCGCGACCGTTCGAGCCCTTCAGGAGGATCACACCATTCTTCCCATGATATTGGCGGATACCTACATGTCAGCCTCATATTGCCAGTCTTTCCGCGACAGAGTATTCAGAGGGAGCCCGACTTTGTTGTACGTGTGGTTCATGAGTCATCTAGTCCCATCGGCCATTTCCGTCGCCAAGGGTTTTGCTTCAGCCATGATATAGCCACGCAGTTTTCGTTTCGTCCCGTGTGTTGTACTAATGCGGCCTCCTGGACATCATTTTTGTCGGTCATTGAGGACCCCTTTCATCTACTGGTCTATTCGGGTTATTGCTCCTTTATGAGCTTCTTGACTCACGTGCCTGACCTGGACTTCATTCCCATTGCTGGCTTGAGGGGCGTGACGACTTATCATCCCCTGGCGGTCATGGGGCAGTTTGATCAGACACAGGATTTTCTCCCCTTCGCGGGCGCAGCCGCCTATCGATTCCTTATATCATCCCAGACAGAGAGGGATCTATTGCAGGTATACGATCTTTGGTCTCGCCGGATCTTTGCCGAATATAGTGAGAGCTGCCACATCCAGACATTTGCTTACGTGCAGTGGTTGCGCGGAGACTCGGATCCGGTTGGTTTGAGTCAGATCGGGGCCTTCGATGACTCTGGAGTGATTTTCCCAGAGGATACCACAGACCACTCCATCTCAGCTGATTCTGCCCCTAGTCGGGTCACTGAGGATACCCGACTCCGCTTGGCCTTGGTTACTACTGAGGCTGAGAGGGATGCTGCTCTTGTCGAGAGAGATGATGCCATTCTGGCTAGAGATACTGCCATTGCTGACAGAGATGCCATTATACTTCAGACCAGGGCAGTTATAGATGCTCATTCTGGGACTGTCAACCGAGCTACTGCTTTATTGGATCGTATTGATATGATGGGGCAGCAGATTGCAGGGGATGCTGATGCTTCAGATCTATCCACCACTTTATCCATCCTGCTTCAGCTAGTTTCAGATTTGTAGATTATTTTATTTCCTGCATAGACTATGTTAGTTTCATCGGTTATTGAAAGAGAAATCTTGTAACAAAATGACTTATATATGTAGACATGCATTTAAATTTAGTCATTTTCCCTTTTCGTCGTATCATTGCCTTTCATTGGATCCTCATTTTATCCAGTTGACCACGATTTTGACATTTCACCTTCTTTCTCTTCTCAAGTCTTGATGGAGATCTGACAGATATTGTCGTACCCCTGTCGATTTCATCGGATTGGGTCTTGGATTTTGGACAACTGTTTGGTTGGATCAGGGTTATGTCATTTGGGATGAAGCTGGTTAGGCGGCTGGTTTCGGGAAGGTTTTGAGGGTGTAGGAAGGTTTTATCTGGCTGTTGGAAATTGGTTTTATTTGGGGAAAGGATTATTTTTAAGGGATCGGACCGTGCCGTGATGGCTGCCTACGTACCCCCACAAGTTGGGAGATCAGGTCCTACGTAGTTCGTTCTTTCAAAGAAAAGGGAGAATTGATGATTCAAGCGTAGAACCGCTTCACCGAGTCGGAATTGAAAGGTTGTGGAAATACCTCCTCATCCATTTCTTGTAACATGAGGGCTCCTCCGGATAGCACTTTCTTAATTACAAATGGTCCCTCCCAGTTCGGGGCGAACTTCCCCTTGGCTTCGTCTTGACAAGGCATGACTCTTTTTAGCACCAAATCATTTTCCTTGAACTTCCGAGGTCTTATCCTTTTGTCGTATGATCGAGAGATCCTTTGTTGATATAACTGACCGTGCCAAACAGCAGCCACCCTTCTTTCATCAATTAGGGCCAGTTGGTCGTATCGACTTTGCATCCAATCCTCCTCGCTTATCTGAGTATCGATCACTATTCTGAGGGATGCCATTTCAACCTCAACTGGCAGAACGACCTCCATTCCATACACCAAAGCGTAAGGGGTTGCCCCTATAGAAGTACGCGTTGACGTTCGGTATGCCAGCAGGGTGAGTGGTAACAAATCCGGCCATCCTCGATGATTAGCAGACATTTTTGCCATGATCTTCTTGATGTTCTTGTTGGCAGCCTCCACTGCCCCATTCATCTTGGGACGGTAAATGACATAATTGAGGTGTTTGATCTTAAACTGGTTGCACAATTCTTTCATGAGGGCGTTGTTTAAATTCTTGGCATTGTCGGAGACCAAAACCTCAGGTTGCCCGTATCGACAAATGACATTATTCCTGATAAAACCAACGATGACCTCCTGAGTTACTTTGGGGAAAGAAGCTGCTTCTACCCATTTGGTGAAGTAATCGATCATGACAAAAATGAATCGGTGCCCGTTGCTCGCTTTGGGCTCTATTGGTCCGATTACATCCATTCCCCACATTGAAAATGGCCACGGGGAGGTCATACAGTGCAGTTCATTGGGAGGCGTATGGATCACATTACCGTGCGCCTGGCATTGGTAACACCGTTTGACATGATCATCACAGTTGGCTTTCAGCGTTAACCAATAATGCCCTGTCCTCAAGATCTTTTTGGCCAGCATCGGTCCGCTCATATGGGGCCCATACACTCCACCATATATTTCATTCATAATCCTTTGGGCCTGCGTTTCATCTACGCATTGTAACACTCCCAACCCAGCATCCCTCTTGTAGAGTGAATCCCCACTCAGATAAAATTTCATTGCCATCTTTTGAATTCTCATCCTCTCAGTTCGACTCGCCTGGTCGGGAATGGATCTATCTCTCAGATATTCCCTTATGTCGTGATACCAGGGCTGCTTTGGCAACACCACCTCGTCTGATAATACTGCCACATGTTCCTCATATGCCGGGGCATTCCGTATTGCTATCTCAATCTTTGGAACGTCCCTGTTCTTGATTACGTGGATTAAGGAAGCCAGAGTTGCCAATGCATCGGCAAAATCATTCCGCCCCCGGGGAATATGACGGAAAGCGATATCTTCGAACTCTTGCATTAATTGGATAACACAACGATGGTATGGAAGTAACCGGAGCTCCTTTGTGTTGTACACCCCGATCGCTTGTCTGATTACCAGTTCTAAATCCCCAAACACTGCTAGTCTCTTCACTCCCATGTCGCGGGCAAAGCGGAGTCCCAAGATACATCCCTCGTATTCAGCGGTGTTGTTCGAATTGCTGAATTTCAGTTTAGTGGCCACAGGGTATTGTTCGCCAGTGATAGAGACCAGGACTGCTCCGGCTCCTGCCCCTTCAGCATTCATGGCATCATCAAAATACAGCTTCCAGAACTGCCCTTCGTCATCACATTTCGTGTGTGATACCCAAAATATATCTTCGCCCGGTAGAGGAGTTTCTAATGGCTCCATCCCTCCTGGCGGGGTTTCTGCCAACTGATCTGCAATTCCCTGCCCTTTCATGGCTTTCTGAGTTACGTACACCATGTCGAACTGCTGTAAGATTAACTGCCATCTTGACAACCGACAGTTTAGCATGGGCCTCTCAAAAATATATTTCAGGGGATCCATCCTTGATATCAGGTACGTCGTATGCCCATGGAGGTAGTGCTGTAATCTCCCTGCAGCCCAGGCCAGAGCATAACAGGTCTTCTCGATGGGAGTGTAATTCTGTTCACATTGGCTAAATCTTTTACTGAGGTAATAGATGGCCTGCTCTTTACCTGCCTCATTTTTTTGTCCCAGCATACATCCCATCGTGATGGCATTGACCGAGATATACATAAACAGAGGGATCCCGTCCTTCGGGGGTACCAGCACTGGTGCCTCAGTCAGTTGCTTTTTAATGGTCTGAAAAGCCTTCTGACATTGCTCATTCCATTCGTGGGAAGCACCTTTCCTTAATAGTTTGAAAATTGGCTCGCACGTAGTCGTCAAATGAGATATAAAACGGCTGATGAAGTTTATTCTTCCCAAGAATCCTCTTATCTCCTTCTCTGTGTGAGGTGCCGGCATATCCACAATGGCCTTAATCTTCGCTGGATCCAACTCAATGCCTCGATCACTAACCAGGAATCCCAAAAGCTTACCCGACTGCACTCCGAAAGCACATTTTGCTGGATTGAGCTTCAAATTATACTTTCTGAGCCGATCGAATAGCTTTTTAAGATGGGTTATATGGTCAGATTCTACCCTTAACTTCACGATAATGTCATCCACGTAGACCTCTATCTCCTTATGCATCATGTCGTGGAACAAGGCCATCATGGCTCTCTGATAAGTAGCCCCCGCGTTTGTGAGACCAAAAGCCAATCGTCTATAGCAGAAGGTGCCCCAAGGGGTGATGAACGCGGTCTTTTCCCGATCTTCCTCCGCCACCATTATCTGATGATACCCGACAAAGCAATCCACAAAAGAATACATCTCGTACTGGGCTGTGTTATCCACCAGTATGTGTATGAAGGGTACCGGGAAATTATCCTTGAGACTGGCCTTATTTAGATCTCTATAATCTACACATACCCTCACCTTCCCTCCAGGTTTAGCTACTGGGACCACATTGGACAACCATTCTGGGTAAGTGGACACCATAATGATTCCCGCCCTGAACTGCTTGATGATCTCCTCCTACACTTTTAAGCTCCACTCCGGTTTCAACTTTCTTAATTTTTGCTTGACAGGCCTGAAACCCTCCTTGATGGGCAATCGGTGTACCACAATGTCGGTGGACAATCCGATCATATCCTCATGAGACCAGGCAAAGACATCCTCATATTGGTTTAGCAACTCAGTCATTTCGGCTTTTTGACTGGGGGTAAGGTCCTCATATTGGAAATTCATTTTCATCATTTCCTTTGCGACGAAGGTAAGTTCTGGAGAGACCTTAGGTTTCACGGCTGGAGCTCCCAAGCATCTGTAGTGGGGAGCGCTAATTTCCAGCGCCTGAAAACTGGCAGGTGCCGCCGACTCGTCCACATTAATCACTGGTAGGCCATTCCTAGGAGGAGAAGGGTTATCACATTCTGCGGAGATCGTTATCAGATTCCCATCGATGATTAATTTGATTTGTTGGTGTAGCGTGGAAGGAACTGCCCCGGCCATGTGTATCCACAGCCTCCCCAATAACAGGTTATAACTGGCTGCAATGTCTAGGACTTGGAAAGAGATATCAAAAGTACAGGGTCCTATTTCCACCGGTAATTTTATTTCTCTAATTGTGTCCCTCCGGGAACCATCGAAGGCTCGCACCACTACATGACTGGCCCGTAGGCGTTTGGGATTGATGTTCATCTTCTGCAACGTACTGAGGGGACAGATATTCAGCGCCGACCCTCCATCAATCAGCACCCCATTCATGATATAACCTGAGGAGATTACCGCAATATGTAACGGTTTTCGGTGCCCCCTTCCCTCCTTAGGGATGTCCTCATCTGCAAAGGATATTACATCACTCTCCAACAGATGGCCTCCCAGCTGGCCGAAACCTTCCTCACTAATTTCCTTGGGCACGTATGCCTCCTCCAGGACTCTCACCAGGGTTTTGCAGTGATCATTGGATGACAACACCAAGTCCATGACTGATGTTAGGGTTGACTCCTCACTGAAAATCTGGATCCCTCGTGTTTCCGGGTGATCCATCCTTTTCAAGAATTTTATGGCCTTTTCCTCTAAAATCTCTTCATTTTTCTTCTTTTGGCTCTCAAGGACTTGCCCGGGAAGATATAAGGGGTTCCCTTTTGTCGTCACAGAAGCACAACTGGCCGCTTCCTCTGGCATTCCCCCATAATTCCAGGGTACCGTCTTTAGACTACTGATAGGGATTTGCGGCCTTGCCGCAAGGATGAGGTCTCGGAGCCGTCAACTTGACAGGTCCCTCTGTGATATTCGTACTTACCCCTATCAACCTGATGGGCACTCCCCGTGCGCTCCCATGATCATATATCACGTTGATCATTTCCTCAATTTTCTGCACATAGTTCAACCTCGACGGCCCCTCGGCCTCATTGGCCTCCGTCGCATTGACCCCCCCTCCATCATGCCTTGGCAGGGGATTGGCCTTAACATTCGGGGAGTCTGGCTGTTCCACCACAATTTCCCCACTATCAATCAAGTTCTGGATTATGTGCTTCAACGTCCAACAGTCTTGCGTATCATGACCAGGGGAACTTGAGTGGTATGCGCAACGCTTGCTGGGGTCAAACCTTCTTCCCTTTGGGTCACTCGGGGGTGCCAAACCAACTATCTTCTTTTGGGCCATCAATACCGCCAAAACCCGTTCAAGAGGCTCCTTGAGTGGGGTGAATACCCGATTTTGCGAGGCCTCATATCTCCTTCGCCCTTCCGCCCTCTGATCAGCAAAGTTAGGCTGTCGGGATGGCCCTACTCGCTGCACCTGTACTGGAAGATGGTTTTCTGCCTTTCTGGATGACCCCTGCAGGATGAGGGAAACATCCTCCTCCTTTTTCTTTTGCACCCTACGGGAAGTGCTGCCATAATTTCCACTCTGTATTTGTTCTGCAGCTATCTCCAAAGCAGTGAAATCCCGAATCTTACCAGATTTCAGACCCATATCCACCATTTCTTCGTGTTTAATCATCTCGGCGAAAGGCCTACCAATCCCTGATATAACCCGCTCATAATACGGGGCCTCTTGAATATCTACGAAGGTCATCACCATCTCCGACTCGCTCATCGGGGGATTCACCTAAGCGGCCATACCCCTCCATTGTTGAGAATAATCCTTGAAGGACTCCCTGCGTTGCTTCTTCACTTTTGTCATTTGGTATCTATCTGGGGCCATTTGTGCCTGGAAACTATACTGTGTTAAGAAGGTGTGGGCCAATTCCTCCCAATTGTGGATCCGGGCATTGTCAAGACGGGCATACCAGATCCTCGCTTCTCCCGTCAAACTCTTTTGAAAAAGTTGCATTCTTAAACCCTCGTCTTCTGCATAAGATCCCTGCTCCCCAATGTAGATTTTCAGATGTGTATAAGGATCCCCTTTTCCGTTGTATTTCTCGAACTCAGGAATTTTAAATTTCTCCGGATATCTGGTTCCGGGGAAGACACAAAGATCTGAGTAATTCACCCTGCCTAGGGACCCTATGCCCTTCATAGATTGGATAGTTTCCTCCATTTGTTTCATTTTCTTTCCCAGGTCATCCGTATCTCCCTCTTCTGGGATAGTAATCAATGTCTTGTTCGGTACGGGAATGACCTTTGGGACGACTGGCTCGCCCTTAGGTTGGGGTGGATCCTCCTTAGGTGGATCCTGTCTAGGTATCAATTGCTCCCTCAGCATTATGGCCATCTCCAACATCTGTTTCTTAAAGTCATCAAATTCCTCACGAGATATGGCACCAATATTAGTAGGTGGGAGATCAGCCATTTCAGATGTAGAGTTTTGGGCCCTTTTAGACTGCGAACGGGTTTGAGGAGCAATCCTACAGAAACAACAGTTTGAAGTTTAGTCCTGGGCAATGAGAGGATATGGATGCATGCTAAAGCGGTAACTTTAGTTTTTCGGGTTTTTAATCTTTCCCTGTAAAATAGAGAGTTAGTAGTCCTTTAATGGCATAATAACTGATAGACATGAATTATTACGCTTCCCCAGCTATTCCCTATAAAACGTAGAGGTTAGTACTTTCTTTTGACAGCAGGGAAGGTATATGATAGTTGTATGCCATGACATTTGATAAAAGAGCATGAAGAAGCTTCCCTTTCGTTAGGTTTATCAGAGG
The DNA here is from genome assembly GCA_034770075.1 of Aralia elata. Taxonomy (NCBI): domain Eukaryota; kingdom Viridiplantae; phylum Streptophyta; class Magnoliopsida; order Apiales; family Araliaceae; genus Aralia; species Aralia elata. The sequence goes on along the minus strand of CM068382.1, from coordinate 72,540,681 downwards.
CTGACCTATCCTAGGGTTACTCTCGCGGGCTTTTCGGCATGAAGGTCCCCATATCTTCGCAATCTACTCATATGAATCCTTTCGATTGGAGCGGATATGGGTGGTGCGTTTCCTGAGCCATCTCCGGGGAGCAGCCCCTTCGAGTCCAGTAATAAGCAACCGACAGGTTCGCCTCAGGAGGAGGTACAATCTCAACATACATTCACATTCATCGTCCTCACCGTATGCAAATGATTAAAAATAAAGCAAATCCATTCAATCATTCATTTATTGGGCAAAACACACATTCACACAACAAGAGTAAAAAATCAAAATATCGCATACACATACATTTATGAATTTTTAAAAGGATAGGATAGCATCAAGATTTGAACGCGGCTTAAGCCCTCTTATGTCCCCAGCGGAGTCGCCAGCTGTGGACGCCGATTTCTCGCCTCTCCCGATTTTTAGCCCTTTTTATTAGATGATGAGTTTGGGAAAAGGTCGGCATTGATGTCGACGAGTTTTGAAAGATCGCTTTTATGATGAGCCAATTAACCAGAGTCGCCAGTTGGTATATTTGAAATGGATGTACCAACTCATCCGAGTTTTCGTTTTTTATAAATCGCTGGCTCATATGTGACTCCGAATTAATTGGTCTGCGAATCGAGATTCATAGAGTTCGGGGGCTTGCTTAAGCGAGGGGAAGGTGTTAGGCACCCCCCGTCTTCCGTGAAACACGGTTACCGCAATCTTGATACCTTCCTATCCCTTAATTCACGAAATGTATATGTGTGCGTGTGTGTGTGTGCGTGCTTATGTGAATGTTGTGGTGAGTTCTTTCATGAGAGATGAAACATTTGGCATTTTATTGAGAAATCGTGTTTTGTTTTGGGACTGTTTTAGAACGTCGTTTCCTTTAGTACGAGAGAGCTCCTTTATTCATGAGAAAGGTTTGATTTTATTTTGTTAAAACCATGAGATCTTTATTAGGCGTCGTTTTGATAAAACGTGAATTCTCTTAAACCTTAATCAAAATAGGAATCGAGACTTATACGTTGCTTTCATAAATGATGGGCAATTTCTAGGATCTCTTTCGCCCTATATATCAAGGTTTAGTAAAACATTTATTTCTTTTTTATAAAACCATTTTTTTCGTGATATTTGAAAACAACCTCTCTTTAGCTTTCTCGTAAAAATAGGAATCGATTTTCATTAGCATTCCAATTTTTAGTCTCGTGATGCTAATATCCTATTTTGATTGATTTTAGAAAAATCTTCATCGTTTAATCTTTGAAATCATTTTGGTGTCACGAAATCCAATCAAAGCATAAATACGCGTCGGGGCTATTCATGGGCATGTAAGCCATCAAAACATCCCCGAACGCCAACAATCACATGTTCCACTACTACGGGGCCTTAAACCCGATTCTCGCCTTAGCGTCGCTTTAAGGCCCGACGATTACATGTTACAAAACGAGCATCTTGAATCTATTACATACATCAAAACGTCCATCATCGGATTTGGACCACGGGGTCGCATTCCTAGGCTCACACGAGATTACTACATGCCCACAAAATGAATACTACAAAACTAACCAATACGGGTTTATCTAATACACCATGACATCCGAAAATGATAATCTAAATAAATTACACCCAATAAATCACCATAAACGAGCTAGAAATTTCACCAATTGGATATCCTCGGGTTATTAGGAAGAATTTTGTTCCGATGGAACCCTCACTAATAATCCCTAATCCATGATTGTTCAACAAGATACATGAAAATTACATCTAATTTAACCAAACAATATGATATAAATTGCTAGAACAAATAGGAATTTTCACCTTGCAAATGATCTCAAATGGATGTGAACTTGTGTATTTGAATAGGATAAGGAGTGTATTTGATACAATCAAAATCAAAAGAAATAAATCCTCTCTTTTTTCTCTCTTTTCTTCCTATTTGTTTGCAAATTTTGCTCTTTTTCCTCTCTATTTCCGTGCTTCTTGCTGCTGCTGAATCCTTCTTCCTTCAAATTCTTCCCCCTCCAACTCCCTGTATGCTGCAACGAAACTGAGCTAAAATAGGCTGGCTGGCCGCCTGCCTTCCACTCACCTGATTTCGAGTTCCGTGTTTCGAGTTCCGTGTTTTCAACAGGTGCACTATTTGGCCGCATATCAATCCGCGGCTGAACGGTTTGACTTTCTCGATTTTTGTGTCACGCCTCGATTTTCATGCCGTAATGTCGGTTTTCGCTGACAGGCTCGTATTTTGCAGTCCGAGAATTTCCGGGAGACGTGCCACCTCATTCGGGAATGCCCGTTTCGGACGGCCTTATTATCACGTCAGCTTTGGTCACCAATCATTGCGGTGGGGTTGGACGAGCGCACTTGTGCCCATTCCTTCGCTCCCGCAAGCCGGTTCAATTGACGATTTTGCCCTCCTGTCATGGTTAGTACAGGGAACGCAAAAATTGGGTGTCTACAATGTAGAACACCCTTATGTTGGGATGAAGTAGGTGAAAGCAGACTTTTGACACCAGAATTGGTGCAGTAGACCATAAAGATAATCAAAGTGATAAGAGCTCGTCTAGTTGCGGCTCAGGATCGACAAAAGAAGTATGCGGATTTCCATTGCAAGAAAAGAGATTTCGAAGTGGGAAGATTCGTGTTTTTGAAAGTATCTTTCTGGAAAGGAAAAATAAGATTTGGCAAGAAAGAAAATTGAGTCCGAGATTTATTGGACTATTTGAGATATTGAAGAAAATAGGTGAAGTGGCGTACGAGGTAGCTTTACTTCCTGAATCGGAACATATTCATAATGTGTTTCATGTGTCAGTGTTGCGTCCATATAAGCCTGATTATAAGCATGTTATATTGTATGAGCCGATTTAAGTCGAGAAGGACTTGTTGTATGAAAAAGTTCCTATAGAAATTTTGTATAGGAAAGAGAAGAAGTTAAGGAATAAGGTTATACATTCTGTCAAAGTTCTTTGGAGGAACCACAACACTGAAGAAGCTACGTGGGAACTCGAGGAAAAGATGAGGAAGAATTATCCAAATCTTTTTGAGTAATCTTATGTTTAAATTCTGAGGACGAAATTCTTATACGGAGGGGAGAATGTAATAACCAAGAATATTAGGTCACTTTGTAAATGAATATATTAATTATTTATTGATGTATTAAATACTTTGTGACTTATGAAGGATGTGTATGTGACTAAATGAATATATATATATATATATATATATATTGTGTATATATTTATTTATCATATTGTGAGTAATAAAAAAAACCTTGTAGCCTAATTATACATTAGGTATGAGGATTAAATAACCTAAGAGGTATATTTATTTGAGAATTCTAGTATTTAATATATATACTAGTAATGTAATACCTTGAATATTTATGAGGCTTATAAATACGATCGTATATGGTTAGAGTTAATTTAGTGACCTAAAACTAGGTATCAAGAAGTTTAAAATCTTAAACCCCAATGAGATTCAAAATTTGTATCATATGTGCTTAAATAAAGATCCAAATGATATTTCGAACCAGGTGTTTTGTGATTTTATAGTGTAAACGATGAATTTGCTCAAATAAAATTTTTTGGTCAAGCTGCTTAGTCGTGCTTACATTGACAAAATGATTTGTCGTGCTTTCCATGATTTCACCAAAAAGCATCCTGACAAATTATTTTTAGTAAGCTGCTGTGTCGTGCTTAAACTGATATAGTGCTTTGTCGTGCTTACGCTTTGTCGTGCTTACGCTGACAAGCTGCTTTGTCGTGCTTATGCTTTGTCGTCCTTACGCCTGGTACACGCCAGCTTACGCCTAGCACACACTAGGTACTAAAGTATAATTAACCTAGGTACCAAAGTGTAATAAGCCGAGCCCCTAACGTGCAATTAGTGAAACTTGGTTTTTTTATAAATAGCAAGTTCAGTTCATTCATTCCTTACTACTTTTCAAGAGCAGTTCAAGAGCAAAAACACTCTATATTTATATTCTGAGAGATATTTTGAGATAAAACTTACTTTCGAAGTATCGAAGCACTACGCGATTGGAAGTAAAGCTAGCAACTACAAGAGGTATTACTCTAGTGGTTATTATTTTCATTTTTCTCTATATATTTAGTAAAAATATACTTTTATAAGCAGTTATAATGTCCAAATTATTTTAAGTATATAGTACAAAAGTCCTATTTACAAGCAGTTATAATGTCCGATTTATTTCTCTTATAAAGTTAAAAATATACTTTTATAAGCAGTTATTATGTCTGATTTTCGTCAAGTATTTAGTAAGAATATTCTTTTATAAGCAGTTATAATGCTAAAATTATCTCAAATATAATAGTCGAATATTCATTTTATAAGCAGTTATAATGTCTGATTTATTTTAAACATAGTAAACGAATATTCATTTTGCAAACAGTTATAATGCTCAATTTATTTTAAATATAGTTAAAAAATATTCATTCTATAAGCAGTTATAATGCTGAAATTATTTCATGTATAGTAGAAGAAGTCTTATTTATAAGCGGTTATAATACCCGAAATAAAATTTAAAAGATTTAATTGTTAAATACTTAATTAGTCTACATGAACCTATAATCGTATAGGATATACGACGAACGTTTAGACGGTATATCAACTGTAAAAGATATACGAGGCAAGTCTTCTAACCTTGTTACATTTAAGCAAGCCTATTACATCTTGCTATCAATTATTGTGAAGTTATTGCTTCTTGTTCAGCATAACTTAAGAAATGAATCATTATTCATATATTATTTATTCGAGCGTAAAATGTTGTGTCAAACCAAATTGTTTTGGTACGACATCTTATATTGAGAAATGGAACACCTTGATGTAAGGTGAACTGAAACACCTTGGTATAAGGTTGTAAATGTTGATTATATATTGACGCAAAATCGTAGGATGATATGCATACTCCTAGGATATTGGTTAGGCTGATCCCCTACCAGATATCCGAAATCAAGCGGTTCTAAGTCTTTGAAGACTGATAGAACTAATTGAAATATATGGTTCATGTACAGAACCCTCAGTTATACATCTTTAAAATCTTTTAACTCAAACACATTGTGTTTACGTTTTCAAATAAACTTGCTGAGCATTTGTAGCTCATTCTTGCATATATTCTCTTTTGCAATCTTAAATGATAAATCTCGAACTTCAGAGACGACCAAAGGGAAACGACCGTGCTAATTAGTTTTACCTTATCATTGGTATAAATTCAAGTCTTTTAAGGCTTTGTTGTAATACGAAACTTGATACTGAGAACGATGTAACCGAACTTAATACTATTGTAATATATTATCACCTTTTTCTATGTCAATTGAGTTATACTCTGATCTTTAAATTGTTTAGAATAGTTGTACTAAGTTAGTACAGTATCCATACGAACTGTACATCTGAATGAGGGTATTGAATGATATTGAGAGTTCTATAAGCTCTGGGGTTACACGTAATGAGCGCTGGTAAGGTGACATCTTTATCTGAATGCGCCCCTCAGTTCTAGGGACAATCTTTTCATTAATACTGTGAATGTCAGATAGATAGGAACTATTGATATGAAAGAGATATACATCAGATATAAATCTATATATCCAAGTTAGGGTATCCAAACACAATTAACATTCTGATGAGAACTATTTCTGTTATGGGATACTGTGAACCTTGGATAGATAGAAATTATATATTATGGAATATCTAATAGGTGGTTAACTAGTTAAGCTTGAACACCAGATTTGTTACAGAGGTATAAAGATTTAAGTTGAAGATGTAGAAGTCATTTTAACTATGTTAGATTAACATTATTGGCAATGTCTAGAAAGTTCTGACGAGGAAAGGGGTTAGGTCATCTAATTGCGCGTCGTTTTAACGGAAAGCCCCCTCTTTCCTGGGAACTGCCTGGTTGCTAATACTGCAAGTCTCGGATAGATAAATGGAGATTTGCTGTTAAGTCTTTTAGGACTTATTTGTAACAAGAACAAGTAACCTAGGAATGGTGTAACATGAAAGAATGATATTATAATATTATCACTTTTTCGCATTATACTATGATTATTAGAAGTCAAGATTTCTATATACGATTCAAATCAATTATATTACGAGTTTTTATAGAAACTTATCGTGTACATTACCTTTAAGTTAATGAATATGTTGAATAAGGTTATACAAGTCAGCACAAAGTCTGACCTGGCTAAAAGAAGCTAGCAGGTGGATTTCGGGGGCGTGACAAGTAAACTAACTTAAGAGATTTATTTCATTATCTCAACTTATTAAATTATATTAACCTAATTAAAGCAAGTCTAATTGAGTTATAAAATTAAATCTACATGAGTAATTATTTAAAGTCCAAAATAAATGGACTAGTAACCCTAATTAAACAATTAGGGTAAAATAAAATTAATGAGTTAGACCATGCTAATTTATATGGCCCAAAACAATTTATTAGAGAGCCAAACAATTAATGGAATGGCCCAAACTTTATCCCATCTAAATTGGACCTTCTAGATAATTAAATAAGTAAATAAATCATTAATTGAAAAATCAAAAATAAAGGAAAAAGGGGTAGAGTAGCGGGATTTTTGGTCACATGGGAGTGATCATGTTTTCTTTTCTTTTCTTTCTTTTTTTTCTCTGTCACAAAGTACCATAGTTGGTAACCAAATCTACTAACTCCATGTCCTTACAAGTAACTCTAATAATTTATTTATGAGATAACAAGGAAAGAAAGGAGAAATGGGGCAAGAATGTATAGACATATACCTTGTAAGTATGCATTTTTGCTAGCATATAAAAACCCCAACTCATTAGCAACTAAAACGTTACTTCTTATTTCATTCTATTCTCTACAAAAAGCTAAGAAAAGAAAATAGAAAGAGAGAGAGAGAGAGAAAGAGAGAGGAAGGAGGGTTCGGATAATAAGGGGAGGAAGAAGGAGGGTTTAATCTTCATGCTACCCAAGTTCATTAATTATTTTGAGAAGACAAGGAAGTGTGCTCAACGAACAAGGTATAAAAACCTTTAAACCCTAACCCTAGATAATTTATATAACTTCTTTTGGTTGTCTTTGATGAAATGAAGAGTTTATGATCTTGAACCCTAGAACACTAGATCTACATGTTATAGGGTGTTTCATGATTAGATCATACCATTTTAAGTATTGATTTTCTTGAAAAACAAAGGAGATGAAAAACTATTTTGAACTTTAGAAAACCCTAAAATTTCAGCCATTTTGAAGCTTTACAAATTATTTTTATGATCCGTCAAAGAGCTGTGTTAGATCTATGGGTTAACTGTTAAACCCAATTAGTAGCACTCAAATATGTTAAGTGAGCAAGCCATAGCATCCATTTTTCCAAAATAGGTCCGCCTGGTAGACAAAACTGAAAATAAGAAAACTGTTCTGGCCAATTTGTGTCAAGGGCTGGTTCGGCCACTTTGGTTGGTCTAAAAATTTTGATCTTTTGTAGTATAATAGTTTGTCAAGTTAATAAGTCCTATCAAAAGATGGTGTTTTTTGGATGTCCAGAAGTGAAGTTATGGATTTTACAAGAAAGTGTGATTTTACAGGAGTTAGGCTTTGATAACAGGAGACTACCCTGAAAACTTCATAATTGTTGGACATAAGGATAATTTATGATAAATGTTGCAATTTCAGACTGTTTTGGACTCTTTAAAAATAGTAAACGAAATTAAAAAATTACAGGAAAAATATATTATTACTAAAATATCATATACTAATATTTCTTAGAAAATAAAAATTTTATAAGTTGTTTTGATATTTTTCATGCATATGTTTTGTGTAACGATCGAGAATTTTAATTCCCTTGTAACCCGAGTTTATGTATGAATGAAATGAATTTTTATTTTTTTATGTATATTATTATGTCTTATGTGCTTAAAGGTTGTGTGATAACCTAATATGTGTGCTTGTATTGAATTTTATGTGTTGTAGTGTCGTTAGGGTGAATACTTTGACTTCGCGAAAAATCGCAAATTCATTATTCACAGGGCACGCTTATCGAGGCACTATTCACGTCATAATTTTTCTGTGTCTTTTTCGACTTTAATAAATTTCATAAATATGTGTATGCGTACAAATAATTTTTCCAAGTGTCGGATTTTCGTTTTGAGCCCGTTCGTGTTTTATTCGGTATCCGAAACATATGATAAGGCTGTTCCGAATATTTGGACAAATCCCATAATAATTATTTTTATATGTCCCAATAATTATGGGAGTACCCATTTTAATTTTGGGTAGAGTTATTTACCAGTTTTGGTACAAAAGGGGGAGTTTTCGGATATATTTTTGGTGTTTTCGGGTATTTATTTTGACTTGTTGCTCCAAGTGGGAACCACCCAACCACATTAGACCAATCAAAGGAGAGCATGGGGGGTGTATTGCCGGCAAGCTTGGAAAATTTGGCCAACCTTGAGCACCAAACCCACTTCTCCCTAATTCACTCCTCCACTCTCCCAAATCATTCAAACTCTCATTCCTTCCCTAAACCATCAGCTGATAGAGAGAGAGAGAGAGAGAGAGAGAAATAGAGAGTGAGAGAGAGCTGCAAAGAGGAAGAAGAAAGAAGGAGAAGGCCGCCGGAAAAGAAGAAGACTCGCCGGAAAAAGGAAGGAGGAAGAAGAAGGCACGGGTGGAAGAAGAAGAGAGTCCAAGCAAGAAGAACTCGAGCCAAGCAAGCCTAGCAAACTTCTAAATCATCTAGGAAGGATTTACAGAGGTAAACACCAAAATCCATTCCATTCGATTTCTTGTAAAGATTTTCACGTTTTCTTAGTTTTTGAGCTCTTGAGCTTGTGGATTGATTTTCTAGCGATTCTAGATGTTTTGGCTTGTTCTATATGTTTATATATGTTGTTAAGAGACTATAGAAGCCATTAATAACATCAAAGTGGAACAAAAATAGGAGAAATCCGTACCTATGCTTAAGGAGGATGAAGAACATGAAGAACAATGGACTTTTGGACATTTGGACTTTTTAGAGGACTATAAATGCTAGATTTCGTGTTTGTTAATTTTATTTGTTGCTATGGTGTTGTAGTTCCATGGGTTACGAAGCTAACCCAATTGGAATGGAGTAAAAAGGAGTTAAAACGAGTTCGTAGGAATGATTTTCGTAAAACTTGTCAAGAACTCGAAGAACAGAGTATGAACTTTACACTTTGGCTTTAGATTTGACCATGTTAATGTTAATGGGTAGCTCTGCATTTTTGATATGTTGTAGCCCCATCAGTCAGGAGTCCATAGAGTTCGGAATGGACCAATTTGCTTGTGTATTGAAGGAGTTATGGAGGTTGGAGTGGCCGGAGGTCGGAGTCGCATTCTGGAAACAAACCCAGAATCCGGCTACTGCAGAATGGCGCCGCAGCGCCACCCATATGCCCTGCAGCTCACGCTGCAGCGAGGGGCAAGTGGGGAAAAACCGGGACTCGCGCCGCAGCGTGAGGCCCAAGCTTTAAGGCTCACGCAGCAGCGTGAAGCCCGGTCATGGAGAAGACACGGGACTCACGTCGCAGCGTGAGGTCCAGTGCTTGGGCTCGGCGCCGCAGCGCCAGCTCCGTGTTTGGGCCAGGTTGGGTCGGTCAGGCGGGTCAAATCGGGTCTAACCTAAAGAAACCTTTTCAATGGGTCCAACACTTATATTTTTCCTTGGATTAAAGGATTAGACAGGTTAACTAAGCATATTCTGCCCCCCGACCCCCGCTAGCTCACCGGGGAGCGAGACCCCCGACTGGGTAGTCGTAGGGCAATCAACGTGTTTTAATGATGCAACGTCTGTTTTGAACCTAGTCTTTATGTGACTAATTGTTATGTGAATATATATTTACATGTGTAGGATATTAAGGAGCGTGTGTTGTAATATTGTAGCAGCGCTTCAAGCAAGTTCTTCTTTAACCCTTGTCTAACCCTTGTGTTGGGCAAGTTTCTAAACCTTATGCACTACTTTTATTTCGTGCAAACAGGTACATTGTTGCAAGTTTCATGACTCAAATCGAGTTATTACCTTCAATTATCTTGGTGGACTAATTTTTGTCAATTACTCCACATCAAAGATAAATTATTGATATTCACCGCTTGTATATTTGAATTCATTATCTGTTGTTGGACTGTGAAACGTTTAATTCTTCATTTATGAATTGTTTAAGGAAATAGTTTACGCCACTTGTTTCGGCTAGACGTATGTTTAATCATCATTGTTGTTAAGTAAATCTATCCAATCAAATTGTTTGGTTTGGATTCCTATGTAAAGCTGAGATGAACAACCCTCTTAGCTGGGGAAACAGTATGTATGTCGGGAGACCGACACGCGCGCGAACAGTATGTTAAAGGGGTTATGCATAACACCGGGTACATTAGGCTGATCACCTATTGTATTAGTATGTTGGATTATCGGATGAATTTTCTGGTGATTCTAGTAAAAGTTCAGTGTCAAGATGACCACTCAGTATAGAATATTTCCTCCATTTGGAAACATTGAAATCATTCGGTCCGTAGAGGCCCTACAATTGTGTTAATGAGGTCATTCGTTGAGATTATGCAGATTCTTGAGCTATCTTTTATTCTCTTGATTTTTGTAAGCTATAAAGTATTCATTTAATGATTCACGATTATTGTTATTATACTTGCTGAGCAAATTTGTTGCTCACCCTTGCTTTCCTTAAAATATTTCAGTTAGTAGAGCTCGTGGTGAAAGTTCTGGGAAGGATAAAGGCAAAGGCAAAGCTACGGATTAGGTTTGCACCATTAAGATCACCATTTTGATTATGTATTAAGACTCGTTGACTTTTGTGATGTATTAAGACTTAATTACCCTTATGTATTAAGGTACGTTGTAGAAGTTTTGGTTTCGAGACTTGAGACAGGATTATTTGTGTTATATCAATATGAATATTCCTTTATTTCCGCTGTAAGTTATCAATGGTTTGATGCAGGTATGAGATAGTGACAAATCAGGTCCGCGGTTCGGGTGACCCGGATTTGGGGGCGTCACAGGTTGGTATCAGAGCTTTAGGTTATAAACCTTTAGAGAGAGGTATTTAGGCTATAACCTTAGGAAGTGTATAGAGGATAAGAGTAGATAAAACTCATGTAGAGTTTTGGGGCGATCTTAGATAGACGCATCCTAGATAGTTGTGAAAGGTATTTACATTCCTTACGATGAAGCTATATTTCATTACAAGCTGCTAATAGAGTGTGTTGCTTTGTGGTTTGCTTGTAGTACTCATGATAGATATTCCCGTAGTATGATAAGATGATGACATTAAGCTTTCTTACGTTTAGCAGAGAATGCCGCCCAGACGCAACGTACCACCCCCAGCAACACCTGAGGGATCGGTTAACAATGGAGGAGGTCCGACGGACCCCATGCAGCGGTTAGCAGACATATTGGAGAGGATGGAAAGAAGAAGTGCGGGAATTGTGAATCCTAACCCACCGGCAGCACCCACAACAAGTTTCAAGGACTTCAAAAGCATAGGACCCTCGGAGTTCAGGGGAACGACTGATCCGATTGAAGCCCAGTCTTGGGTAAAGGAAATGGAGAAGGCTTTCATTATCGCACGCGTGGGGGATGACCAGAAAACAACATTCGCCACCTATATGATGAAAGGGGAAGAAAATTATTGGTGGGAAGCTAACCAACAACGAGCAGGCGAAGGAGTGATACCGTGGGACAAGTTCAAGGAATTATTTTTCGGGAATTATTTCCCAAAGAGCATGGAAAGACAAATGGTAGTGAAATTCTTGGAACTGAAGCAGGGAGACATGACGGTGGCTCAGTACGCCGCCAAATTCAATGAACTTGCACGTTTTGCACCGCTTCAAGTAAGTACTGAAGAGCTGAAGGCGCAAAGGTTTAAACAAGGGCTGAAACCGTGGATATATAACAAGGTAGCCGTTCTTCAGATCAAAACCTTTAGTGCACTGCTAGAAAAAGCCATTATCGCCGAGGGAGGGATTGAGGCCCTGAATCAACACAAGAAGAATAAGAACAGCGGAGGAGACTACCGTGGAGGTGGCAGTAGCGGTGGAAGCAATTCGGGAAAGAGGAAATGGGATGGTGGTAACAACAACAGCACCAACACTAATCAGATGGGGCATAATCAAGGGGAATTTAAGAAGAGGGTTGAAGCATGTTCCAAATATGGGAAGAATCACAAGGGAGAGTGCTGGAAGGGGCGCAATATCTGTTACAATTGTGGTCAGGAGGGGCACATGGCACCAAACTGCACAAACCTGAACAAGAACCGTGGATGTTATTCTTGTGGATCAGTGGAGCATCAGATCAAAGACTGTCCGAAGAAAGGAAGCACTAGTGGAAATGGCAACAGAGGAGGAGGCAGCAAACTTGCAATTGGAGGACCGACTCCGTCAAACCGAACCCCTGCCCGAACATTCAACATGACCGTCCAGGATGCAGTGATTGCTAAGGACGCGGTGTCAGGTATTATCCCAATCAATAATATAAATGCCTGCGTATTATTTGATTCGGGTGCTACCCGTTCCTTTGTGTCTGAAGATTTTGCTAAACGGTTAAATTTACCCCAAGAACGGTTAGAAAATCCTTTGAGTATAGAAATTGTGAATAACGAGGTAATTCCAGTAGAGTTTATTCTTCGTAATTGTTGCGCTGAGATTAGGGGATATAATTTTTGCGCGGATTTGATCCCAATAAGGTTGGGAGAGTTCGATGTAATATTGGGAATGGACTGGTTGTACGATCATGCGACAGTGATTGACTGTCAGAAGAAAAGTGTGAACCTTCGGACCCCTAACCGGTCGAGGGTAGTGTTTAATGGTAGCACATCGCTGAGACGTTCTTGTTGTCTTACGATGATGCAAGCCAGGAAATTGTTAAAGAAAGGATGTGAAGGCTATTTAGCCTATATTGTAGATACAAAGAGAGAAGGTGTAGAAATTAAGGATATATCGATAGTAAGAGAGTTTCCAGATGTGTTTCCAAGCGAATTACCTGGTCTTCCGCCAGATAGGGAAATTGAATTTGCAATAGACTTAGTGCCAGGGACTGCACCAATTTCGAAGGCTCCGTATCGTATGGCGCCAGTGGAAATGAAAGAATTGCTGAAACAACTTCAGGAATTGCTGGACAATGGGTATATTCAGCCAAGTGTGTCCCCATGGGGAGCCCCAGTTTTGTTTGTCAAGAAGAAGGATGGATCGATGAGACTCTGCATCGACTACCGAGAATTGAACAAATCAACGATCAAGAATAAGTATCCATTGCCAAGGATCGACGACTTGTTCGATCAACTAAAAGGAGCCAGACACTTCTCAAAGATAGATTTGAGGACCAGATATCATCAGCTAAAAGTAAGGAAGGAAGATGTACCCAAAACTGCAATTCGGACGAGATACGGTCATTACGAGTTTTTGGTGATGTCTTTCGGTTTGACTAACGCGCCGGCAGCATTCATGGACTTGATGAACCGAGTTTTGAAGCCGTACTTAGACAAGTTCGTAGTAGTTTTCATCGATGACATTTTGATTTATTCAAAGACCGAAGAAGAGCATGCTGATCATCTGAACAAAGTACTGGAGACACTAAGAAGAGAGAAGTTATACGCGAAATTATCCAAGTGCGAATTCTGGATGGAAAAGGTGCAATTTTTAGGGCATATGATCGACAAAGACGGTATCTCAGTGGACCCTGCAAAGGTGGAAGCAGTTAGTAGCTGGGAACAACCGAAGACGCCGACAGAAGTGCGAAGTTTCTTAGGGTTAGCCGGGTACTATCGAAGATTTATCCAGGATTTTTCGAAGATAGTAACCCCGTTGACCAATCTGACGAGGAAGACGGTGAAATTTGTATGGTCCGAGAAGTGCGAAGATAGTTTTCAGGAGTTGAAAAAGAGGTTAAGCGAGGCGCCTGTATTATCCTTACCAGATGATACGGGAGGTTTTGTAGTGTATAGTGATGCATCACACAAGGGTCTTGGCTGTGTGTTGATGCAACACGACAAGGTCATTGCGTATGCGTCACGGCAGTTGAAGGATTACGAGAAGCGATACCCTACCCATGACTTGGAATTGACAGCTGTCGTCTTTGCATTGAAGATTTGGAGACATTACCTTTATGGGGAGAAATGTGAGATATACACAGACCATAAGAGTTTGAAATATATCTTCACATAGAAGGAGTTGAACATGCGACAGAAAAGGTGGTTGGAATTAATCAAGGATTACGACTGCGAAATTCTTTATCACCCGGGAAAACCAAACGTGGTAGCAGATGCATAGAGTAGGAAGGGGAACGAGAAATTGTTTATGTTGACAACTCACGATGAGTTAATACTGGAAATGGCAAGATTGGAAATCGAAGTAAAAAGTCTGGCAGAGACAGCAGAGAAGTTATTCGTAATTGAAGCTCGTCCGACGTTACTCGATAAAGTGAATGAAGCACAGGAAAAGGATGAGGAATGTGAAAGGATACAGAAAAGGATCGTAGAGAATGAGGAAGAGAAATTTCGAATGGATAAGAATGGTATCTTGAGATACGAGGAGCGAGTGTGGGTGCCAGCTGTGACTGAATTAAGAGATGAAATCTTACATGAGGCACATAATTCAGCATATTCTGTTCACCCAGGAAGCACGAAAATGTACCGTGATCTTCGTCAATATTTTTAGTGGCCCAACATGAAGCGGGACGTAGCAGAGTACGTCAGCAGGTGTCTCACCTGTCAACAAGTCAAAGCAGAACATCAGAGACCGAGTGGGTTGCTTCAACCACTGACTATACCGGAATGGAAGTGGGAGCATATCACTATGGACTTCGTGGTAGGACTTCCAGTTACACAGAAAGGCTATGATGCCATTTGGGTTATCGTGGATCGATTGACAAAATCAGCACACTTTCTACCGATAAAGATCCGATTTAATTTGAACCAATTAGCCAAGTTGTACATTAAGGAAATTATTTCACGACATGGAGTGCCAGTGTCAATTGTCTCAGATCGAGATCCGCGCTTCACATCAAATTTTTGGAAGAGCTTGCAAGAGAGAATGGGAACACAGTTGCGACTAAGTACTGCTTATCATCCTCAAACTGACGGACAAAGCGAACGAACAATTTAAACACTAGAGGACATGTTGAGAGCTTGTGTGATGGATTTCAAGGGAAATTGGGATGACCACTTACCACTGGTGGAATTCGCCTACAATAACAGCTATCATGCAAGTATCGGTATGCCGCCATATGAAGCCCTCTACGGGAGGAAGTGCATGACACCATTAAGCTGGGATGAGGTTGGCGAACGACGACTGTTGGGACCAGAATTGGTACAGCAGACAGCAGAAGTGGTCGCAGTGATCAGGGCAAGATTAGTTGCAGCCCAAGACCGACAAAAGAAGTATGCAGATCAACATCGCCAGACGAGAGACTTCGACGTCGACAGTTACGTGTTTCTGAAAGTATCTCCCTGGAAAGGGAAGATACGTTTTGGGAAGAAAGGAAAGTTAAGCCCGAGGTTCGTAGGACCGTTTGAAGTATTGAGAAGAGTGGGTGAAGTGGCGTACGAGGTAGCATTACCTCCTGAACTAGAGCATATCCACAATGTGTTCCACGTTTCAGTGTTACGACCATATAAGCCCGATTATAAACACGTGATATCATATGAGCCCGTCCAAATAGAGAAAGACCTTACGTATGAGGAAATTCCTATTCAGATAATCGATAGGAAAGAGCAAGTATTAAGAAATAAGGTTATACCTTCGGTGAAAGTAGTTTGGCGAAACCACAATGCCGAGGAGGCTACGTGGGAATTATAAGCTAAGATGAAGGAGAGTTACCCTCAACTTTTTGCTTAACCTTGTATTGTGATTCTGGGGACAGAATCCTTATAAGGAGGGGAGAATGTAACGATCGAGAATTTTAATTCCCTTGTAACCCGAGTTTATGTATGAATGAAATGAATTTTTATTTTTTTATGTATATTATTATGTGTTATGTGCTTAAAGGTTGTGTGATAACCTAATATGTGTGCTTGTATTGAATTTTATGTGTTGTAGTATCGTTAGGGTGAATACTTTGACTTCGCGAAAAATCGCAAATTCACTATTCACGGGGCACGCTTATCGAGGCACTATTCACGCCATAATTTTTCTGTGTCTTTTTCGACTTTAATAAATTTCATAAATATGTGTATGCGTACAAATAATTTTTCCATGTGTCGGATTTTCGTTTTGAGCCCGTTCGTGTTTTATTCGGTATCCGAAACATATGATAAGGCTGTTCCGAATATTTGGACAAATCCCATAATAATTATTTTTATATGTCCCAATAATTATGGGAGTACCCATTTTAATTTTGGGTAGAGTTATTTACCAGTTTTGGTACAAAAGGGGGAGTTTTCGGATATATTTTTAGTATTTTCGGGTATTTATTTTGACTTGTTGCTCCAAGTGGGAACCACCCAACCACATTAGACCAATCAAAGGAGAGCATGGGGGGTGTATTGCCAGCAAGCTTGGATAATTTGGCCAACCTTGAGCACCAAACCCACTTCTCCCTAATTCACTCCTCCACTCTCCCAAATCATTCAAACTCTCATTCCTTCCCTAAACCATCAGCTGATAGAGAGAGAGAGAGAGAAATAGAGAGTGAGAGAGAGCTGCAAAGAGGAAGAAGAAAGAAGGAGAAGGCCGCCGGAAAAGTCGCCGGAAAAGAAGAAGACTCGCCGGAAAAAGGAAGGAGGAAGAAGAAGGCACGGGTGGAAGAAGAAGAGAGTCCAAGCAAGAAGAACTCGAGCCAAGCAAGCCTAGCAAGCTTCTAAATCATCTAGGAAGGATTTACAGAGGTAAACACCAAAATCCATTCCATTCGATTTCTTGTAAAGATATTCAAGTTTTCTTAGTTTTTGAGCTCTTGAGCTTGTGGATTGATTTTCTAGCGATTCTGAATGTTTTTGCTTGTTCCAGATGTTTATATATGTTGTTAAGAGACTATAGAAGCCATTAATAACATCAAAGTGGAACAAAAATAGGAGAAATCCGTACCTATGCTTAAGGAGGATGAAGAACATGAAGAACAATGGACTTTTGGACATTTGGACTTTTTAGAGGACTATAAATGCTAGATTTCGTGTTTGTTAATTTTATTTATTGCTATGGTGTTGTAGTTCCATGGGTTACGAAGTTAACCCAATTGGAATGGAGTAAAAAGGAGTTAAAACGAGTTCGTAGGAATGATTTTCGTAAAACTTGTCAAGAACTCGAAGAACAGAGTATGAACTTTACACTTTGGCTTTAGATTTGACCATGTTAATGTTAATGGGTAGCTCTGCATTTTTGATATG
Organism: Aralia elata; assembly: GCA_034770075.1. Taxonomy (NCBI): domain Eukaryota; kingdom Viridiplantae; phylum Streptophyta; class Magnoliopsida; order Apiales; family Araliaceae; genus Aralia; species Aralia elata. The sequence continues at coordinate 72,523,338 of CM068382.1, read as the reverse complement.
TTGTAGCCCCATGAGTCAGGAGTCCATAGAGTCCGGAATGGACCAATTTGCTTGTGTATTGAAGGAGTTATGGAGGTTGGAGTGGCCGGAGGTCGGAGTCGCATTCTGGAAACAAACCCAGAATCCGGCTACTGCAGAATGGGGCCGCAGCGCCACCCATATGCCCTGCAGCTCACGCTGGAACGAGGGGCAAGTGGGGAAAAACCGGGACTCGCGCCGCAGCGTGAGGCCCAAGCTTTAAGGCTCACGCCGCAGCGTGAAGCCCGGTCATGGAGAAGACACGGGACTCACGCCGCAGCGTGAGGTCCAGTGCTTGGGCTCGGCGCCGCAGCGCTAGCTCCGTGTTTGGGCCAGGTTGGGTCGGTCAGGCGGGTCAAATCGGGTCTGACCTAAGGAAACCTTTTCAATGGGTCCAACACTTATATTTTTCCTTGGATTAAAGGATTAGACAGGTTAACTAAGCATATTCTGCCCCCCGACCCCCGCCAGCTCACCGGCGAGCTGGGCAGCCGCTCGCTCACCGGGGAGCGAGACCCCCGACTGGGTAGTCGTAGGGCAATCAACGTGTTTTAATGATGCAACGTCTGTTTTGAACCTAGTCTTTATGTGACTAATTGTTATGTGAATATATATTTACATGTGTAGGATATTAAGGAGCGTGTGTTGTAATATTGTAGCAGCGCTTCAGGCAAGTTCTTCTTTAACCCTTGTCTAACCCTTGTGTTGGGCAAGTTTCTAAACCTTATGCACTACTTTTATTTCGTGCAAACATGTACATTGTTGCAAGTTTCATGACTCAAATCGAGTTATTACCTTCAATTATCTTGGTGGACTAATTTTTGTCAATTACTCCATATCAAAGATAAATTATTGATATTCACCGCTTGTATATTTGAATTCATTATCTGTTGTTGGACTGTGAAACGTTTAATTCTTCATTTATGAACTGTTTAAGGAAATAGTTTACGCCACTTGTTTCGGCTAGACGTATGTTTAATCATCATTATTGTTAAGTAAATCTATCCAATCAAATTGTTTGGTTTGGATTCCTATGTAAAGCTGAGATGAACAACCCTCTTAGCAGGGGAAACAGTATGTATGTCGGGAGACCGACACGCGCGCGAACAGTATGTTAAAGGGGTTATGCATAACACCGGGTACATTAGGCTGATCACCTATTGTATTAGTATGTTGGATTATCAGATGTATTTTCTGGTGATTCTAGTAAAAGTTCAGTGTCAAGATGACCACTCAGTATAGAATATTTCCTCCATTTGGAAACATTGAAATCATTCGGTCCGTAGAGGCCCTACAATTGTGTTAATGAGGTCATTCGTTGAAATTATGCAGATTCTTGAGCTATCTTTTATTCTCTTGATTCTTGTAAGCTATAAAGTATTCATTTGATGATTCACGATTATTGTTATTATACTTGCTGAGCAAATTTGTTGCTCACCCTTGCTTTCCTTAAAATATTTCAGTTAGTGGAGCTCGTGGTGAAAGTTCTGGGAAGGATAAAGGCAAAGGCAAAGCTACGGATTAGCTTTGTACCATTAAGATCACCATTTTGATTATGTATTAAGTCTCGTTGACTTTTGTGATGTATTATGACTTAATTACCCTTATGTATTAAGTTACGTTGTAGAAGTTTTGGTTTCGAGACTTGGGACAGGATTATTTGTGTTATATCATTATGAATATTCCTTTATTTCCGCTGTAAGTTATCAATGGTTTGATGCAGGTATGAGATAGTGACGAATCAGGTCTGCGGTTCGGGTGACCCGGATTTGGGGGCGTCACATTTTGAGTTATGTTAAGTTGAAAAATGTGTAAATGTGATTTTATTGCTTAATGACCTTTAATATGATATATTAAGATTTTATATGGGTAATTTGGTCATTTTAATAAAATGTTATGTGTGTGGCAAAATGTGTATGTTAAATAAATTAAATAGAAAAGGATAAACAATTAAATTAAATTGTTATGAGTTTAATAAATGATTAAAATATTATTAGCTAATTAATAATATTAGATTAAAATATTATTAATATAAATTAATAATATTAGTTTAAAATATTATTAAATAATTAATAATATTAGATTGAAGCATTAATAAATGATTTAAAATATTATTAAGTGACTAATAATATTAGATTAAAATATTATTAAATCATTAATAATATTAGATTAAAGTATTATTAAATGATTAATAATATTTGAAATTAAATAAAATATTATTAAATGGTTAATACTATTAGATAATGACTAAATATTATTAAATAATTAATAATATTCAAATTAAATAAAATATTATTAAATGATTAATAATATTAGTAAGTGATTAAAATATTATTAAATGATAATAATATTAGATAAGGATTCAAAATATTATTAAAAAGATTAATAATATTAGTAAGGGAATAAAATATTATTAAATGATTAATAATATAAGGAAGTAAATAAAATATTATTAAGTGACTAATAATATTAGACAAGCGTCTAAGATAATAATTATGTGATAGCAATATTATCAAGGGATGATAATATTACTAATAATTTAATGTAATATCTAGTATTTATTTGTGTGACTAATGTTAGATAATATGTAAGACCCCAACTTTTTATGAATAAATTTTTAAAATTTCTTATTATTATTATTCTAAACTGTTAGGTGTTAAATTGATAAAATGATAAGGTAAGGATGATATGTGCAATTATACAGTATGTTAGGGAATATTCTTTCCGTCGGAGAATATTCTTTCTGTCGAAAAATATTCGCTCTGTCGGAAAAGCAGGTTGATAAACTTCATAGAAAGCAACATACAGTCACTTCATAGAAAATGTATTGTGACCTTCGACATACATTTTAGTGGAACAACATGAAAACAGAGATCACAGAGTTTATCTCAAGGTGTTTAACTTGTCAACGTGTCAAAGTAGAGCATCAAGTACCTAAGGGTCCATTACAATCACTCGAAGTTCCAGAATAGAAGTGGGAGCATATTAATATGGATTTTGTGACAGGTCTTCCCAAAGTTTCTCAAGGCTTGGACGCAATTTGGGTCATTATGGATAGATTGACCAAATCTGCTCATTTCTTGCCCATACGAGAAAACTATTCCCTTGAGCATCTTGCTAGTATGTATATAAGCGAGATTGTGAGACTGCATGGCATGCTAGTATCTATAGTTTTCGATCGAGACCCTAGATTCACTTCACGATTTTGGGTCAGCTTGTGGAAAGCTATGGGCACTGAATTACGATTCAGTTCTGCATATCATCCTCAAATGGACGGGCAATCGGAAAGGACAATTCAAACTCTCGAGGATCTATTGAGACTTTGCGTATTAGACTTCAAAGAAAATTGGGACAAATATTTGCCATTGGTTGAATTCTTCTACAATAACAGTTATCAAGCAAGTATAGGCATGGCCCTGTTCGAGGCTTTGCATGGACGAAAGTGTCACTCTCCAGTATGCTGGAACGAGGTAGGAGAAGCAAAATTATTGGGACCCGAGTTGGTGCGCATGACAACAGAAAATATCCAAAGGATTCGACAACGTATACAGGCAGTACAAGAACGACAAAAGAGTTATGCTGATCTTCATCGAAGGGATGAGAGATTTAATGTCGGGGACCGTATATTTTTACGTGTTTCTCTATGCAAAGGAGTTACGAGATTCTGAAAGAGAGAAAAGCTTAACCCTCGATTTATTGGCCCCTTTGAAATTCTCAACCGTGTAGGAGCTGTGGCCTATAGACTTGCTCTACCACCAAACATGTCTTGCATTCATAACATTTTTCACATATCCATATTACGTAAGTATGTAAAGGATTCAAATCACATCATTGAGTTGGAGCCAGACGTAATTGTGAAAGATTTAACATATGAAGAGATACCTGTTAAGATCTTAGATAAAAAGGAACAGATTTTACGCTCAAAGGTTATACCTCAAGTCAAAGTTTTGTGGAGAAACCAAGATACATAGAAAATGACTTGCGAGCTAGAATCTGAGATAAGGGCTACGTATCTTTACTTATTCAAAATGCCAGTCGAGATACCAGGTACGTCAATTTCGAAGACGAAATTTCATAAGGCGGGGAGGTTGTAAGACCCCAACTTTTTATGAATAAGATTTTTAATTTTTCTTATTATTATTCTAAACTGTTAGGTGTTAAATTGATAAAATGATAAGGTAACGATGATATGTGCAATTATACAGTATGTCGGAAATATTTCTTCTGTCGGGGAATATTCTTTCTATCGGGGAATATTATATTCTAAATATATTTAGGTTGATAAACTACATAGAAAACAACATCCAGTTACTTGCTAAATGAGGTAAGGGATATCTTTTCTTTCATACTCCTAAATTTATAGTAAGAAATTATCATTTATTTTCACAGTGTTATCCTAAAATGGTGAATTTATTTCATCAAATATCTTTTCACCTGAATCTTTTTTTATTACACTTTATACTTGCTTTATTTAATATCTTATCACCTGAATCTTCCTATTGCGTTATACACGTTATAGTTAAATTGTGAACCTTATTTGTTCTATTCTTAAATTCTAATCGAATTTCTAGATATCATGTTGACAATTTGGACATTCTTGCACTCTGGACAAAGTAAATTACAGATCTCTAATGTTTATTCTTGATCTTTTTGTTCTTATTATTTCTATTCATCCTTTATGTCATTATCATAATCCTCAGACTTAAATTGTGGTGAAAAGTTCTCTTTGGCCGGAGTGCAAAGAGTAACCGTTGATTGGCATGATTATGACTAGGAACTATGAATTGGTATAATCATGACCTTTGGTATTACAGACAAAGGCAGGTGGTGAAAGTTCTCTTTGTTCTGTAGTGCAAAGATGAACTGTTGATTGACATGATCATGACCGTTGGTGTTACAAATGAATATCTTTGGCCTGTAGTGCAAAGATAAACTGTTGATTTGTAGGAACTGTTGATTGGTGTTACAAATAAATATGTTTGGCACGTAGTGCAAAGATAAACTGTTGATTTATAGGAACTGTTGATTGGTGTTACATGGATAAAATATTAATGGTGAACTTTTAAATTGGAGAAGATTATGGACATTATGATCCATTTTACACTCTTAATTGATTGCTATTTCCGCTGCAGTTATTGATTTAAAACTTGTTTATTATATTATATCAGATTTATCCTTGTTGAAGACTAAAGATAATTTATTCTTTATTATCTTAGTCATGATATTCTTTACTAGGCTATTTGAGCCCACCCTTTTCAGTTTTGTTCCATTGTTCTTTTTAGGAAATGAGAGTGTAGCTGGAACTAGCCGGGGAGTGGAATAATAGTCCGAGTTAGTGGTTGTCCTCATCAAGTTATAAAATAGTATAACAATAATTATACCGAGGAATTAAAAGGTGTGTTGTCGTCTTTTGACGACATTGAAATAATTTGGGTTTGGATACTGTTGTACCATATACAGTACGATATTTGTATTAAAAACTCACAGTATGTGTGTTGTCATATTTTACGCAACAGTATAGTAGTTGTAAATAGAAAAATTTGTATTTGTAGTATGTATTTTTGGCAACTCAAATAGGGTTGTGTGGACCTGATTTTGGGGGCGTCACATAATATATTATGAGAATAGTAGTATGATGAATGAATATATGATATGCTAATTGAAAGATCGATGATAGGTCTTTTCAAAGGAAGTTTAATTAAATTACGTAGGAATAGTCCACAGACGAGACAAGTTTCCTAACTCAAATTTGAGTTATTATTTCAAAGCATGTTAGTGGATAATTATTGTTGATTATTCTACATCTATAATGATAATTGGTATTCGTACTTAGTGCAATTAAATTCTTGTTCTATTTATCGAACTGTGAAATAATTTAAGTTCTGTTATTCATGAACTGTTTATGAGCTAGATCTATGCTAGTTGTATTGGCTAGATCGAACATGTTTAAATTTGTTAAATCAAATATGTTTTAAAAGCTGTCCAAACCAGTTGTTGGTACGGATTCTTAGACTGAGAAAAAGAACAAATTTCTATTAAGGCAGTATAGTGGAAAACGATTGTTTGCTCGTTTATTAAGTGATTATGCATATTCACCGAGTATGAAAGGTTGATCCCCTTGATTACTGAAACCTACTAAAAGGTCCAGTTTAATTACTGAAAATTCCTTAGTATATGTTCATGGTCATTGCTAACCACTCAACTTAATCTTTCATTTATTTGAAATTTGAATTCTTATCCTTTCACAAATGTTATATTTAGTTGAAAATTCAGAAGTTAAATGCTTTTCTAATCATGATATATTATCCTTGTAAGTAAACTTGCTGAGCGAATTAGTTGCTCACTCTTACTATATCATGACGTTTATTGTAGCTAAACTTGAATGTTCGAAGAAGGATAAGGGCAAAGAAAAAGCTCAAGAATAGATTTATGTGGAAGTTTAATTTTAATGTTACCTTATGTAAATTACTTATGTAAACCTTTTGTATTACTAAGGGTATGTTTTAAGTAAAGGTTATTAGAACTTGAGAGTTTGATGTAGAACCTTATATAATGAATAATGTATATTTATTTATTCTGCAATAGATTATAGATTGTGTACAATGATGATGGATCGTGAGCACCGAACCCGAGGTTAGGAAACACGGATATGGGTGCGTCACACAGGGGGTGCCTAACACCTTCCCCCCTCTTAAGCAAGCTCTCGAACTCTGTGAATCTCGGTTGCATGCCAATGTAATGGAGTCACATTTTGGGCCATTTATCTTTCAAAAACTCAAAACCCGGATTGGTTGCTACATCTATTTAAACTTATATCAACTGGCGATTTTGTCACATTGGCCTAAACTTAAAATCAAACTTTCTAAAAACCCATTGACAAAAGAACCATTTTCCAAAGATCTCACTTAACCACACTAAACTAAAAGAAAATGAGAGTGTGTTTGCAACACTAGTGAATTTTCCCAGGGTCGACAACTGGCGACTCTGCTGAAGACTTTAAATAAGAGGGCTTAAGCCGCACCACTTCTTATGATTTTCTCTTGCCTTTGAAACAGTTACTTGCCTTAGGTACCCAAATGTCTTTCCATTTTCATTAGTGTTTCGCACCCATTTACCGTTTTCCTTAAAACTGTCATCATATATGTTGGGTTAATCTATACTAGCAATTTACGTGCAAGTATACACAGTCCACAAGTAATATAATGTAGTAGAGTTGTCGATCCCACAAGGAATAATCTAATAAATTAATTAATCAATCTAATTATCAACCTTTGATTAACCCAATTCTATTTAAACGAATGAAATCACCAAAACTAGCAAAATCAATTAATGAGATTAACTATGAATAATAATTATTAAAATGAATTATCTAGATGAAAGTAGTATGCACACAAGCCAATCATATTTGATATGATGTAGCATATACTTTGTAATATTAAAGACATTTTTACTTTATCTACATGGTGCTGTTATTTAATATGTGATAAATCCATAGTTTTAAGCAATGCTTTTAGAATCATGATGATGATCATGCTAATGAGATCTAAATTCTAGATAGCTTAAAACTAAAATTGTTCCTAATCGTTGGATTACTAAAAAGGGGATTAGTTAATTCGGATAGATTAGTACATACATTGCTTGCTCTTAGGAAGAGGATGATTGATCTCATAATCATTTGTGTTGAGACACTAAAGAAACTATGTAGGTGCTTATTGGAGAATAAGTTCACTAAACGTAGCTCGCTAAGGAATACTTAATGGAGTTTTACTCACCTGTCAATAGGAATTCCTTAAGTCATAGTAGTGCAAGTGATCCTTGGACTTGAGATCATCATAACATCTTGTGTATGATGAGTTATACTTTGACATGTCCCTTAAGACCTTTAAGGTATATCGAAGGATATGATTGGGTATAATAAGTTGTACATGGAGATAGGTGAATGATCAACAAAGAATCTACCACGTCTAGTAAAAGATGTAAATGTCCTATGTGATTCGATAAATGACAACTCAGTAGTCCTTGGCCAAGGCAGAATAAAATTAGAAAAGTGTTTCTAATTTGCATTATTTAGAGTTGTGCATTTGAGAATCGAAATGCATATAATTAAATAAATAAGACTTGACAGTAATTCCATATCTTATATTTAATTAGGACATTGTATGATAGAAGGATTGAATTGTACGGTAACTATTCACTGAAAGGTTCTTTTATGATTAATGTTGGAATCTATATTCTCTGGAAATTTGTTGATCGCTAAGAGGGCTTACCCTTATTATAAAATAAATATTATTTAATTAAATAAATTAAATTGTTTAATTTATTTATTTAAATATGATTAGAATTGTTCTAACTGATTTATTCACAACCGGTTTAATATGGAGAACCTAAAGGGTCATACCACAAAAGAAAAATATTTATTTAAGAAGTAAATGACATAATTGTAATAATAAGTTAAGTGTATTTAATTTACTCTATGGAGATAGAATAAATTAAATAGCTTAATATTGAATATTTAATATTTTGAAAATATTAAATATAAATTAATAAGAGGAGTCTTATTATTATTATTACTATTACTATTATTTAATTTCGAATAGGGATTGAGAATTAATTAATAGAAGTACTCTCTCATGAATTCTTAATTACATTAGGAGTTTAATTTAATTAAAGGAGTTTAATTAGAATAGAAACCCTAATCCTAAACACTTGGGTGGCTAACGTTGATCAAATAAAGGAATTTAATCGATGCAATTCAAGGAGAACACGAAGAAATTGGAGTTAAACTTGTACCCGAGGAAGCACGGTTCTACGAGGGTATAATTTCTTAATCTCTATCTCTTTCGTTTAATTAATAATTATGCATAAAGAAAGATCATGGTGATGGTTTGTTTAAAATTTTAAAATCTGATTTTATCGCGCTTCCGCTATATTTATGTAATTTGATTGCATGTTCACGTTATATACAAACCTAGCACTAGATTACAATTTCCGCCAATGATGTACCCAATACATTTACTCCTTACTTAATTAGTCAAATGTTGCAAATTTCTAACCAAGAATTCATAAATATTTATCTAACTTTTCCAAGATTAGATAAGTGTCCTCATTACTAATTAATTCACTATATTTCTATGTGAATAATCAACAATGAAGCAAATGGCATCAATTCTTATACAAGTTCATGCGATAATTAGGTATATTCTTATCCCTCTTGCAATTTGGATATTCACTCCTTAGAAGAATAAATCCAACACATGTATCATATTCCACACCTAATCTAGAGTCAATATTCCTATATCATGTAGATCAATAATTTAATTGTTGGCCACACATTATTACATGAGACATAAAATATGATAAACAATCTTGCAAACAATTGATCATAATTGAATAGAGAATAAATTAATAATCATCGGGTTCCATTGCAATCTCGAATAAGAATTTAGTTCTTGAATAAGAAAAAGGGCAACATAACATTATACATCATCATTTTAAATTATAAGAGTTTAAAAGAAGGGGAAGAGAAAGAATTTGTAGCATGGCTTCCGCTAGAATACTCCAGATCTTGATCTTCCGTCCTCTTCCTCTTCTTCAGAAAGATATACTGAATATAGTGCTCTGCCTCCTTTTTTACTTGCTAACCCTAGATGTCCTCTTTTATTAATCTCCAACCTCTCTATATATATATTGCTTCGGTCTCTCCTTTACGTCTTTTTATTAAACTAGGACTTAATAGCTGAAAAGGCCTCAATTTCGCCGCTCACACTCGCCCCACGCGCGCGAATATGAAGACCAGCACCGCGGCTTCCTCTATCCAGCGCCGTGATGCTAAATCTTATGCCGCGGCCCTCTTAAGCCAGTGCCACGGCGCTATACATTATGCTCATTTTTCTTATTTCTTTCTCCTTGCACGCCCAATTGAGTCCCTAATCCTCTACTAAGCTCAACACTTTTCTCCAAGTCTTTGCCTGACACTTTTGGCTTCATAATACGGCTGAATATACATCATTTCCTATCCTTTCTTCATTTCTGCTCGCACAATCTATTCCTATAAAATAAATGATAAAATGCATAAAAATGAACTACAAATACTTGAGAATTCGCAAAATAATTGAGCTAAGACTACCTAATTCGTAGGTATAAAACTCACTCATCAAATACCCCGAAACTTAAACTTTACTTATCCTCAAGCAAAAACCTAACAAAACTAAAGAAAATTCTAAAATGCAATCTACTATTAACATGAATTTGAATATAACCTCAAAGATCATTTATAAAATTAACAAGAATCAAATCATGCATAAGTTTATCAGCCAACTAAGTCATCAATTACACAATAATCATGATCCCAAAATGTGTGTGTGTACCAGTTGACTAAGCTAATCATACTTTAACAAAGATTATATAACTAAACAGTTAATAAAAGGGAATTATTATCAACCCCGAAATCTTATTTACAACATCAAATTCAACAAAAACAAACTTCATAAAAACAGGGGGTACTAAGGAATTTTTCTAACTATTTTCCTTCCCACATTTTCTTTTCATTTTTTTTAATTTGGTGAGTACATTTTATGCTCCCTCTCATATTTAATTGAACGAGTGCGTCTTGCGCTCTATCTCGTTCTTGTATTCATAGGGGATTGTGCTTTTAAGCTCATTCTCAACCTACCATACAATGTCATATTTCACGGAAGGATAAAATTATCTATTTTTCCACAATTTTCCCATATTTCTCCCAAACTTAAATGAAAGCCTATATTCGCTTTAATTGAACTTGAAATAAGTTCCTAGGGTCTCAACAATTCATCTCACAACAATTCAACTATACAATCTCTTTAAAGACACAATCAACTGAACAACAGGATGCGAGTGATTTAAAGTGCAAAGGATCATAACTAAAGTAAAATCAACTTCTAAGTTAAAATTTCAAACAAATACATGATTCAAAATTTTACCCACGTTTTAGCCAAAATTCTTCATTTCTTATCATAGGCCTTAACAAATTCAATTGAAAACAATGCTCAAATTCCTAACTAATATGCAAAAATAACCAAATAATGTAACTAATATCTCAAGTACCAAATAAACAACCCAAGTGCCCCCAAACTTAAAAATTACATTGTCCTCAATGCTTATAAATAAATAGAAAGAATTAAAACAATAGGACTTCCCTAGGGAAATCAAACATCTATATTCGTTCTCGTTCACGGCTACACCCGCAGTGTTGGTTCACTTGTTAGTCGCTACATGGTACCTAAAATAATTAAACTAACATGCAATTGGTATAACTATATGATAATAATACTTTTTTTTAATTTTTTTAATTAAATCCTAAGACACAAATTAAAAACATTTGGGTTGCCTCCCAATTAGCACTTGTTTTATAGTCTTCAGCCTGACTGTGACGCCCCCAAATTTGGGTACCAATACTTCGAATTCGGTGCTCACGATAAAGGATATCCAACCACCTCTAAACATCATATATTAACTAATGCGGAATAAATAAATATATGGTGTTCAATACAAAAGGCTTACTACGGTCCCAAGGTCTGTAACCTTAAATAAATACATTATAAAATACTTTAATAACACAAAATAGTTCTACGATTACATAACGAAATAGTAACATATAAATGTTATTCACGTGACTATTCCCTAAACTTCCCTTTGCCTTTGTCCTTTTTAGAACTCTCCAGCTTAACTGCAATATGTTCATGATATAGCAAGGATGAATAACAAATTTGCTGAGCAAGTTTAACAATGAATAATGAAGATATATCATGAATGAATGAGAATAATAAACGCATAGTTCAACAATTCAAGAACATTTATGAAATGGCTGAATAACATAATCAATGTTCAATTGAAGGAATGAATATTGATTATTTATTGCTGAGTAGTCCAATAGACCACGAACTTTGCCAAAGAGTCAATCATTCCACTGACCCTTTTACCCTAGCCCGTCAGTTGTACTTGAGGGGATCAGCCTCTCGTATACCATGTATATGCATAACATTAAGCTCTAACCGCATCGGATAACCGACACTTATAGTCCCCTATCAAGGGTTGTTCTCTCAGTCCAAGAACCTGCACCAACTACTAGTTTGGATAGCTTTCAAAAATATTAACATGCATACGTCTAGCCAAAATAAATGACGTAGACTATTTCTTACACAGTTCATAAATGAAGACTTTAAACATTTCACAGTTCAATAACAAAACATGAATTCAAATGCACAAAGTGTGAATATCAATATCAATAATTATCATTAATGTGGAGTAATTGGCAATAATTAAACCATTACATGATTGGAAAATAATAACTCGAGTTTGAGTTAGGAAACTTGCAAATAAAGTTGTGTAGGTTAGAAACTTGCATAATATACAGAGTTGTGTAAGTTAGGGAACTTGTCTGGACTGCTACTACTAAATTTTGCTCTGCAAGTACCCTACTGTGATTATAAATTAGCCTCTGACCAGTCATGGTTAAGAATCAATAATGGACTGAATCGTGACTCATGTAGTCTGCTCTATGGTTTACTAAGTATGGAACAAGGTCTGCAATGCTCAGACAACTTACAGAAGTGTTTTACAATTCACTAGACCATTCTACAATCTGCCATAATCGTCCCACAACTAAAAGGTCTCGCTAATATTAGTAACTTCAGCTTCGGATTGGTTTATGATCAGGACATAGGGACATGTCCATTCAGGGAAATTAGGGTCTGGTATGGAACCGATTCAGAGAAACTATCAGTGCCTTCGGATTCGGGAGTTCGGGTCTGAATGACCCGCTGTCTACAAGGATTTGAGTTCGGCTCCACTTCAGAACCTCTTGTAGGTCGGGGATATCTCGTGGTTCGAGAACCTCTTCGGGGTTGGATGATATTCTTACGTTTGACTTCGGGGAGTCAAGGAGTTCGGAGGTTAAACCCGGATAACAGGTTGCCTTCAGGGATTTAACTGCGGATTCCACTATGGGCATCCTTTCATGGTTCGGGGTTGGATGACAGACTTATGTCCGTCTTCGGGAGTTAAGAGTTTGGGTTCGAAGGATGAACTTATCGGTTCGTCTATGTCATTCTTACTATTTGATAGGTTTCGTGCTTCATGCAACTAATATGATGGATATCTACTTGACCGAACTATATCCTCATAATGACGCACTCAAGGCCTTTGGTTTAACTTCAGGTATTAAGCAAGTTGACACATAGACAGGTATCTTAATCATCTTGGTGAAGTTCATAGAGTCAACACTCTTATGGGTCCCACTAGGACTCGGTCAAGAGTTCTTCCGCCCACCCTTAAGGTTTACTTAATTTCATGGTCATAATACCGGTATGCATGCCTACGAAATTTTTGATTTAGTACTTATATAATAAGGTGCTCATTGCCATTCTTATAATTCTCCTTTAAGTCATTAATTCATAAGGCATATACAGCGTATAGTTCCTTAATACGCAACTCATGCATATTATACTACTCGACTCGTAAGGAATTATCTGACTGAATAAAAAGGAAAATACTTAAGGTAATAGGGTTATACCTTCTTGAAGCAAGATTTGTGTAAGTTGTTCACTTTTTTCTTCCTTCCTAAACTCCTCGGGTTGCCAAACTGCAAGAGTCTCTCTAGGATTTTCTTTTATCTCTCAAACTCATAATATCTCTCTTTATATCTGAATCAACAACCTCAGCAAGTTTTGCAAAATGAGTCAAGGGTCTCTATTTATAGAGAAACCTTTACCCAAACGCTAGTCTTTACCTAAGTCGTAGGACCAATACATAATAATAACAGTACCCGTCGGGTAAGAGGGATTTGGTAAAAAGTATTTACCCAACCACTCCCCTGCCATACCCACCGTAATCATCCAATTAGCCTTTAATCAAGCAGGGTAGATGAATAGGCCATTGGCCTAAGTCGGCTGATAGTATTAACTGTTAGGTTTATATAATGCGAACATGCAATCAAATTACATAAATAAAGCGGAAGCGCGATAAAATCGGATTTTAAAATTTTATAGAAACCATCACCATGATCAATCTATGTGCTCAATTAACGATATAAACGAAAGAGATAGAGATTAAGAAATTATACCCTCGTAGAACCGTGCTTCCTCGGGTACAAGTTCACCTCCAATTCCTTCGCGTTCTCCTTGAATTCCACCGACTAAATTTCTTTGCTTGATCAACGTTAGCCACCTAAGTGTTTGGCCTCTAGAGGTGATCCACCAAGGAAGAATAGTTATTCAAGAAGTTGGGTGTTGGTAAAACCCTAGTTTCTATCTCTATAGAACTTGCAAGTACTCTCCACAATCTAATGCAAGGGTGTGTAACCCTAATCTATGATAAGACTCCTCTTATTTATAGATGTAGGAAAACCCTTCCCTAAACTATTTAGGATTAGGGTTTCTATTATAATTAAACTCCTTTAATTAATTATGCTCCTAATCCAATTAGGAATTCATGTGAGAGTACTTCTATTAATTAAATCTCAATCCCTATTAGAAATTAAATAATAGTAATAGTAATAATAATAAGACTCCTCTTATTAATTTATATTTAATATTTTCGAAATATTAAATAATAAATATTAAGCTATTTAATTTATTCTATCCCCATAGATTAAATTAAATACACTTAACTTATTATTATAATTATGCCATTTACTTCTTAAATAAATATTTTCCTTTTGCGGTGTGACCCTTTAGATTCTCCATATTAAACCGGTTGTGAATAAATCAATTAGAACAATTCTAATTTTATTTAAATAAATAAATTAAACTATTTAATTCATTTAAATAAATAATATTTATTCTACAATAAGAGTACGCCCCCTTAGCGATCAACGACTTTCCAGATAATATAAATTTCAACATTAATCACAAAAGAACCTTTCAGTGAATAGTTACCGTACAATTCAATCCTTCTACCATACAATGTCCCAATTAAATATAAGACATGGATTTACTGTCAAGTCTTATTTTATTTAATTATATGTATTTTGATTCTCAAATGCACAACTCTAAATAATGCAAATTAGAAACTCCTTTCTAATTTCATTCTGCCTTGGCCAAGGACTACTGAGTTGTTATTTATCAAATCACATAGGACATTCACATCTTTTACTAGACGTGGTAGATTCTTTGTTGATCATTCACCTATCTCCATGTACAACTTATTATACCCAATCATACGCTTTGATATACCCTAAAGGTCTTAAGGGACATGTCAAAGTATAACTCATCATACACAAGATACTATGATGATCTCAAGTCCAAGGATAACTTGTACTACTATCACTATAGGAATTCCTATTGACAGGCGAGTAAAACTCCATTAGGTATTCCTTAGCGAGCCGCGTTCAGTGAACTTATTCTCCAATAAGCACCTACATACTTGCTTTAGTGTCTCCACACAAATGATTATGAGATCAATCATCCTCTTCTTAAGAGCAAACAACGTATGTACTAATCTATCCGGATTCACTAATTCCCTTTTTAGTAATCCAACGATTAGGAACAATTTTAGTTTGTGAGCTATCTAGAATTTAGATCTCATTAGCATGATCACCATCATGATTCTAAAAGCATTGCTCAAAACTATGGGTTTATCACATTTAATATAACAGCACTATGTAGATAATATAAAATGCCTTTTAAGAATATCAATTCTTTTATTAATAAATGATTAAGATTACAAAGTATATGCTACATCATATCAAATATGATTGGCTTATGTGCATACTACTTTCACTAACAGGGCTGAAAATCTGGGATTTCACATTCATTTATCCTATCCCTCCATGACAATAAAACATAATTGGTGCCCTAGTATCAACAACACTAATCTGAGGCTTGTTGGGCTGGTGAATGCATCTACATTCGGTACATCTAATTGGGCCAACTTGATTACTTACATGACCGAATTACATGTCCACAAGCAATTAATTTGGATTGAGCTTGTTTAATAAACCAATTGGGCTATCCACTATTAATAAATCCCTAGTGGAACTATAAATTGTTATTATTAATATTTTACACATTATCATTAATTAATAATCAAATTAATTAATTTACATAATCCAATTTAACTTGCTAGATATCAAGTTAATTGAATTATCACATAGCCTACTAACCTTATCAATAATTTGATATTACATTACCTAGGTTGGTCCATTAATTTAATTAACCCATTAATTGGACCTTCCTTTAATTATCTCAACACATAATTAAACCAACCAAGCTATCACATAATGATTTAGTTTAATCGCACAAAAATCTAGTCTATCGATAATTAATTTCATTAATAAAAGTTAAAAATATTTGCAGTTATTACATTCTCCCCCTTATAAGAATTCTGTCCCCGGAATTTCAATATAAGGTCACTCAAAAAGATACGAAAAATTCTTCCTCATCTTTGCTTCCAGTTTCCACGTAGCCTCTTCAGCCGTGTGGTTCCTTTAAAGTACTTTAACCGAATGTATAACCTTATTCCTTAATGTCTGATCTTTCCTATCTAGAATTTGGAGAGGAATTTCTTCATATGACAAATCTCTCTTAACTTGAATCGGCTCATAGGAGATCACATGCTTATAATCAGGTTTATATGGTCACAACACCGAAACATGAAACAAGTTGTGAATGTCCTCAAGTTCAGGAGGTAGAGCTACCTCGTACGCCACTTCACCCACTTGTTTCAGAATTTTGAATGGCCCTATGAACCTAGGTCTCAATTTTCCCTTCTTCCCAAACCTTATTTTCCCTTTCCAGGGAGAAACCTTCAGAAATACGTAGCTTCCCACTTCAAAATCCCTCCTTTGACGATGTAAGTCCGCGTACTTCTTCTGTCGATCTTGTACTACTATCACTATAGGAATTCCTATTGACAGGCGAGTAAAACTCCATTAGGTATTCCTTAGAGAGCCACGTTCAGTGAACTTATTCTCCAATAAGCACCTACATACTTGCTTTAGTGTCTCCACACAAATGATTATGAGATCAATCATCCTCTTCTTAAGAGCAAGCAATGTATGTACTAATCTATCCGGATTCACTAATCCCTTTTTTTAGTAATCCAACGATTAGGAACAATTTTAGTTTGTGAGCTATCTAGAATTTAGATCTCATTAACATGATCACCATCATGATTCTAAAAGCATTGCTCAAAACTATGGGTTTATCACATTTAATATAACAGCACTATGTAGATAATATAAAATGCCTTTTAAGAAAATCAATTCTTTTATTAATAAATGATTAAGATTACAAAGTATATACTACATCATATCAAATATGATTGGCTTGTGTGCATACTACTTTCAATCTCCCACTTGCACTAAAGCCAATCGCCTTGGTATCTAATACCCATCTTCTCTAAGTGACGATTAAACTGCTGTTGAGTTAAAGCTTTAGTAAATGGATCTGCAATGTTATCTTGAGAGTCCACACGCTCCAGGGTGACATCTCCTCTTTCAATTATCTCTCTAATCAAATGAAACCGCCGTAATACGTGTTTGGATTTCTGATGAGACCTGGGTTCCTTAGCCTGCGCAACAGCTCCGTTGTTGTCACAGAATAAAGGTACAGCTCCTCTAATGCTAGGAACCACTCCAAGTTCAGTTACGAACTTCTTCATCCAAACAGCTTCCTTTGCAACTTCACTTACAGCTATGTACTCTGCCTCTGTCACTAAATCAGCAACTGTTTGCTGTTTGGAACTTTTCCAACTCACCGCATCACCGTTTAAGGTAAACACATACCCTGAAACGGATTTACTGTCATCTTGGTCTGTTTAAAAACTTGAGTTTGTATAGCCTCTAGTTTCAATTCAGACCCACCGTAGACAAGAAATACATCCTTAGTTCTTCTCAAGTACTTTAGGATGTTTTTCACTGCCTTCCAGTGCTCTTCTCCTGGATTCGACTGATATCTGCTCATTACACTAAGTGCATGAGCGACATCTGGTCTAGTACATATCATACCGTACATGATAGATCCTATTGCGGAAGCATAAGGAATCTTACTCATTCGGCCTCTCTCCTCAGGTGTCTTTGGGGCCTGTTTCTTGGAGAGATGTATTCCATGGCTCATCGGCATGAGACCTCTCTTGGAATCTTTCATGCTAAACTTCTTTAGCATCGAGTCAATGTAATTTACTTGGGTCAACCCAACATCCTTTTAGATCTATCTCTATAGATCTTTATCCCCAAAATATAGGATGCCTCACCCAAGTCCTTCATGGAGAAGTGTTTAGATAACCAAATTTTGATCGACTGTAG
The DNA here is from genome assembly GCA_034770075.1 of Aralia elata. NCBI lineage: Eukaryota > Viridiplantae > Streptophyta > Magnoliopsida > Apiales > Araliaceae > Aralia > Aralia elata. Next base: position 72,505,040 of record CM068382.1, on the reverse strand, counting down.
CATAGGAACATCATTCCCTATCAGTAATATGTCATCAACATATAATATAAGGAATGAAACAGCGCTCCCACTAACCTTCTTGTACACACAAGGTTTATCCTTATTTTTGATAAAATCAAACCTTTTGATTATCTCATCAAAACGGATGTTCCATCTTCGAGAAGCTTGCTTCAATCCATAAATGGATCGTTGTAACTAACAGACTTGGTTTGTTCCAACCGTTGAAACAAAACCCTCTGGCTGTATCATATATACATTCTCCTCAAGCTATCCATTGAGGAAGGCCGTTTTCACGTCCATTTGCCAGATCTCGTAGTCATAATAAGCTGCAATTGCAAGCAAAATCTGAATGGACTTGAGCATAGCTACTGGTGAGAAGGTTTCATCATAGTCAACTCCTTGTCTTTGTTTGAAACCTTTTGCAACTAGTCGGGCCTTATAGGTCTCTACCTTGCCATCTGCTCCAGTCTTTCTCTTAAAGACCCATTTACACCCAATAGGCTTAATGCCCTCAGGTGGTGAAACCAAAGTCCATACTTGGTTTTCATACATGGAGTCCATCTCGGATTTCATGGCTTCTAGCCATTTCTCTGAGTCTTCATTACTCATAGCCTCTTCGTAAGTCAATGGATCATCATCATCTATAATGCGTACCTCATCATCATCCTCTATGATGAATCCATACCTATCAGGTATCTTCAGTACTCTTCCAGATTTACGAATAGATAGTGGTACAGTAGGTTCTTCTACTTGGTCAGGTACCTGACTTTGATCCGTAGTATTTTGTGGTTCTTGAACTTCTTCAAGATATATCTTACTCCCACTGACCCCTTCAAGGATAAACTCCTTTTCCAAGAAGGCATCGTGTTTCGCAACAAACACCTTTTGATCAGTAGGATGATAGAAATAATACCATGATGTTTCTTTACGGTATCCCATGAATCTACATTTATCGGATCTAGTCTTCAGCTTATCATGCTCAAACCTTTTGACATAAGCTGGACAACCCCAAGTCTTAACATGCTTAAGATTTGGTTTCCTCCCTGTCCATATCTCATATGGGGTCTTTAGGACGGATTTGGTAGGTACTTTGTTAAGTAGGTATGCAGCCGATTCTAGGGCATAACCCCAGAAGGATACTGGAAGGTCGGTAAAACTCATCATGGATCGAACCATGTCCAACAATGTTCGATTTCTCCTTTCAGATACACCATTTAACTGTGGCGTCCCTGGTGGAGTCCATTGTGAGATTATTCCATTTTCTTTGAGACAACTTAGAAACTCATTGGTCAAGTATTCACCTCCTTGATCCGATCGAAGAATCTTAATATTCTTACCAGTTTGCTTCTCTACTTCACTTCTGAATTCTTTTAACTTTTCAAACGATTCAGATTTGTATTTCATTAAATACACATATCCAAATCTAGAATGATCATCAGTGTAAGTAATAAAATAAGAATACCCTCCTCGTGCATTCGTTGTCATAGGTCCACATACGTCTGTGTGTACTAACGCTAACAACTCTGTAACTCTTTCTCCTTTTCCACTAAAAGGAGATTTAGTCATCTTACCCATGAGACAAGATTCACAAGTTGGATATGATTCATAATCAGATAGCTCTAAAAGCCCATCTTTATGTAACTTGGATAATCTTGTTTCATTGATATGACCGAGTCTACAGTGCCACATAAAGGTATAATTAACATCATCTCTTTTTCTTTTCTTAGTTTGTTCAATTTGAAGTATATTTTCATGCAAGTCAAGTATGTAAAGTCCATTCAGTAGGTTCCTAACACCATATAAAACATTTTTATTATAAATAGAACATCTGTTGTTCTTTATTATAATATCAAAACCATCTATATCTAATACAGAAATTGAAATAATGTTTCTAATGAGTGTCGGAACATAATAACAATTATTTAAACAAATGAATTTGCCCGAAGGCAGTGCTAAACAATAAGTCCCTACAGCTAATGCAGCAACCTTTGCTCCATTTCCCACTCGGAGGACGACTTCATCCTTGTTCAGCTTTCTACTTCTGCTTAGTCCCTGCACATTATTACATATGTGAGAACTACAGCCGGTATCTAATACCCAAGTAGAATTTTGACTTTCAGAAAAATTAATTTCAATCATGAACAAACCTAGATCAGAAGTCGAAGCTTCTTCAAGCTTCTTCTGGTCCGCAAGATACTCCTTGCAGTTCCTCTTCCAGTGTCCCGGTTTATTGCAATGGTAGCAAATTCCTTTGCTATCTGGATCAGGTTTCTTTTTATCCTTTCTCTTCGCCTTGCCCTTAGCCTTCTTGTTTTTCTTCTTTTCAGAAGATACCTTGGGCCTCTTCCTTTTCTTGGAAGAATCATCCACTAGTAAGACTTGGTTCTTGTTAGATGAGAAGTGACCTTCAGCAGTTTTCAGCATGTTAAGTAACTCAGGCAAGCTGACGTCTAACTTATTCATGTGAAAATTCACAACAAATTATGAGAAGGTGTCCGGGAGTGACTGCAAGATCAAATCTTGGCTTAACTCTCAATCCATCATGAACCCAAGCTGTCCAAGTTGTTCAATCAGATTGATCATCTTAAGGACATGAGTCTCAACAACAGTGCCCTCAGTCATACGAGATCGGAAGAGCTCCTTAGATATCTGATATCTAGCAGTCCTACTTTGCTCACCATATAACTCTTTGAGGTGCAGCAATATAGTAGGAGCATCCATAGTTTCATGCTGACGCTGAAGCTCGTTACACATGGATGCGAGCATGATGCATTGAGCCAAGATTGCATCATCTTACCACTTTCTGAAAGTAGCAATCTCTTCCTCAGAGGCTGTTTCTTCAACACTTACAGGGACTGGCGAATTTAGGACATAAGAAATCTTTTCAACAATGAGAACAATTCTCAGATTCCTTAACCAGTTCGTGTAATTCGGTCCGGTCAGTTTGTTAGTATCAAGTATGCTACGCAGTGATAGTGAGTTTGACATTTTTAAATTCTACATGTGAAATAGACAACATTTTAGCATACATTCATTTAATTAAATACCAAAATAAATTAGATCTTTATTTAAATTGGTATCTCCCACTATTTTCATCAAACTATATTACCCTCATTATATAGTTCGACAATTCTAATTAAAGATTTGCTAGTGAGACTAAGGATCCCATTTCAAATGTATATAGCCTTGTGGTGACACAACAAACGATATATAAATAAATAGGTAGACAACTATTGTCAATTACATCTCTATGTAACTCCTTGTATTTTGCCTCTTAGATTATTTTGATCAAGTGGTGACAAAGCCGAATCAAAATTATCCAAGTTAAGTCCATCCTAGCACTTCAGATAAGTGGGTTTTATACCCGTGAATTAGATATATCTTAGACTTATTTCTTTACTATCTTTGAGTATTTTTAGGGTTATTTTACTTGTTTATGTATTGGTTTTGTAGGAAACAACTTCAGAGGGTTAAAAGAGGAAAATTGGAGCTTAATGGCATTTCTGTAAATTTTGAATCAGAGTTCTCGTCGGGGCGAGAATCTCAGGCTTAAATTTCTCGCCGGGACGAGAATGCGCAGAAAGGAATTGTAATTCAGTTCTTTTGGGAAGTTGATTTGAATTGAATTCTTTTTACTGATTTGATTCAGAAACTATAAAAGAGACAGAGAGAGATGGAAATAGGGGGATGCATAGGCATACATATACATACACCTACATGATACATTGATAATTACATATTTACGCAAGGATTGAGATACAGAGCTGAATTGGGAGATTGGAGACTAGAGAAAGCATCGCAAGAAATTCAGATTAGAGACTTGAAGATTGAAGAACTTCTACTGAGTTTTTCTTATCCTCTATCTTAGATTTGTAATTTAATTGTGATGACTTATTTGGGATTCATGATTTCTATTTTTAGTATGAACTAAATTTGCAATTAAGGCTACAATTGAATCTTTTGTGTTTATGGATTAATTATTTATTTGATTCCAATTATTATCTGATATTGAGTTGTCTATCATATTTTATGTTTATTGAGTAATTGACTGATCATCAATTAGCGGAATACTTTAGGTGAATTCGGGAGATGAAATTTAGGGTTAGATCTGAATGTGATAGCATGTATTTTTAATTATTTGCATGGGATGAATAATTAGGGTTATGAATTGAATAGGGATATCTCTTTACTGCATGTAACTATTGGGAATTGGTGTTTAATGAATTTAATTCTTTAGTTTTGCATAGGAATATCGTAGAATTAATTGGGTTAGATAAATTTATTTGATCACTTGGGAAAGAGCTTATGAATAACTTTGAATTCCTGTTAACAACTTTGTTGAAGTTAATAATTGGATGAATTGGATAATTAGTTTGTATTACATAATTGGGGATATTGTAGTCTTAAGCCTTTAAAATATGAATTTCAACCTTTGTGTTAGTTTTTATTCTTAGTTTTAATTTAATTAGTTTAAATCGTTATATAAATAGTGATTGTTTAAATAAAATTGAATTGATATAGTACTAGTAGTTGGAAATTATTGAACAGAGATTCCCTGTGGGTTCGACACTCTATCTTATCACTTTATTACTTGTTGATCGTGTATACTTGCACGTAATTGTTGATTGTGAAATCTGACAACAAGTTTTTGGCGCCGTTGCTGGGGAATCTTTATGTTTAATATTTATTTCCCTATTAGTTACAATCAATTCAATCTTAATTTAAACGTTTTATTTTTATTTTTTTTATTTCTTTTTCTGTTTTACTTCCTTTTGAGGTACACCATGACCAACTATGACTATCAGTGGCCGTATACGAGAATGACGCAACCAAGAGCGGTAGGGATTTATGAACTCGATGAATTGTCAGCACAGATTGAGACACTTTTGAGGATGTTTGACACTTTAGCAGTACAACGTATTCAAAGTGTGGCGGTAATTTGTGATTATTGTGCTGGAAATCATCCGAGTCATCAACGTGCCATCAGTTATGAGTCGATGCAGTATGGTGGCAATTTCGACGATTACCTCAACAATTATGCATATTCCAAAAACTATCATCAGGATTGGGGGTATCACCCGGATTTTTCATGGAGCCATAATAATCAAGTCTAAATCTTTACTCCAAGCCAATCACACATTCCAGAATTTCAAGATTCAGCCTTGCCACATGAAAAAGAAAGGAAACTGAGTTTGGAGGAGGCCTTGGCGAAGTTTATTACAGCTACGGACAAAAGAATGAGTGATCAGGATCAGCAGTTAAACTTAATGGATTTAAATGTAAAAAGCCAAGCAGTGTCGATTCGAAATCTTGAGAATCAGATGGGACAGCTTATCAACGCAGTCAATAGTAGCTATCATTGTGCATGGCCCAGTAACGTGGTTCTTGAGACTGATGGATTACCCGCGCCAAAGCTGCTACTGGACGTGCTAATTGATGATGATTCTGATATGGAGGAGAATAGTGGGGATCAGGAAAATACAGCCGAAGAAGATCTAGTCGTGAGTTCCGACGCTGATGTACTGATTTTGTTAGTGCCCCATATACCTTCTTCACCAAACCACCACGATCCGGGTAGTTTTGCAATCCTTTGCCCAATTGGTAGTCATGTCGTCGGCAAAGCTCTATTTGACATCGGAGCTAGCATGAATTTGGAGCCATGGTGGGATGAGAAAGGGGTCAATGAGAAGTTAGTTGAAGATCCAGTTGTGTTCAAGAAGCTTCAATGCCACAGTTTGTTTACAAACACAATAGAGCAAATGCCTAGTTATTTGAAGGTTATAAAGGAGATTCTATCAGGAAAGAGCATGCTAGGTGATTTTGGATCAATGGCCCTTACAGAAGCAAAGCCCTCAAACACTTCATTATTACTAAAGGATGGAGGGTTCCTTAATTTTCGAAGGGGAATTGGATAGTAGAACAGGACGAAGTCGGGCTGACGACTATAAACCAAGCGCTTGATGGGAGGCAACCCAATCACTTTATTTTATTGTTTTAGTTTCTTTTAACTCCATACTTTTGCATGAATTTTATTATCTTTAGTAGTTATTTTTAGGTTTTTTAGTGCTTTGCTAGTCTCTCATGCTCTAAAAAGGTTGTGCTAATTTATGTTATGTTGCTTTGAACAGGTAAAAGGTTTTGGGATTGCAGCAATTGAAGAAAGGATGAAAAAATTAAAATTTTAAAATCAGAGTTCTCGCCCCGGCGAGAAAAATGACCTTGGAATCCTCGCCCCAATGAGAATCCCTCTGCTAGTTTTCGCCCCAACGCACAAATTTCTCGCCCCAGCGCACTAATTTCTCGCCCCAGCCTAAACTTCTCTGGACTTTCTCGCCCTGGCGAGATTCCAAGGCAAAAATCTTCGCCCCGGCGAAGATGATTGATTTTAGTTTTTAATTTCCTTCGCAAAATCAGATTCCATTCATTCCAAAACTTTCCTAACCAATTCAAACTCAATCCTAAACCCTCTCCACCCTTATCCCACACGGATTCAACTTCTAATTGATTCAAGCAACATCAAGGGTTCCTCTCCACTGTATCAAACATTCACATGGTTTTATCAAGCAAATTGGGGAGAGTAGCTACTTGAGCAAGGCATTCATGAACATCAAACATCAAAATCAAGATGAATCCGAGTGTCGTTCTAGTTCCAGTTTCTCGAGCCTCTGCCGCTGCAAGCATTCTCACTTTCAGATTCGGATAATGAGCAAGGTCGAGCACACCGCCTGACCAGTCAGGGAAGTCCTCCATTTTAGTTTCTTTATTTTGCAAACAATGAGGACATTGTTCATTATGAGTTTGGGGGTGGATTTGCTGTCATTATACATAGTCATGTCATTTTGCATTACATAATTGTTTAGTTCACGTACATTACATTTGTTAGTTATTTTTGCATGTTGTAGGAATAATTCTAAAAAATAAATCACAAAAATATTTTCTTTTTATTGCATTCTCTTATAGCTTTAGGATCATATATAATTGCATTTAGGATAGTTTGAGCAATAAATTGATGTAGAGTATTTAAGGAAGGCCAATGATGAAAATTCTGATCAGTTAGCTAATTAGTTTAGCGAGATGGATAAGGAGTGCTAAATTATGAATTTTGTCTGTTTCTGATTTTGTCGAGCTTGAGACCCTTTTAATTCTTTTATGCACTTATCCATTTGGTTGAGCTAGTTTTAACTTTGAGGAAGTTTATATGTTAAATGCTCATGGAAGATATTTATGAACTCTATATCTTATTTGATCATAACTTAAAGTGTAATGTGAGGAAGAATATAATGTGGGAGAAATCTTGGTTAATCTGAAAAAAATTTGAAAATTTTGAACCTTCCCTGGTTGAAAAAATGGATCATGTGGTGGGTTGAGATGGAGCGTAAAACGCACTCACTCATAGACACATGCAACGAGATGGAGCGTAAAACGCACTTGTTGCCTCCTTTTTAGTCTTTAATAAAAGAGCTCTAACTCACGCAAGTATACGTGGTCAACAAGTAATACAGAGGAAGTAGAGTATCGTCCCACAGAGAAAGTGCTAAATTAAATTACTATGCATCAGTCCTATCACTATATTTATTTGCCTAAACTAATTACTTGATTTTGGTGACAAAATTATTTCTAAACAAATTAACAACTAAAGATGCAAATACTAACGGAATATATCAACATGGAATTAATGGGATCCTAACTTCATTTAATAGTTCATTTAATTACCACTATCATGCTAGTAAGTTCACATATCACAGAAAAGTAGCCAAGGACACTAAAATAGACATAACCATTTGTCAATGTATTATGACTTACTTACATAATATCCATACTCAATAGACACCATGTAATCACCACTATAACCAAAATCACTATATTTCTATGTGAAATTGCAATTATATTGATTTAAAGCACAAGCCCTTATTTTAGCTCCTACGGTGAAACAGTATATTTCTATCTGATTCACAAAATATTAAGCTATCCAATTAAGCCTCATATTCGCAAGCTATCATGACTACAATCCATACTTATATGTTATTTCTCAATTCCATACAAGCACTGAAATCGAATGGTGATCAAACATTCATACATGCGAAACAATCATGATAGAGGTTCCTTATGATATGCAAAACAATCTAACAATCAAACTTATAATTAGACTACATATTAAAATCCGTTAGAATCCAATAATGGAGATTAGTTCATGCCTGAACCAAAAGCCATTATGGGATTAAAGTTACACATGGTAAAATAAACAATCAATTGAAAATAAGAAGAAGTAGACTGATCAAACCCAATTGAAGAATAAAATCCAAAGTAAAGTTCAACCCACATCAATCTCCAGCACTTGAACAATAATAATCCACGGTAAAACTCCACAAAAACTCACACTAAAAAAGTAGAATAATAATAATAATAGTCTCCCAGTTCCCTCTTAAGGTTTCCTTCTCTAAATCTGATCAATACTAATTAGAATCCTCTTCCCAATTGGCTTCCTTTTCTTCCTCCAGTCGCACATCAGCAACCAAATGTGTGCCCTAGCACCTCTGGCGCTATAGTAGCACATCAGCTTGTTCATGTCCTCATAATTGCAAAAATGCCATCAAGTGTCTTTTAAGCTCCGAATTTACCCTTTTGCCTCTCCAGCTCTAATCCTACAATAAACAAACACACAAACGAATAAAACAATACTAAAAACACTTAAAGACCACAATAATTAAGTCTAACAAGACCTGATTCGTAGGTATAAAACCCACTCATCAAATACCCCCAAACTTAACTAATTGCTTGTCCCCAAGCAATGCAATGATGTAAATGCAAATTAACTAACATGCCTACGAATCAAACAATCAACCAACATAGTATCCAACATCAGGCCTCAAAGATATCATACAGTACTTAAGCAGAACCTCTAACCAATGCAAAGTTTCTAACTTTAATCAATGAGTTAAGTTACACCTGTCATCACCCATGTTGCGCGTGTGTGAATATCAACCATTTTAATCAATCACAATTCAAATCAATCACATAATTAACTTCTTAGAGGAAAACTTTCAATTTTAACTCAACTCAATCCATGAACACAACTACTTCAACTGCTGCAAACAATCACTAAGCATAGGGGTATCACGAAGGTTATTTAACACATTTAATTCCTTTCTAAACCCTTCCCCAGAAATCCAAACAATTGTTGTTCACTAGTGAGTGCATTTTATGCTCCATCTCACTTTCTTTTAAACGAGTGCGTTTTACGCTCCATCTCGTTCCATGTGTTTATGAGTGAGTGCGTTTTACGCTCCATCTCAACCCACCACATGATCCATTCTTTAATTGGGAAAGGTTCAAAATTTTCAAAATATTTTTTTTACACCCCACGATTCTCCCAAACTTAGGTTCTTGCCTATTTGTGATTTAAATGGATGTTTCACCGATTTTATCAAGTGTTAACCCCAAATCTTCCACCAGAAGAAAATTATGCAACAATTTAAATTAAATTGATCAAAACAATTGATTATGTGCTTTCCTAACTAACAAAAGTTTCAGACAAGTTAAACTTCACTTCCTAATCAAAGTCATCACTAAGCACCAGTTTTTAATTAGCCACATGAAACCAGTCTTATCATTGGCCACATTAGATACTATATCAATTTATGCTTAATTCATGAAACTAGATGCATAACACAACCTAAAATGCAATGTAACTACCATGCAACAAGTCTAAACACAATGAAACATAACAATCTATATGCATGAAACAAAAAAAACTACCCCCCAAACTGAACAAGATAATGTCCTCATTGAAAAATAAGAAGAGATTAAGAACAGAGGACTCCCCTGATGAAACACTACTCATCATCACTGCCATCGGCAGCGTCATCATCATCCGCATCAGGAGGTGAGTCAGGTGGGGGGTAAACAGATAGAGGAGGAGCTAGTGGAAACTGGAATGGCCCTGCTGAAGGATTCAACCGTCCAAACATATCCGCCAAGGCTGAAGAACAGTTAACATTATACGCATAAATCTCTGCCTGGCGCTGAGCGAGTCGACTCTGCTGCCGAGTCATTCAATCAAAACCCCTCTGAATCGATCCTGCCACTAAGTCTATCCGTCTAGTATGGTACCGAAGGTCCTGTCGGATAGTCTCAACTATAGTAGGGGTTTGAACCGGATCCTCAACCGGTGGTGGCTGCTCCTGCGGCTGCTGATGTGGCTGCTCCTGTGGTACAATGAAACCTAAGCCCCTCGGGTGTGATTCACCTCCACCCCATACTCTGTACCGTAACATCGCAGCATGATCAATTGGAGGCAATGGAGCCTGCATAAGTTCATCTTTATCCCACTTGACTCCAGCACGACGACACAAATCTGTGATCAATGAAGGGTGAGGCAGTCCACCCGTGGTACTACCCTCAAGTGCGTGCACGATAGATTCATGAATTACCTCCCCTATATCCACTGTCTTCCCTTTGGCAATGCAAAACAATAACGCCGCTCGCTGATTAATTACATCGCTCATATGGCGGCACGACATCAACTTAGCACATATAAAAGCATGCCATGCTTTTCCATATCTGCTCAACTTGGATGACGGGAAGTGCACGGCTTCTTGTTGGTCAGTTAACTTCCATTCTGTCCCTGGCTCACAGAGGGCTACGATAATCTCAGAAGAATCCAAATCTTGTTACAAGTATTTCGTATAGCCATCCCGGTGAATCTTCTGCAACCCATAATACGCGTTAATAGCTTTACGCCCCACATTTATTTTATGTCCCCGAACCATAACCACATTCCCGTTAGACTATTTGGCATTGGCATAAAACTCCTTCACAATATTAACTGTAGCTGTCTCGGGTTGCGCAGTAAATACCATCCAATTTCGAGTGCGTATCATGTGAGCGACTTCCCCGTCTACGTGCTCAATAGGTAACAAACCACGCTCAGGAATTAGGGATTTCCCTGAGGACCAATTTTTAAACCCGTCGTATGCTTCTGGGCTAACAAATTTCTTCTTATCATATTTCACAACAGCTGACGAACCTGAGCTTTCCCCTATGTGCCTTTTGGGAGCCATTAATAACCAATTAAGCACAAACAAGACCCAAAACAACTCAAAACTTCGTTGAGGCAAACTGTCGAACACTTGGTGTGCACACTTTAAAAACCCTTGTACAATAGTTCCCCCAAACTTAGAGTGATCCAATCAAGAATAATAAAATCTCCCATAATATGCAAGCATATAGATAGACAATTGAAGGTTTAACCCAATCCCAATTGAGCCACAACAAACTCAATTGGGTTCACAATAAAAACCAAGAACTTTCTCCAAATACTAGCAATTCAAATCTCTAGCCAACAATTTCAAGTTCTAATTGCTCACAAATATAAAACTTACTTGAAATTGAAAGTGCCCATATGTAGAATATTCAATCCTTTTTAGCTATGAGAAGAAAATTCCTTAGTTGCAAAAGTGATGTGCCGGCAATGTGTAGTGTGGATATCGGTTTGTTGGTGTTAAGGAGCTCAAATCGATAATAATGGAGAATAGCAGCAGTTGAAGTCGGCTAGAAGAAGAAATTAGGCTTGAAGTGTGTGTTGAAACCCTCCTTTAGCCCGATCTAGGGTCTTATCCCTCTTTTTTTTGAATCCCCTGTAGAGCGCTTCTGGCGCTGGCTTTTGTACAAGTCGGGCGCTGCTGGCGCTAGCTTGCAGTAGCTAAGGGTTTGGGATAGCGCTGATGGCGCTTGCTTTGTGAAGCGTTGGGCGCTTCTAGCGCTGTTATGCAGAATGTGAGTGCTGGCTTGAGCGCTGCAGGCGCTGGATGTGTGAGGGATTGGGCGCCTCAGGCGCTTGGATTTTAATTGACTACTGCAATGCAGCGCTAGCGGCGCTTGTCCTTGAGATGATTGAGCGCTTCATGCGCTTAGTATTTTGGGAGCACACTGCAATGCAGTGCGGCCGGCGCTTATCCCAGCTTAAAGTGAGCGCTAGCAGCGCTTCGACTGTACTTAGCCAACTTTCAGTCATTCTTGCTAATACCTACAATCAAATTAAATCAAAATCCAAGATTAGGTGTAGAAAACTTTTTTTTTTAATTTTAAAGAAAATAAATTACTAAACAAAATAAAAACAGAAGATTAAAACGCTGGGTTGCCTCCCAGATAGCGCTAAGTTATAATCAATTAGCTTGACTGTCTTTGAATCTCATGTCGTAGACAGGATTAAGGTGACTTTCTGTCGGTCCACCTCGTCCCCAAAGTAATGCTTCAGCCTCTGTCCATTCACCTTAAACGACTAGTCCGGAAATTTATCGTATACTTCAATCACACCATGCGGAAAGACCGTCTTCACTGTGAATGGTCCTGACCATCTTGATTTCAGCTACCCGGGAAAAAGTTTAAGTCTTGAGTTGAAAAGTAAAACCCTTTGTCCCGGTTCAAATGTTCTTTCGATGATCTTACGATCATGCCACTTCTTCACCTTCTCCTTATACAGCTTCGAGTTTTCATAAGTCCGTAGTCGAAATTCATCCAACTCATTGATTTGGAGTAAACGCTTCTCCCCTGCAGCTGTCGAATCAAAGTTCAACTTCCGAATTGCCCAATATGCCTTGTGCTCTAGCTCCATAGGAAGATGACAAGCTTTTCCATAAACCAGCTGAAACGGTGACATGCCCAACGGAGTTTTGTAAGCAGTCCTATATGCCCATACAACATCATCTAGCTTTAAGGACCAATCCTTCCTCGTCGGATTCACAATTTTTTCAAGGATTCTTTTTACTTCTCGATTAGATACTTCAGCTTGGTCGTTCGTCTGTGGGTGGTAAGCTGTAGCAATACGATGATTCACCCCATACTTAGTTAACAAAGTTGTGAACTGCCTGTTGCAGAAGTGACTACCTTCATCACTAATAATAGCCCTCGAAGTCCCAAATCTAGTGAAGATACTACGATGTAAAAACTTTAGGACTACCTTGGCATCATTTGTTGGGAGTGCTGCCACTTCTACCCATTTCGACACATAGTCAACTGCTAGCAAGATGTAGAGATTACCGCACGAAGACACAAAAGGACCCATGAAATCAATCCCCCACACGTCGAAAACTTCTACTTCGAGGATTGTATTCAAAGACATTTCATTCCTCTTTGAAATATTACCCACTCTCTGACATCTATCGCACCGCTGAACAAAACTGTAAGCATCTTTAAAAATTGTCGGCCAGTAGAATCCTGCGTGTAGTACTCTAGCCGCTGTTCTCTCTCCTCCGTAGTGTCCTCCATATACAGAAGAATGGCAATCCTATAAAATCCCCTCGGTCTCACTATATGGGATACATCTTCTTATCATTTGATCCGCACACTGTTTAAACAAATACGGCTCATCCCATATATACCATTTAACATCATGCAGGAACTTTTTCTTTTGATGCCCCACCAAGTCAGAAGGCATTATCTTACTCATAAAATAATTCGCGTAGTCTGCAAACCATGGTACCTCCCCTTGCACCACAAATAACTGCTCATCTAGAAAGGATTCATTAATTTCAACTGTGCCATCTATCTTCCTTTCCTGCTGCTCTAGTCGAGATAAGTGGTCTGCCACTTGGTTTTCAGTCCCCTTTCTGACCTTGATCTCCAAATCAAACTCCTGCAATAGTAATATCCATCTGATCAATCTGGGCTTTGCATCCTTCTTTGAACTAGATGTCGAATTGCCGAGTGATCCGTATACACTATCACCTTTGTGACTATCAAATATGACCGAAATTTATCAAAGGCATACACCACTGCCAATAACTCTTTCTCTGTTGTGGTGTAATTTAACTGTGCATCTGTAAGGGTCTTGCTGGCATAGTATATCACATGAAACATCTTCTCCTTCCTTTGCCCCAAAACAGCCCCTATTGCGTAATCACTGGCATCACACATCAGCTCAAACGGCAATGCCCAATCTGGTGCTGTGATAACTGGTGCTGAAGTTAATTTACTCTTTAAGTGCTCAAATGCCCTCATGCAAGCCTCATCAAAATTAAACTGTGCATCCTTCTCCAATAAACTGCACAATGGTTTAGTGATCTTGGAGAAGTCCTTGATGAATCTGCGGTAGAAGCCTGCATGTCCAAGAACACTGCGAACACCTTTTACAGACGTAAGTGGAGGAAAATTCTCAATCGTTTCCAGCTTTGCCCTGTCCACCTCAATTCCTTTCTTTGAAACTTTGTGCCCCAGTATGATTCCTTCTTGTACCATAAAATGGCACTTCTCCCAATTCAATACCAGATTTGTTTCAACACATCTCTTTAAAACCGTTACCAAATTTTCAAGGCATAAATCGAAAGAATCACCAAATACCGAGAAATTGTCCATGAATACCTCCACATTTTGTTCGATCATGTCTGAAAAAATTGCTGTCATACATCTCTGAAAGGTGGCAGGAGCATTGCACAACCCGAAAGACATCCTTCTGAAGGTAAAAGTGCCGTATGGACATGTAAAAGTAGTCTTTTCCTGGTCTTCTGTAGCTATCATAATCTGATTGTAGCCTGAATACCCATCTAGAAGGCAATAATACTCATGACCCGCCAGTCTGTCCAACATTTGATCTATAAACGGAAGTGGAAAATGGTCCTTCCTTGTAGCTTTATTAAGCTTGCGGTAGTCCATGCAGATTCTCCACCCTGTTACGGTTCGTGTTGGGATCAGCTCATTATTCTCATTGGTGACAACGGTCATTCCACCCTTCTTTGGTACGCACTGCACAGGGCTCACCCATGAACTGTCCGAAATTGGGTAGATTATTCCCGCGTCCAGCCATTTCAGAATCTCTTTCTTAACCACTTCTTACATTATAGGATTGAGCCTTCTTTGTTCCTCAACCATTGGCTTGCTACCATCTTCCAGCAGGACCTTATGCATGCAAAAAGAAGGGCTTATCCCCTTGATATCGGCTATGGTCCATCCAATAGCTGATTTAAACTCTCTAAGCACTCGTAACAGTTTTTCCTCCTGAAAAGATGTTAGTGCAGAAGAAATAATCACAGGTAGCTTTGAATCTTTATTTAAAAATGCGTACTTGAGATGTTCTGGAAGTGGTTTAAGCTCAAGTTCGGGAGGTATCTCAAGAGATGGTTTCAACTTGACCGATGTCTCTCCTGCTTTCGTAAGTGGTTCGATAGGTGTTCTGAATTTTCCGAATTTGGGGGTGGTATCCAAATATTACACAAGTTCGGCACATTCTTCATTCTCCAAATCTGAATTTTCAGCAATCACTCTCTGCAGTGGTTCATAGCCCAACAAACTTTCAACTTCATCATGCACTATACTATCCACCAAGTCTACTCTGAAGCATTCTTCTTCATCGGTTGGGAGCTTCATTGCTTTGAAGACGTTAAACGTCACCTCCTGATCATGTACACGCATTGTAAGCTCCCCTTTTTGCACGTCTATCAAAGTCCTCCCTGTGGCTAGGAATGGTCTCCCTAGTATGATCGGTATATTTTTGTCTTCCTCATAATCTAGAATGATGAAGTCCGCCGGAAAGATAAATTTGTCCACTTTCACCAGTACATCCTCCACTATCCCCCGTGGATACGTGATAGATCTATTAGCTAGCTGCAGGGAAATATTTGTTGGCCTTGGTTTCAGCAATCCCAACTGACTGAATACAGACAAAAGCATCAGGTTGATACTTGCCCCGAGATCACACAAACATTTATCAAAGCTCATCTTTCTGATCGTGCATGGAATTGTGAAACTGCCCGGATCTTTCAGTTTTGGAGGTAATTTACGCTGAAGCACTGCACTGCATTCTTCCGTCAAGGCCACTGTCTCAAATTCGTCTAACCTTCTCTTCCTTGACAATATACCCTTCATGAACTTTGCATAACTTGGCATTTGTTCCAATACCTCCGCGAATGGTATGTTGATCTGCAGTTTCTTAAAAACCTCCAAAAACTTTCTGAACTGTTTATCGTCCCTCTACTTGTTCAATCTCTGCGGATACGGAACTTGAGGGTGAACTTGTGGTACTGTAGTCACGGGCTTCTTATCTGAACTCGCTTTCTCCTTCTCTACTTGTTGCGACTCGGACTCTTCCTTCATCTCTTTCTGTTCAGCTTCAATTTCTGTCTCAGTTTCTATCCCAATGTCATCCCCTTGTATACTCGGTGTTGTTGTGTCTGGTGCATTTCCTGAATATTGCTTTCCCGATCTGAGTGTAATGGCCTGACACTGTTCCTTACCCTCTCTCCGTGGATTTGCCTCTGTGTTACTTGGCAATGAACCCTGGGGCCTGCTGTTAAGCATAGTCGCCATTTGCCCCATCTGAGTTTCCAGATTTTTAATAACCACTGCCTGGCTTTTGATCATCACCTCTGTATTTGCCATGTACTTTAACATCATCTCCTCCATTTCTGATTTCTTTTCTTGCTGAGGTGCATATGGAGTAGGATGTTGTTGTTGAGAATATCCCGGTGGAAAAGGTGGTCGTGGAGCAAACTGTTGCTGCGCTGGCTGAGATGGAAACTGTTGATTCTACTGAAACTGTTGTTGCTGATTTCCTTGATTATTTGACCAACTAAAGTTTGGATGATTGCGGTTGTTGGGGTTGCATGTGTTCTGAAACTGACCTTGGTCTTTCCTGTAAGTGTTCACATACTGCACTGACTCCGAGCTGATAGCACATTGATCTGTTGAGTGTGACCCCGCACAAATCTCGCATATGAAGGCAACTGACTTGACTTTGCTTTCTGACAACGACTCTATTTTCTTTGCCATAGCCGCCATCTGTGCTGACAACTGAGTAATAGCATCCACTTCCAACACACCTGCAACTCTGGGCTGTGACATTCTGGCTGAAGGGTTTTGAAAATCATTCGCTGCCATAGTCTCAATAAGGGTATAAGCTTCATCATAGTTCTTCGCCCCTAAAGCTCCACCTGCCGCTGCATCTACTATCTGTCTCGACTGCCATCCCAATCCATTATAAAATGTGTTGATCACCATCCAATCTAGCATCCCATGGTGCGGACACTTCCTTAGCATCTCCTTGTACCTATCCCAAGCCTCGTATAAGGACTCACCCTATTGTTACTCAAATTAAGAAATTGTTGTCCTCAGTTTTACAGTTTTAGCCATTGGGAAAAACTTGGCTAGAAACTTTTGTGCTAGGTCCTCACATGTAGTGATTGATCCTGCAGGCAAAGAATGAAGCCAACTTCTTGCTCTATCCCTTAATGAAAATGGAAACAGTCTTAGTCGAATGGCATCCTCCGTCATCCCGTTGTATCTGAATGTATCACAAATTTTAATGAAACTCAAAAGATGCTCATTAGGATCGTCTGTAGCAGCACCCCCAAACTGGACCGAATTCTGCACCATTTGAATGGTGCCCGGTTTTATCTCAAAAGTGTTTGCTGCTATCGCCGGTCTGACTATGCTAGACTGCAGTTCATTAATGTTCGGCATAGAATAGTCCCGCAAAGCTTTATGCTCCTCTCTTCGCTCTTCCGCCATATTCGGAATAGTTTCTTCCAACTGTGCTTGTAAATTTCTACGCACTCTTGCTTTCCAACCTCTGCCGTCAATATTATCTTGTGCTGGTGTCAATTCTGAGTTGGATGATCGCGTGTGCATAAAATTCTACAAGTACCTGAAGCCAAAACAAAAAAAATAGAAATGTGAAAAGATTAGATTTGTCTAAGTCAAACAATATAGCTTAAAACTGATGATAATAATAAAAATCTACATGCCTTTCCCCGACAACGGCGCCAAAAACTTGTTGCCTCCTTTTTAGTCTTTAATAAAAAGAGCTCTAACTCACGCAAGTATACGTGGTCAACAAGTAATACAGAGGAAGTAGAGTATCGTCCCACAGAAAAAGTGCTAAATTAAATTACTATGCATCAGTCTTATCACTATATTTATTTGCCTAAACTAATGACTTGATTTTGGTGACAAAATTATTTCTAAACAAATTAACAACTAAAGATGCAAATACTAGCGGAATATATCAACTTAGAATTAATGGGATCCTAACTTCATTTAATAGTTCATTTAATTACCACTATCATGCTAGTAAGTTCACATATCACAGAAAAGTAGCCAAGGACACTAAAATAGACATAACCATTTGTCAATGTATTATGACCTACTTACATAATATCCATACTCAATAGACACCATGTAATCACCACTATAACCAAAATCACTATATTTCTATGTGAAATTGCAATTATATTGATTTAAAGCACAAGCCCTTATTTTAGCTCCTACGGTGAAATAGTATATTTCTATCTGATTCACAAAATATTAAGCTATCCAATTAAGCCTCATATTCGCAAGCTATCATGACTACAATCCATACTTATATGTTATTTCTCAATTCCATACAAGCACTGAAATCGAATGGTGATCAAACATTCATACATGCGAAACAATCATGATAGAGGTTCCTTATGATATGCAAAACAATCTAACAATCAAGCTTATAATTAGACTACATATTAAAATCCGTTAGAATCCCATAATGGAGATTAGTTCATGCTTGAACCAAAAGCTATTATGGGATCAAAGTTACACATGGTAAAATAAACAATCAATTGAAAATAAGAAGAAGTAGACTGATCAAACCCAATTGAAGAATAAAATCCAAAGTAAAGTTCAACCCACATCAATATCCAGCACTTGAACAATAATAATCCACGGTAAAACTCCACAAAAACTCACTCTAGAAAAGTAGAATAATAATAATAATAGTCTCCCAGTTCCCTCTTAAGGTTTCCTTCTCTAAATCTGATCAATACTAATTAGAATCCTCTTCCCAATTGGCTTCCTTTTCTTCCTCCAGCCGCACATCAGCAACCAAATGCGTGCCCTAGCGCCTCTGGCGCTATAGTAGTACTAATCCTAGCGCCTCTGGTGCTAGGTCATGTCCTCATAATTGCAAAAATGCCATCAAGTGTCTTTTAAGCTCCGAATTTATCCTTTTGCCCCTCCAGCTCCAATCCTACAATAAACAAACACACAAACGAATAAAACAATACTAAAAACACTTAAAGACCACAATAATTAAGTCTAACAAGGCCTGATTCGTAGGTATAAAACCCACTCATCAGCACTCGTTTAATTGGAAGTGAGATAGAGCCTAAAACGCACTCACTAAAAAAAGAAAAGAAAAAGAATGAAAATAAAAAAAATTTAAATTTGTGGGGAAGGGTTTTAAAAGGAGCTTAAATGTTTGAAGTAACCTTGTGATCCTCTAGTTATGTGTTTTTTTTATATTCGCTTTGAGTTATGGAAGTTAAGCATATAGAGTTCTTGTTGTTAACCTTTTTGATATCTTTAATGATGTATTTGATTTCATGAGCTTCTTTGAGTGTTTTTTTTGCTAGCTTGATACATTTGGATTCACACACACACGAAAGGGTTGAAAGTAAGATGATATTGGTGATAAGTTGATTTCAGATGGTGCATAAATTTGAAGTCTTGCTGAATTATTAGTTACTGATCTTTGAGGCCTGATATTTATAATCTATATTGATTGATTGCTCAGTTGTAATACATCATGCATCTGCATTCATTTAGATAGGTTTGTTTATTTTTGTTTTTCTCGTGTTTTGCTTGAGGACAAGCAAAGTCTTGAGTTTGGGAGTATTTGATAAGTGGGTTTTATACCCATGAATTAGATATATCTTAGACTTATTTCTTTACTATCTTTGAGTATTTTTAGTGTTATTTTACTTGTTTATGTATTCGTTTTGTAGGAAACAACTTCAGAGGGTTAAAAGAGGAAAATTGGAGCTTAATGGCATTTTTGTAAATTTTGAATCAAAGTTCTCGCCGGGGCGAGAATCTCAGGCTTAAATTTCTCGCCGGGGCGAGAATGCGCAGAAAGGAATTGTAATTCAGTTCTTTTGGGAAGTTGATTTAGAATTGGATTCTTTCTACTGATTTGATTCAGAAACTATAAAAGAGACAGAGAGAGATGGAAATAGGGGGATGCATACATATACATATACATTCATAGTTGCATACTACGCAAGGATTGAGATTTAGAGCTGATTTGGGGAGATTGGAGACTAGAGAAAGTATCGCAAGAAATTCAGATTAGAGACTTGAAGATTGAAGAACTTCTACTGAGTTTTTCTTATCCTCTATCTTTGATTTGTAATTTAATTGTGATGACTTATTTGGGATTCATGATTTTTATTTTTAGTATGAACTAAATTTTCAATTAACGCTACAATTGAATCTTTTGTGTTTATGGATTAATTATCTATTTGATTCCAGTTATTACTTCATATTGAGTTGTCTATCATATTGTGTGTTTATTGAGTAATTGTCTGATCAACAATTAGCGGGATACTTTAGATGAATTCGGGAGATGAAATCTAGGGTTAGATCTGAATGTGATAGCATGTATTCTTAATTATTTGCATGGGATGAATAATTAGGGTTGTGAAGTGAATAGGGATATTTCTTCGCTGCATGTAACTATTGGGAATTGGTGTTTAATGAATTTAATTCTTTAGTTTTGCATAGGAATATCGCAGAATTAATTGAGTTAGATAATTTTATTTGATCACTTGGGAAAGGGCTTATGAATAACTTTGAATTCCTGTTAACAACTCTGTTGAAGTTAATAATTGGATGAATTGGCTAATTAGTTTGTATTACATAATTGGGAATATTGTAGTCTTAAGCCTTTAAAATCTGAATTTCAACCTTTGTGTTAGTTTTTATTCTTAGTTTTAATTTAATTAGTTTAAATCGTTATACAAATAGTGATTGTTTAAATAAAATTGAATTGATATAGTACTAGTAGTTGAAAATTATTGAACAGAGATTCCCTGTGGGTTCGACACTCTATCTTATCACTTTATTACTTGTTGATCGTGTATACTTGCACGTAATTGTTGATTGTGAAATCTGACAACAACTTCCATATATGTGAAGAGAAAAATACCGTCCTTGTGGTGACACAACAAAACAGTAATGTTCAATTCCTTAATAAACATCAAATGTGATAAAGTAACATCTTAAATATTTAATACTTACCTTGTGGTGACACAACAAACTCATATTAAACATTTAATACTCTATTGTTTAACATGCTAGAAGGCGACGTTCGATATTCCAAATATCTTTGAACGCTTAGGACTTAATATGATTTCTTTGAGGAGTTTATTATTATTAGTCTCATCTTGTTTAGCGCGCATGCACATATATATATATAAAATACGCGTAGTAAGCATGCACATATAGAATACTATATTCTACCCGGATTGATTATGGACTTTTATTCTAGTTTGGTTCACTAGAGCCACCAAGTGAACCAAAAGGTCAAACCTATGGTGCAAGAATTAAATTTAAATATAACTTTTACATTTAAACCCGGGCTCCATTACAAATGGGTCTTCAAGCGCTCCTTGCTCCTTTGTCTCCAATTCTTCAAAATTAATTCTAACTAGTCCTATTACATAAACTATTTACAATAAATAGAAACTTTGATCAGCAGTCAAGGGGAAGTACATAGGAGGGAGATAGAATTTACATTAAGAAAAATTAGAGAAGACGAGGTACGCAGACCCCATTTATAAAAACCCATACATTCAAGCATCCTCTAAAATAAATCCAATCACACATTGGTCAATAGTGTTAGGTTTGTATAACGCAAACATGCAATCAAATTACATAAATAAAGCGGAAGCGCGATAAAATCAGATTTTAAAATTTTATACAAACCATCACCATGATCTTTCTTTATGCATAATTATTAATTAAACGAAAGAGATGGAGAATAAGAATTATACCCTTGTAGAATTCTAGCTTCCTCAGGTACAAGTTCACCTCCAATTCCTTCGCGTTCTCCTTGAATTCCACCGATTAAATTCCTTCCTTTGATCAATGTTAGCCACCCAAGTGTTTGGCCTCTAGAGGTGATCCACCAAGGAATAATACTTGTTCAAGAAGATGGGTGTTGGCAAAACCCTAGTTTTTATCTCTATAGAAATTGTAAGTACTCTCCACAATTCTTATGCAAGAGTGTGTAACCCTAATCTATGATAAAACTTCTCTTATTTATAGATGTAGGAAAACCCTTCCCTAAACTATTTAGGATTAGGGTTTCTATTCTAATTAAACTCCTTTAATTAAATTAAACTCCTAATTCAATTAGGAATTCATGTGAGAGTACTTCTATTAATTAATTCCCAATCTCTATTAGGAATTAAATAATAGTAATAGTAATAATAATAATAAGACTCCTCTTATTAATTTATAATTAATATTTCTAAAATATTAAATAATAAATATTAAGCTATTTAATTTATTCTATCTACATAGACTAAATTAAATACACTTAACTTATTATTACAATTATATCATTTACTTCTTAAATAAATATTTTCCTTTTACGGTGTGACCCTTTAGGTTCTCCATATTAAACCGGTTGTGAATAAATCAATTAGAACAATTATAATCTTATTTAAATAAATAAATTAAAATATTTAATTCATTTAAATAAATAATATTTATTCTACAATAAGGGTAAGCCCCCTTAGCAATCAACGACTGTCTAGATAATATAGATTTTAACATTAATCATAAAAGAACCTTTCAGTGCATAGTTACCGTACAATTCAATCCTTCTACCATACAACGTCCCAATTAAATATAAGACATTGAATTACTGTCAAGTCTTATTTTATTTAATTATATGTATTTCGATTCTCAAATGCACAACTCTAAATAATGCATATTAGAAACTCTTTCCTAATTTCATTCTGCCTTGGCCAAGGACTACTGAGTTGTCATTTATCGAATCACATAGGACATTCACATCTTTTACTAGACGTGGTAGATTCTTTGTTGATCATTCACCTATCTCCATGTACAACTTATTATACCCAATCATACCCTTTGTTATACCCTAAAGGTCTTAAGGGACATGTCAAAGTTTAACTCATCATACACAAGATACTATGATGATCTCAAGTCCAAGGATCACTTGTACTACTATCACTAGAGGAATTCCTATTGACAGGCGAGTAAAACTCCATTAGGTATTCCTTAGCGAGCCACGTTCAGTGAACTTATTCTCCAATAAGCACCTACATACTTGCTTTGGTGTCTCCACACAAATGATTATGAGATCAATCATCCACTTCTTAAGAGCAAGCAACGTATGTACTAATCTATCTGGATTCATTAATCCCCTTTTTAGTAATCCAACGATTAGGAACGATTTTAGTTTGTGAGCTATCTAGAATTTAGATCTCATTAGCATGATCACCATCATGATTCTAAATGCATTGCTCAAAACTATGGGCTTATCACATTTAATATAACAGCACTATGTAGATAATATAAAATGCCTTTAATAACCGAATAAGATTACAAAGTATATGCTACATCATATCAAATATGATTGGCTTGTATGCATACTACTTTCAAATAGTCCATAATCAATCCCTATTTATTATCATACATATCTCTATATGTATCAATAAATAACATTCATCTCATGAATAATAAAACCATTCCATATATGCATTCATATCAATTAATGGGCAAAAGTTTTGCTAATATTTAGTTTTGAAACAAAATAAACTCTTTTATTTTAATCAAAAACCAAATTCAAATTAAACTCTTTTAAGTTTAGCAATTTGAAATCCTATTCTAGATAAAATAAACATCTTTATTTTAAACTTATATCAATTAAATAAACCATTTATTTTAATTGAAAGAAAAAATTATTTTTCGGATTCTGATGTCCGGCGCAGCTACGTCCAGAATGAACTGGGACACGGCGCAGCTGCGCTGAACCCCAGAAACGACTTTCTGGGTTTGGGCGCAGCTGCGCTCCAGAATGAATTAGAGCCGCCACAGCTACGCCGCGCAGCAGATTCAGAAAAAACGGATTCTGCCCAAAAATTTCGATCCAATCGTATACCATACACACATGGAATCATCAAAATCGATAATTAGCACAAGATTAGGCTCTGATACCACTATTAGGTTTGTATAATGCGAACATAAAATTAAATTACATAAATAAAGCGGAAGCGCGATAAAATCGGATTTTAATATTTTATACAAACCATCAACATGATCAATCTATGTGCTCAATTAACGATATAAACGAAAGAGATAGAGATTAAGAAATTATACCTTCGTAGAACCGTGCTTCCTCGGGTACAAGTTCACCTCCAATTCCTTCGCGTTCTCCTTGAATTCCACCGACTAAATTCCTTTGCTTGATCAATGTTAGCCACCCAAGTGTTTGGCCTCTAGAGGTGATCCGCCAAGGAAGAATAGTTATTCAAGAAGTTGGGTGTTGGCAAAACCCTAGTTTCTATCTCTACAGAAATTGCAAGTACTCTCCACAATCTAATGCAAGAGTGTGTAACCCTAATCTATGATAAGATTTCTCGTATTTATAGATGTAGGAAAACCCTTCCCTAAACTATTTAGGATTAGAGTTTCTATTATAATTAAACTCCTTTAATTAATTATGCTCCTAATTCAATTAGAAATTCATGTGAGAGTACTTCTATTAATTAATTCCCAATCCCTATTAGGAATTAAATAATAGTAATAGTAATAATAATAATAAGACTCCTCTTATTAATTTATATTTAGTATTTCTGAAATATTAAATAATAAATATTAAGCTATTTAATTTATTCTATCCTCATAGATTAAATTAAATACACTTAACTTATTATTACAATTATGTCATTTACTTCTTAAATAAATATTTTTCTTTTGCGATGTGACCCTTTGGGTTCTCCATATTAAACCGGTTGTAAATAAATCAATTAGAACAATTCTAATTTTATTTAAATAAATAAATTAAACTATTTAATTCATTTAAATAAATAATATTTATTCTACAATAAGGGTAAGCCCCCTTAGCGATCAACGACTTTCCAGATAATATAGATTTCAACATTAATCATAAAAGAACCTTTCAGTGCATAGTTACTGTACAATTCAATCCTTCTACCATGCAATGTCCCAATTAAATATAAGACATGGATTTACTGTCAAGTCTTATTTTATTTAATTATATGTATTTCGATTCCCAAATGCACAACTCTAAATAATGTAAATTAGAAACTCCTTTCTAATTTCATTCTGCCTTGGCTAAGGACTACTGAGTTGTCATTTATCGAATCACATAGGACATTCACATCTTTTACTAGACGTGGTAGATTCTTTGTTGATCATTCACCTATCTTCATGTACAACTTATTATACCTAATCATACCCTTTGATATACCCTAAAGGTCTTAAGGGACATGTCAAAGTATAACTCATCATACACAAGATACTATGATGATCTCAAGTCCAAGGATCACTTGTACTACTATCACTATAGGAATTCCTATTGACAGACAAGTAAAACTCCATTAGGTATTCCTTAGCGAGCCATGTTCAGTGAACTTATTCTCCAATAAGCACCTACATACTTGCTTTAGTGTCTCCACACAAATGATTATGAGATCAATCATCCTCTTCTTAAGAGCAAGCAACGTATGTACTAATCTATCCGGATTCACTAATCCCCTTTTTAGTAATCCAGCGATTAGGAACAATTTTAGTTTGTGAGCTATCTAGAATTTAGATCTCATTAGTATGATCACCATTATCATTCTAAAAGCATTGCTCAAAACTATGGGTTTATCACATTTAATATAACAACACTATGTAGATAATATAAAATGACTTTTAAGAAAATCAATTCTTTTATTAATAAATGATTAAGATTACAAAGTATATGCTACATCATATCAAATATGAATGGCTTATGTGCATACTACTTTCACTAACAGGGCTGGAAATCTGAGATTTCACATTCATTTATCCTATCCCTCCATGACAATTAAACATAGTTGGTGCCCTAGTATCAACAACACTAATCCGAGGCTTGTTGGGCTGGTGAATGCATCTACATTCGGTACATCTAATTGGGCCAACTTGATTACTTACATGACCGAATTACGTGTCCACAAGCAATTAATTTGGATTGAGCTTGTTTAATAAACCAATTGGGCTATCCACTATTAATAAATCCCTAGTGGAACTATAAATTGTTATTATTAATATTTTACACTTTATCATTAATTAATAATCAAATTAATTAATTTACATAATCCAATTTAACTTGCTAGATATCAAGTTAATTGAATTATCACATAGCTTACTAACCTTATCAATAATTTGATATTACATTACCTAGGTTGGTCCATTAATTTAATTAACCCATTAATTGGACCTTCCTTTAATTATCTCAACACATAATTAAACAAACCAAGCTATCACATAATGATTTAGTTTAATCGCACAAAAATCTAGTCTATCGATAATTAATTTCATTAATAAAAGTTAAAAAAATTTGCAGTTATTACATTCTCCCCCTTATAAGAATTCCGTCCCCGGAATTTCAATATAAGGTCACTCAAAAAGATACGAAAAATTCTTCCTCATCTTTGCTTCCAGTTTCCACGTAGCCTCTTCAGCCGTGTGGTTCCTCCAAAGTACTTTAACCGAATGTATAACCTTATTCCTTAATGTCTGATCTTTCCTATCTAGAATTTGGAGAGGAATTTCTTCATATGACAAATCTCTCTTAACTTGAATCGGCTCATAGGAGATCACATGCTTATAGTCAGGTTTATATGGTCGCAACACCGAAACATGAAACACGTTGTGAATGTCCTCAAGTTCAGGAGGTAGAGCTACCTCGTACGCCACTTCACCCACTTGTTTCAGAATTTCGAATGGCCCTATGAACCTGGGTCTCAATTTTCCCTTCTTCCCAAACCTTATCTTCCCTTTCCAGGGAGAAACCTTCAGAAATACGTAGCTTCCCACTTCAAAATCCCTCTTTTGACGATGTAAGTCCGCGTACTTCTTCTGTCGATCTTGGACTGTAACCAAACGAACTCTTATTACTTTGATCACATCCACGATCTGTTGTACCAACTCAAGTCCCAACCGTCTCCGCTCACCAACTTTGTCCCAACACAAGGGCGTTCAACATGATTTAATTATATCAATTAGGGTTCTTGTGCAAAAATTAGGGTTTCGGTTCGTAATTTCAGTTAACAATTGTCAATTAGGGTTTTATAATTCAAATTATCATTTTAAACCCTAATTAACTTACTTAGGTTTTTATCAGTTAATATATTATTATATTAATTTCGAAGCACGACAAATCACTTTGTCATTCCCAAGCACGACACAACAACTTGCTGAAAATAATTTGCTAGGCTGCTTCTCTGTGAAATCGTGGAAAACACGACAAATCATTTTGTCAGTGTAAGCACAACTAAGCAGCTTCGAATTTTTTTTTATTTAACCTAATTCTTTATTAAAATATACAATCACATAACAAAAAGTTGGAATAAGAAATTTCTTTTAATAAATACATATTTTACATATACGAATCTTATTAAGGTCTGGAATATCACATTCACTCCCTCTAATAAGAATTTCATCCTCGAAATTACAGTACAGGTTACAGAAATAAATGTGGGTAGTTGTCTCGCATTTTACTCTCGAGCTCCCACGTAGCTTCCTCTACGTTTTGATTTCTCCAAATAACCTTGACTGAAGGTATCACTTTATTCCGCAAAACTTTTTCTTTTCTATCTATGATTTCAATAGGAACTTCTTTATATGATAAATCTTTCTCGATCTGAATAGGCTCGTGATCTATAACGTGTTTATAATCGGGCTTACATGGTCGTAATACGGACACATGAAACACGTTATGGATATGTTCTAATTCAGGAGGTAGGGCTACCTCATAGGCTACCTCACCTATCCTCCTCAATATTTGGAATGGTCCAATGAATCTCGGACTCAATTTTCCTTTCTTGCCGAAACGTATTTTGCCTTTCCACGGAGATACTTTCAAAAATACATGGCTACCGACATCGAAATCTTGTCATTTCCTATGTTGTTCCACGTACTTCTTCTGTCAATCTTGAGATGCTTGCAATCTTTCTCGTATAATTCGAACTACCTCAGCCGTTTGTTGAACTATTTCTGGCCCTAATAATTGTCGCTCACCGACTTCGTCCCAACATAATGGCGTTCTACATTCAAATGGTGGCACTCTTATGCTAGCATGGTAACTATTGTTATATGAAAACTCTACTAAAGGTAATTGATCTTCCCAACTTCCCTTGAAGTCCATGATGCAAGTTCGTAACATGTCTTCCAATGTTAGAATTGTCCTCTCACTCTGACCATTAGTTTGTGGGTGATAAGCTGTGCTTAATCTTAACTGGGTTCCTAAATGTTTTTGGAGACTTTTCCAAAAGTTTAAAGTAAACCGTGGATCTCGGTCTGATATTGTAGAAACAGGGACTCCATGTCTAGAAATAACTTCATTGATGTAAAGCTTGGCTAATTGATCAAGACTGAAGTTAACTTTTATGGGTAGAAAATGTGCTGACTTGGTAAGACGATCTACAATTACCTAAATGACATTATGACCTTTCTGTGTGTTTGGGAGACTTATGATGAGTGTGTTTTATACACACAATTTGGGTACTTTTGGCCTTGATAATTTGCAAGTCTTTAGGTATTTTATATGGTTTTTATGTATTTTTATCTTATTTCTACATAAATTAGTTTTTAGTTATTTTTACATGTTTTATATTGCTTTGATGCATTTTTATTATGTTTGTAGGAATTGAGATAAAGACCGCTCGGATCGTTGTTTGTATTGACTCAATGTCCGTGCCTGGACGTCTGTGCCCAAATGGTAGTATGATGGAAATTTGTGCTTGGCGACGCTCGGTGCTTAATTTGACAACATTTGGTAGTTGGGCGTGCACGGCGTCGGAAAGCGTGCACGGCGTGCGGCGTTGGCCAAGCCACGAGGGCAAGCCCATGCCTAGATATCCGTGCCCGAATGATAACACGGTGAAAATTTATGTTTGGCGATGCTCGGGGCTTAATTTGATGACCTTTTGAAGTTGGGCGTGCACGGCGTTGGAAGGCGTGCACGGCGTGCGGCGTCGACTAAGCCGCGGGCACGGCGTGCAGCAACGGGGGCACCAGCCAGGCGCTGGGCGGACGCCGTGCGGCGCACGCGGGCGCTGGGCGCTCGGCGGGCCTCGGCATCAGGCGCTGGGCGCTCGGCAGCCTCGGCGTTGGGCGCGCGCGGGCCTCAGCAGGCGCTGGGCGCGGGGCCTCGGCTGCGGGCGTTGGGCGTGCGGTCAGAGTGCGGCCCAGGCGCTGGGCGCGGGCGCGCACGCTGGCGTGCGGGCGCACGGCGTGGGCGCACGGCGTGGGCGTGCGGCGTTGGGCGTGCGACCAGCGTGCGGCCCAGGCGCTGGGCGCGGGCGCGGGCGTGCGGCAGCCAGCGTGGGCGTGCGGCGTGGGCGTGCGGCGTTGGGCGTGCGACCAGCGTGCGGCCCAGGCACTGGGCGCGGGCGTGCGGCGTTGGGCGTGCGGCCAGCGTGCGGCCCAGGCGCTGGGCGCGGGCGCACGCGCTGGCGTGCGGGCGCGCCAACGCCGTGCTGAGTGCGATCTGACACAGTTTTAGTGCGATCTGAGCTCCATTTTGTCCGATTTTTGCTAGGGTTTCTTGATGGAGGCTATATATAATCTCTTCTAAGCTTCATATCAGAGAACTAGGGATTGGGAGGCTAGACTAAAACATTAATTTGAGAGCAAAAGTGCTGCAATACAAGGAAAAACTCAGCACAAGCCTAAGAACCAAGAAGGAAGGGATTGCCAAGGCATATCTAAACCTTGGGAGGCTGCACATACATCATCAAGAAGAGCTTGAGGGCTACAAATCAAGAAAATTCCAGCAACAAGCTCAGGAGCAAAAAGAGAAACGAATGCCAAATGAAGAGGAAAAGCTAGATATTGACATCAACCAAGCAAGCAACATATGAATATCTTCTAAATGGGTTTTATCATCTCTTGCTTTCCTTTGAATTTGTATTTCAATTTTATGATGAACACCATGTGTTTGATGTTTTGCTTAGCTACCATGAACTAAAGCTTGTATTCTAAGATTTCAATGGAGCCCAACACATAATTGAATTGAATTCTCTCTCTATTGATTTTAGTTATTCATTTGTGAATTGATTGTCATAACCTTTGCTTTCTAGATTAATTGCTTGGCCCGTAATTACCTTGGGAACCTATATGAACTTGACGAACGGATTATAGGTTAAGACCTAGTTATGATAACATGCGAGAGTATAGATTGTTGTGGGTTATTAATCGGATTAAGTGACGCGTGTCTTATTAATTATCTGCAATAATAGATATCTTGATAGTAGTTGGGATAGATATATACCTAATTACCACATGCAACCAATTGAGAATCTAGTCTTAATGACTTCCGATGTGAAAGTTGGTAATTGAGGGGAGGATTAATTACATTTGGTGACACGTGTCTATTAATCATTCCTGAAATTAGTCTCTTGATAGTGCATAGGATAGACATATACCTATGCACCGCTAAGGAAGATTCGTGATTGACCATCGACAGAGGCTCTTATGTAGTTTTGATTTCTCGGTTCTTTCTACTTAACGCATCTGCCACAACGTTGGCTTTCCCGGGATGATATAAGTTTCACAATCAAAATCCTTTATCAACTCTAGCCATCTCCTCTGCCTCATGTTTAACTCCTTCTGCGTAAAAATATACTTCAGACTTTTGTGATCTGTATATATCTCACACTTCTCCCCGTATAAGTAATGCCTCCAAATTTTCAAGGCAAATACTACAGCGGCTAACTCAAAATTATGAGTAGGATACTTCTTTTCATAATCCTTGAGTTGTCGTGATGCATACGCAATCACCTTCCCATGTTGCATCAACACACAACCTAATCCCTTATGTGATGCATCACTATAAACTACAAGGCCCTGATGAGTAGGTTTTATACCTACGAATCGGATGCCAATGAATGCGAATTATTTTTTTATTCCATGGTTTGAAGTTACTTTTCATGCATTTTATGTGTTTTTGTAGGTTGCATGTGTTGGGAATAAGTTTAGCAAGAATTGGTGGGACTGTGCTGTTGCAGATGCTGAGAAGCTGTGAAGTTGGTGCAGCACGACCGCACCCAAAATGAACTAGGATGCAGCGCGGCCGCGCCTATCTTCAGGTTTTGAAAAAAAATTGGCTGCCAGGGTAGCGCCGCCGCGCGCCATGCAAGCTTAATTCAAGCGCGGCCGCGCCGATTCGAGAGAGGGCAATTTTGACTTTTTAGCAGTTTTAAGCAGATTTGATTTAAACTTGGATTTGAAACTCTGTAATTAATTAGGGATTTTATCAGATACTATAAGTAGTTATTTTAAGTTAATTTCAAGGTTGTTGAACTTATTATTAGCAAACCCTAGTTTAGAGCAATTTGAGAAGACTTGAAGCAAGCTAATAGCAGGAAGGAAGCAAGGAGGAGCAAGTTAGAGATTCAAGGATTGCTTTACAGTGTTTCTTCTTTTCTCTTCTTTTTACTCTGAACTTTTGAATGCTATTAAACTTGTGGATGATGAATTCTAGTTTAATTATGAACTAAATTTCTTTTAAGGCTATAATGGATCTCAATGCGTAGTTTTGAATGACATGCTTCCTGGAATGTTATGATTAGTTACTTTTGGATTGTCTATTATGGTTTGAGCTAAATTGCTTAATTATTTGGCCAATAATTATTGGGATATTCTATATGAACTCGAGAGATGAAGTATAGAATTAGATCTGACCATATTAGCATATGATTGTGTATTTTGCTGTTGATGGAATTCATAATTTGTGTTTAGGATAGAAATATATCTATTCACCACATGTAATCTAATAGGGAACCTGAACTTTAAATCCTCTTTAATTGTAATTCACATAGAAATATAGTGAATTAGTTATCTAGGGTGATTAATTTGAGTTTATCAATTGTGGACTTGAGTTGAGTTGTTTATGAAACATTGAGAGATGGTCATAAATAGTGATGAGGTCTTGGTTAACAATTCAAAATAACTAATATAAACAAAGGGGAGTGTGTCGCGCAAAATAAGCATTGAGTGAAATTATAGTCTTAAGTCTTTAAAAATCTGTTTCCAAATTAGTGGTGTTAATTTAATTTAGAATTAATTAATTAAATTCAAAACTTCAAAAATCATTGATTATTTGTTTAACAAAATTGCTTTGATTGAGAATTGAAAACTATCATTATAACTCAATTTTTCTCTGTGGGACGATACTCGACTTTCACTTTATTACTTGTGGACTGCGTATACTTATGTATTTGTGCTAGTATAGAATTAGGCAAACAAGTTTTTGGCGCCGTTGCCGGGGAATTATTATGTCTATAATTTCAAGTTTTAATTTAATTAATTCAGTTTTAGTTAAACATTGTTTTTCTTGTTACTTCCTGTTTCAGGTGATCTCGGTTTGTTTATGCAAACACGATTAAAGCAGCCGGAACTTGTGCAGAGTGAAGACGATCTTGAAAACAAGTTACGCAAGTTAAGAAAGTTTTGCCGTGAGACAATCGAGAAAGAAAAAATGGCTAACAAAGAACAAAAATCATTGAGGGAATATGTCATGCCCAAGCTTGATGAAATCAGGTCAAGCATCACGAGGCCAGCCATCACTGCTAATTCCTTCGAGATCAAGTCGGGTACAATTCAGATGATTCAGAATGCGGTACAGTTTGGGGGATTAGCCAATGATGATCCTAATGAACACCTGGTTAGCTTTCTTGAGATTTGTGATACATTCAAATATCCCAATGTAACTGATGATGCGGTGAGACTACGTCTGTTTCCGTTTACACTAAGGGATAAAGCAAGGAGTTGGTTGCACTCACTTCCACCGGGGTCCATCACAACTTGGGATGACTTGGCTCAGAAATTCCTAGCAAAATTTTTTCCGCTGGCTAAGTCTGCTAAGTTGAGAAACGAGATTTCTACTTTTGAGCAAAGTCATGGAGAGTCACTGTACGAGGCTTGGGAAAGGTTCAAAGAGTTATTGAGAAGATGTCCACATCATGCGTTACCCAAGTGGCTGCAGGTTCAGACATTTTACAATGGGTTGAGTAGTAACACTCGAACAATTATAGATACAGCTGCGGGGGGAGCACTATTGGATAAGAATTTTGATGAAGCTTTCACCTTGTTAGAGACTATGGCTGCAAATAACTATCAATGGCCGACGTCGAGGATGAATCACCAAAAGGTAGCTGGAGTTTTGGAAGTAGATGCGGTTACGGCACTAACAGCTCAGATGGCGGCCATGTCTAAGAAGATTGAAGCTTTGGCGGAGTCGAAGGTCCAGCAAGCGGCTTATGTGTGTGAGCTATGTGCAGGTGCACATCCAACAGAGTATTGTACCATTAATCCAGAATCGGTACAGTATTTGGGGAGCTATAACCGACCGCAACAGCCATACCAGAATGCATATAATCTGGGGTGGAAGAATCATCCAGGTTTCTCATGGAGCAATAACACTCAGATTCAAAATCCCGCTCCAAGATCACAGAATCCCCTAGGTTTTCAGAACCAAGCTCCGCAACATGCAGACAGAAAATCGAATTTAGAAGAGTCGTTGGCAAGATTTATCACCGCATCTGAGAAAATAATGAATGATCAAGATAAGCTATTAACTCAGGTAGATTTAAATGTGAAGAGTCAGGCTATGTCAATTAGAAACTTGGAAAATCAGCAGGGACAGTTGGCTCATGTCTTGAACAATCGACCACAAGGAGCACTTCCAAGTGATACAGAAGTTAACCCCAAGAGAGATGGTAAGGAACAATGCAAAGTTGTCACACTTCGAAGTGGGAAACAACTGCAGCAGAGCAGCGCGGCCGCGCCTGAAATACAAAGAGAGGCAGCGCGGCCGCGCCCATCCCCAGTCCCAGAACCTGCAGAAAAATTGGTAGAAAAAGAAAAGGAAACGGAAACTGAGGTGAAAGAAAAGGAGAAAACAAAGCAAGTAGTAGTATACCCTCCTGTTCCATATCCACAGAGATTTTAGAAGCAGAAATTGGACAAACAGTTCTCCAAATTCCTTGAAGTCTTTAAGAAGCTACAAATCAACATACCGTTTGTAGAGGCTTTAGAACAGATGCCAAGCTAGGCCAAGTTCATGAAAGGAATTTTGTCGAGGAAGAAAAAGCTAGAGGATTATGAAACAGTTGAGTTAATTGAAGAGTGTAGTGCTATATTGCAAAAGAAGTTACCACCGAAATTAAAGGATCTTGGCAGTTTCACTATCCCTTGCACCATTGGCAAGTTATCAATCAACAGATGTTTGTGTGATTTGGGTGCTAGCATCAACCTTATGCCGTTATCGATTTATGTCCAGTTGGGTTTACCAGCACCGAAACCAACCAACATCTCTCTTCAGCTTGCAGATAGGCCGGTTACATATCTTAGAGGTATTGTGGAAGATATTTTGGTAAAAGTGGATAAATTCATATTTCCAGCTGATTTAATCATTTTAGACTATGAAGAGGACAAAGACATTCCTATCATACTTGGGAGACCCTTCTTGGCAACTGGTAGAACACTTATAGATGTGCAAAAAGGAGAATTAACTATGAGGGTGCAAGACCAAGAAGTGACATTCAATGTGTTCAAAGCCATGAAATTTCCTACGGATGAGGAAGAGTGTTATGGGTTGGAAGTGGTAGAAAAAGTAGTGAATGACGAGTTTTTGAGGAAATTGACTGAGGATCCATTGGAAACTACTTTATTGGGGGAGGCTGACATGGATGACCTAGAGATGATGGAGTTTCTTCAACTTCTAGATGCAGTGCCGAGAGTAGACAAATTTCAAATCCCTTTTGAACCATTGGAACTTACTGACAAGTCCTTAGAGCGCTTGAAGCCATCTCTTGAAATACCTCCTACACTTGAACTTAAACCCTTACCTAGCCATCTCAGGTATGCTTATTTGGGTGAATCATCTACTTTGCCTGTTATTATTGCATCTGTACTTAACGAATTGCAGGAAAGTAAGTTGATACGTGTTCTCCGGGAGTACAAATCAGCAATTGGTTGGACCATCGCAGACATTAAAGGGATTAGCCCATCATTTTGTATGCACAAGATCCTTTTGGAAGACGATGCCAAACCAACAATTGAGCAACAAAGGAGGCTGAACCCAATCATGAAAGAGGTGGTGAAGAAGGAAATTTTGAAGTGGCTTGATGCAGGTATTATTTACCCCATCTCTAATAACAGTTGGGTGAGCCCAGTGCAGTGCGTGCCTAAAAAGGGTGGCATGACGGTTGTAAAAAATGAAAATAATGAATTGATACCGACAAGGACAGTGACCGGATGGAGGGTTTGTATGGACTACAGAAAACTAAACAAGGCGACCCGCAAGGATCACTTTCCTCTACCCTTCATTGACCAGATGTTAGATAGACTGGCTGGACACGAGTTTTATTACTTATTAGATGGCAACTCAGGTTATAATCAGATAGTGATTGCCCCCGAAGATCAGGAAAAGACTACTTTCACGTGCCCCTATGGTACTTTCGCTTTTAGAAGGATGTCTTTTGGCTTATGTAATGCACC
Source organism: Aralia elata (assembly GCA_034770075.1). Taxonomy (NCBI): domain Eukaryota; kingdom Viridiplantae; phylum Streptophyta; class Magnoliopsida; order Apiales; family Araliaceae; genus Aralia; species Aralia elata. The sequence continues at coordinate 72,469,487 of CM068382.1, read as the reverse complement.
ATCGACATTCTAAAGATGCATGATGGCCATTTTCTCAGATATGGTCGAACGCAATGTGGAGGTATTCATGGACGATTTTTCAGTGTTTGGTGACTCCTTTGATAATTGTTTGGAAAATCTGGTCCTGGTTTTGAAAAGATGCGTGGAAACCAATTTAGTGCTCAATTGGGAAAAATGCCACTTTATGGTGCAAAAGGGGATCATTCTTGGGCACAAGGTGTCGTCAAAAGGATTAGAGGTAGATCGAGCCAAGCTGGAAACAATCGAGAATCTACCTCCACCAACTACAATCAAGGGAATACGAAGCTTCTTGGGACACGCCGGATTTTATAGGAGATTCATAAAATATTTTTCAAAAATCTCTAAGCCTTTATGCAGTCTATTGGAGAAAGATGTTCCTTTTAAGTTTGATGATGAATGTCTTGCAGCTTTTGAATTGTTGAAAAAGAAATTAACCACAGCGCCTATAATAGTAGCACCGGATTGGTCAATGCCGTTCGAGCTAATGTGTGATGCTAGCGACTATGCTATTAGGGCTGTTTTGGGCCAACGAAAGGAAAAAAAATTTCACGCCATTTATTATGCTAGCAAAACATTGTCCGATGCCCAACTCAACTATACGACTACCGAGAAGGAGTTGCTAGCGGTAGTGTATGCATTTGACAAATTTCGGTCGTACTTAATTGGAACTAAAGTGGTGCTGTTCACTAACCATTCTGCCATAAGATATTTGATTTCGAAGAAGGATACGAAGCCAAGGCTGATTCGATGGATACTTCTACTCCAGGAGTTCGACTTGGAAATCCGGGATAGGAAAGGGACGGAAAATCAAGTGGCAGATCATCTCTCGAGATTAGAAAACAATGACCATGTCAAGGGAGACAAAATGGTGATCGATGAATCCTTCCCAGATAAACAGTTGTTTGTGATTAATTCAGAAGTTCCATGGTATGCCGATTTTGTCAACTATTTGGTTAGCAACGTAGTTCCCCCAGATTTGACCAGCCAATAAATGAAAAAGTTTCTGCATGATGTAAAAAGATACATGTGGGATGAGCCGTTCCTGTTCAAACATTGTGTCGATCAGATTATTCGACGGTGTGTGCCACAAAGTGAAATAGAGAGTATCTTACATCATTGTCATGATTCGCTATATGGAGGTCATTACGGAAGCGAAAAGACAGCTGCCAATGTGTTACAGGCAGGATTTTTCTGGCCCACGTTGTTTAAGGATGCCCACCACTTCGTTCAGAGATGTGATAGATGTCAAAGGGTGGGAAATAGTTCCAAACGTCATGAGATGCCTTTGAATGCCATTTTAGAAGTTGAAGTCTTCGACGTTTGGGGAATAGATGTTATGGGACCATTTCCATCTTCCTTTAACAACCTCTACATCCTTTTGGCGGTCGATTATGTCTCTAAATGGGTGGAAGCAAGTGCTTTACCGACTAATGATGCCAAGGTGGTTCTAAAATTTTTGCAGAAAAATATCTTCACACGATTTAGTACCCCAAGGGTAATTATCAGTGATGAAGGGAGTCACTTTTGCAATAAGTATTTCACGACTCTCTTAGCTAAGTATGGGGTAAACCACCGAATTGCTACAGCTTACCATCCCCAAACCAGTGGTCAAGACGAAGTTTCAAATAGAGAAGTGAAGAGGATTCTGGAGAAGATTGTTAATCCGAACAGAAAAGATTGGTTAACAAAGTTGGATGATGCCCTTTGGGCTTATCGGACAGCTTATAAGACACCAATTGGCATGTCACCGTACCAATTAGTCCATGGCAAGGCGTGCCACCTTCCGGTTGAGCTGGAACACAAAGCATATTGGGCCATCAGAAAATTAAACTTTGATCTCACGGCTGCGAGGGAAAAGAGACTACTCCAGCTCAGTAAACTCGATGAATTTCGGTTACAAGCATATGAGAACTCAAAGCTTTACAAGGAAAAAGTCAAGAAGTGGCACGATTGAAAAATCATCAATAGGAAGTTTGAGCCGGGACAAGCAGTTCTTCTATACAACTCTAGACTGAAATTATTTCCAGGAAAGCTTAAGTCTCGGTGGTCGGGTCCTTTCATCGTCAAACAAGCATTCCCTCAAGGCGACGTTGAAGTCTTTGTAAACAATCCGGATGAGTCTTTCAAAGTCAATGGTCAAAGACTAAAGCATTATTGGGGTGGTGATGTCGATCGCCAGAAAACCTCAATCACTCTTGCTGATTAAAAGTTTGAAACAGGAAGTAGTCAGGCTGAAAGACTTTAAATCAAGCGCTAGTTGGGAGGCAACCCAATTTTTCAGTGTTTTTAGTTAAAAATTTTGTGATTTTTAGGACTAATTATTAGACTTAGTTTTGTTTTTTATCTAGTAGTAATCAGTTACTTTATTTCCTTGTCTTTGCTTATAGGTCATACATCAAGGATTGCACATGAAGAAATCAAAGAGAAGGGCTTTATAGTTTAATTCTAGATTTTTAGGCCAGCGCGGCCGCGCCCCAAGTGTGAACAAATCAAGCGTGACCGCGCCCTTCTCCAGATATCAAAAAGTTGCAGCTGGTACACCAGCGCGGTCGCGCCCAAATTGTGAAGGAAAGCAGCGCAGCCGCGCCTAACCTCAGAGCTTAAAAAATTTTCAGCTGCCACACTAGCGCGGTCGCGCCCTACTCAAGCCAATTCCCAGCGCGGCCGCACCGCGATCGGAACCCAGGTTTTAAAACCCAGTTGAAACCTGACCCATTGCTTGCTTTTTATTTCCTTTTCCCGCTTGGAGTCACATTCTTCATAACCTCTCCTTATTATAACCGGTTTCTTCACTTTTTCTCTTCCTTTTCCAAATCCAAACCAATTTTCTACCAATATAAACTCCTTCTTCAAATCAAACACTTCCCATACCAAACCCTAACCTATATTTCTCTTCATCTCCATTTTCTCTCTAATCCGTATCATCACACAGCCTATTCCTCTATTCAAACCCTAAAATCCAAATCATTCATCACTCACATTGTGCTTCAAGGAGGTTTTCAGTGCATCAACTTGGGATACAGAGGTAGTGTCGTGGTTCTGAACAAAGTAAGTACATTGTGGTTTAGGGTTTTGCATCGTACCAAGGTATTAATTCTATTTGACAGATTTTAGATTTGGAATTGCATTTTATTGGGATTGTTGATTCTATAAGTCTAGATATTGTGATTAAACTGTGCATGCAAGTGTATTGATTGGAATTGACTGATTAAATCCAAGTGTGGTACCTGTCAAGTTTAGGGGAGTCTTTACATTGTTGTGGTATCTGTTAAGTTTGGGTTATTATGGCTTCTAAGAGACCACGTGGGGAATCGTCTAGTTCTCGAGCCCAGCCTGAGTCAGTGGATTTTGATAGAAGTAGGTTTGTTTTTGAAGAGGCTGAGGAATTCTATCATAAGGTTTTGCTTGGGAAGACGTTTGTCTTGGAACGTGGGCTAAAGCCTGATCCTGATTTAGATGGTCAAATGATGAGCATGATCCGAGCTAAGGGTTGGTTGTTATTTGTGGAAACACCGTTGGCAGCCCCGATATCGGTTATTCCAGAATTTTATGCTAACGCTAAGATCACCAAGGACAGGACCGCGTTTGTGCGGGGTTGCCAAGTGCCATATAATAGCAAAAGTATTAATGCCATATACCACTTGCCTGCTATTCACCCTACCGATCCGGAATGTTTATACTCCACGAATTGGGACACTAAATTGGAGTGCATCAAGAATATTTTGTGCAAGCCGGGTACAATTTGGACTACGAAACAAGGGACAGATCAGAAACTCCACTTTCCTCACACAGCCTTGAGTCGTTATGGAAAGTCCTGGTACAATTTTATTTGTGCCAATTTGATGTCAACCAGGCATCAAAATGACGTGACCAAGGATCGGGCGATTTTGTTATATGGAATTGTGCAAGGAAATAAGATTGATGTGGGGTATGTTATCCATCAGTCCATACGTCGGTACCTTCAAGGTGGTACCTCAGGCGGTATCCCTCATGCATCGGTGATCACTCGATTATGCTCGGCTACTGGTGTAGAATGGGCTGATAGTGAGCCCGTGCAGCTCCCGATGAACACTATCGATCACGCTACTATTGCTAAGTACAAGGTTTGGGATGGTGCTCCTTCTCATGCCCGTGGAGCAGGATTTTTATTGGGGGATTATAGTGAGAGTGAGGAGGCATTTGATCAGCCGGTGATCGAACCTGAACAGCCATTTCCTATATCTCAGGCTAGATTGGATCGCATGAAGAGGCGTATAACTCGGCGGATGGATGTTATACACACGAGTATGACCGAGCTTCGCTCTTTCTCCACTCAGCTCTCGGACAGTTTCTCGCAGGCCTTTTCTCAATTGGGTGTTCAAGTTCAATTACCAACGTTTGCTGAAGCTCCAACTTATCCGCCTCCGGACACACCTTCGGATGGGGAGGATGCAGATGATGTTCCCTCCGATTAGGGGAGTTTCTCTTTCCTTTATTTTTTCTGTTTTATCCAATGAGGAGATTGTCTGTTTTAAGTTTGGGGGAGTTTCTTTTAGGGTTTTTTTTGTTTAGCATGTTTGGTGGTTTTGTGCATCATATCTATTAGTATGTTGGCATATCATTGTGATTATTATGAATCTTGCATAGTTTAGTTTGGTTGTGTTAGGTGTGCATTTAGTTTGGTTGCATGAATCCAATTGATTAGATGGTATGATTTTGGCTTGGCCAATGATGAGTTGGGTATTGTGTTAGCTTGGACATTGTGAAAGTCGTTAGGGATAAAATAATTTTGATCATGAGAGTAATTATGCCTGTCATAACTTGAGTTATTGGATAGCACGAACAATTTGATTAATTTGACTGCTGGGAGGGTTGCATAACTAATTTTTACATGAGAATTGGGTAAAGCATTGTTAGGTGAATCAACAAGGAAGGCTGAATAGGGTAAAAGCTGAGTTTGGGGGTTTCTTTTTAAGGTTAAAAAAATACAATAAATGCGTTGAATAGTTGGGTTCTGTGGCCTTTATCACTCGGGTAATTAGATCCTTAGGGGTGTCTTAACACCTAGTGTCCTAAAGCCGACTAGTTTGGGAGTCACTGATTGAACGCTCGCTACATGGGTGATTTTGAAAAGCCTAAGAGAACTTGACATTGCACAGTTAAGCATAAATATGAGATGGAGCGTAAAACGCACTCGTAGAAGAATAAAGAGGAATTTGTTAGAACCTTCATACTCGGTATTTGCTTGATTTTGGCTGGACTTGTTGTAATTGCTTGAACTGAAATGAAAATATATTATTCTTGTAATAGAATTAGTTATGTGGCTTTATTTTGAACTTTGGTCAGTTAGTTTGATTAATGCACACACACGCACGACTTGGGTGATGATAGGTGTATATTGTTTGATTGGTTGAGATTATTAGTTCTTTTTGACTGGATTTACTGTTTCAAGCTAGTTGTTGATATCTCTGAGGCATACAGTTAAGATTCATACTGGCTATTGGTTGGATTCTTAGGCATAGTAGTTATTAGTATATTCATGGCATCGTGTTGCATTGTGTTAGTTATATTGCATTGTGTTGCTTGGGGACAAGCAATAGTTTAAGCTTGGGGGAATTTGATGAGTAGATTTTATACCTACGAATCGGATGCCAATGAATGCGAATTATTGTTTATTTCCATGGTTTGAAGTTACTTTTCATGCATTTTATGTGTTTTTGTAAGTTGCACGTGTTGGGAATAAGTTTAGCAAGAATTGGTGGGACTGTGCTGTTGCAGATGCTGAGAAACTGTGAAGTTGGTGCAGCGCGGCCGCGCCCAAAATGAACTAGGATGCAGCGCGGCCGTGCCTGTCTTCAGGTTTTGAAAAAAAATTGGCTGCCAGGGTAGCGCCGCCGCGCGCCATGCAAGCTTAATTCAAGCGCGGCCGCGCCGATTCGAGAGAGGGCAATTTTGACTTTTTAGCAGTTTTAAGCAGATTTGATTTAAACTTAGATTTGAAACTCTGTAATTAATTAGGGTTTTTATCAGATACTATAAGTAGTTATTTTAAGTTAATTTCAAGGTTGTTGAACTTATTATTAGCAAACCCTAGTTTAGAACAATTTGAGAAGACTTGAAGCAAGCTAATAGCAGGAAGGAAGCAAGGAGGAGCAAGTTAGAGATTCAAGGATTGCTTTACAGTGTTTCTTCTTTTCTCTTCTTTTTACTCTGAACTTTTGAATGCTATTAAACTTGTGGATGATGAATTCTAGTTTAATTATGAACTAAATTTCTTTTAAGGCTATAATGGATCTCAATGCGTAGTTTTGAATGACATGCTTCCTGGAATGTTATGATTAGTTACTTTTGGATTGTCTATTATGGTTTGAGCTAAATTGCTTAATTATCTGGCCAATAATTACTGGGATATTCTATATGAACTCGAGAGATAAAGTATAGAATTAGATCTGACCATATTAGCATGTGATTGTGTATTTTGTTGTTGATGGAATTCATAATTTGTGTTTTGGATAGAAATATACCTATTCACCGCATGTAATCTAATAGAGAACCTGAACTTTAAATCCTCTTTAATTGTAATTCACATAGAAATATAGTGAATTAGTTATCTAGGGTGATTAATTTGAGTTTATCAATTGTGGACTTGAGTTGAGTTGTTTATGAAACATTGAGAGATGGTCATAAATAGTGATGAGTTCTTGGTTAACAATTCAAAATAACTAATATAATCCAAAGGGGAGTGTGTCGCACAAAATAAGCATTAAGTAAAATTATAGTCTTAAGTCTTTAAAAATCTGTTTTCAAATTAGTGGTGTTAATTTAATTTAGAAATAATTAGTTAAATTCAAAACTTCAAAAATCATTGATTATTTGTTTAACAAAATTGCTTTGATTGATAATTGAAAACTATCATTATAACTCAATTTTTCTTTGTGGGACGATACTCGACTTTCACTTTATTACTTGTGGACTGCGTATACTTGCGTATTTGTGCTAGTATAGAATTAGGCAAATAGGCCCCCTGTATTATCTCATAAAGATAACACTGATGCCATGCTCAATCGCTTCTTCAACTCTCGGAAGCTTTCTTCACATTTATCTGTCCAGACGTACTTCACCGTTTTTTGAGTTAAATTGGTTAGCGGGGTTGCTATTTTTGAAAAATCTTGTATAAAACGCCGATAGTACCTTGCTAACCTGAGAAAACTTCTTACTTTTGTTGGAGTTGTTGGTTGTTCCAATTCATAACCATCTCTATCTTCGCTGGATCTACTGCGATCCCATCTTTGTCTATCACATGACCCAAGAATTGGACTCGGTGTAACCAGAATTCACACTTGGAAAACTTTGCATAAAGTTGTTCATTCCATAATATCTCCAATACGCTCCTTAAGTGTTCAACATGCTCCTTCTTGGTTCTCGAGTATACTAAAATATCATCGATGAACACTACGACAAATTTGTCTAAGCATGGTTTAAACACTCGGTTCATCAAGTCCATGAATATTGCCAGTGCATTCGCCAATCCAAAGGACATCACAAGAAACTCATAATATCTGTAGCGTGTCCTAAACGCTGTCTTCGGTACATCTTCTTTTCTTACCTTTAATTGATGATAACCTGATCGTAGGTCGATCTTTGAAAAGTGTTTTGCCCCTTTTAACTGGTCAAACAGATCATCAATTCTTGGTAAAGGATATTTGTTCTTTATGGTTAACTTATTTAATTCTCGATAATCAACACATAACCTCAAAGTTCCATCATTCTTCTTTACAAACAACACTGGTGCTCCCCAAGGTGAAACACTATGTTGTATATATTTCTTATCTCAGAGTTCTTGTAATTGCATAAGTAACTCCTTCAACTCCACTAGTGCCATCCTGTACGGTGCCTTCGAAACTGGCGTCGTACCAGGTGCAAGATCGATAACAAACTCGATCTCCCTATCCAGAGGAAGACCTGGTAAGTCATCGGGAAACACATATTGAAATTCCCTAACTACAGGTATTTGATCCAGTTTTATTCCTTCCTTTCGAGTATCTACTATATATTCCAAATAACCTGTACAACCCTCCCTAAGCAATCTCTCTGGTTGCATTACTGTCAGACATCGAGATCGTTTAGGTGAACAACCTCCGTTGAACACTACCTTTGACTTCGACGCAGTCAATAGGTTTACACGCTTACGATGGCAGTCAATCATTCCATTATGATTAACCAACCAATCCATACCTAAGATTATATCGAATTCCCCTAACTGTATAGGAATAAGGTTTACAAGAAACTTGTGTCCCTTAATCTCTATGTTACAATTTCTATATATAGTTTTAACAGGAATTATCTCTCGATTTGCAATTTCTACACTGAAAGGTGTGTCTAAATCTTCACAAGGCATATTTAAGTTTTTAGCAAAGCTATTAGACACGAATGAACAAGTAGCACCAGAGTCGAATAACACATATGCATTTAAAGTGTTGATAGGGATGATACATGTCACCATGTCCTATGAAGTAACAACATCCCTCATCGTCATATTAAATGTTCTGGCGGTTGGACGACTCTAACCTCCACTTCCTGCTACTGTTGGTTTAAAGTTATTGTTGGTTGTTTGGTTTCCCCTTCCATTTTGATTCCTGGTCCTTGGGCAATTCCTAGCTATGTGATCCACTGACCCACAGTTGAAACACCTACTCTTATTGGGTTTAGGACACTCAGAGGCATAGTGTCCCTCCTGACCACACTTGTAACAAGTCACCTTCTTCTTAAGACACACTCCTCGATGATTCTTTCCACAGATAGTGCAAAGGTTAGTCCTATTATTGTTGTTTTGGTTGTTGTTGTTATTGTTGTTATTAAAGTTATTTCCCCTTTTCCCATAATTGTTAGTAAAAGTGGCATCCCACTTTCTCTTATTATTATTAAACCCACAGTATTAACTTCTCCTTTAAACCTCCCCCCTTCATTTTGATTCTTTTTCTCTTTGTGAAATTTTAACAGAGATTCGCTCTCATTTTCAACTATGATAGCTTTCTCGAGAATTTTGGGAAAGGTTTTCACTTGGAACACCGACAACTTACAACGAATTTGGGGTTTCAATCCCTCCTCATACCTTCTGGTCTTCCTTGCTTCCGAATCTACTTGATGCGGTGCAAACCTAGCTAGTTCATTAAACTTAGATGTATATTGGGATACAGTAAGCTCCCCTTGTTTCAGTTCTAGGAATCGTACCTCCATACGATCCTACATTGATTGGGGAAAGTAATTCAGAAAGAATAGTTCCTTGAACCTATCCCAAGGAACCATCCCTACACCTGCACGAACCTTAGTAGTTTCCCACCAATGATTCGCCTCGCCTTTGAGAAAAAAGGTGGCAAAGACCGTCTTTTGGTCTTCGCTGACATTAGTTACTACGAAGAACTTCTATTGCAGTAATCCAATTTTGAGCGTCAACGGGTTCTGCGGCTCCCTTAAACTCAGGCGGACCTACAAGTTTAAAGTCTTTAAATACGGTGCCCTGTGAGGTAATTGCATTAGGTTGGTTTGGCTGACGACCTTGTAAGGCTCCTAAGAGTATATCCACTAATTGTTGGGTAGGGTTTGTTTCTCTATCCTCATTCTCTCCTTTTGTCTGATTTCTCCTTCTTGGTGCCATGATTCTATAAATAAAGGAAAGACAAGTATAAATACAAGTATATACTGCACACAAAATTAACAACTTGATTTGTACAAACATAACTTGTATATCACATACTGAAAGTTTACATATTCGACTAGTGGTTTATACTACCACTAGTTAGCACAAAGGATTCCCTATTTACAACCAAAATCTTTATAATACACACTGTTGAAAATAAACCTAAGTACTATACTATACTCAACGACCAAACGCCTAATCGATCTATCATATAGTCCACCTTCTTCTCTTCTATTGGATATCAAATCACTCGGCGCTCTATGTCATCGAATGAGTTACGATACCCTTGCACAACTCGATCGAACTGCACTTGCACGTCCTGCTTCTCCTTTTGAGTACTCTATAATAGTGTCCTCAATTGGTGAGTAGTACCCCTCTCTGACTCCAACAAACCCTCAGCTATGAATGTCTGAAAGTTGACAGCCTCTATGTCTTCGGTCGATTGTTGTACTAACCCTGTGACTATCTCCTCATGTCTGTCAACACTCATCATCTGTCTAGCTCCAACCTCCGCATCAGGATCTACCAACTATCCATCTATAGGGTCTTCAACTTCTTCTGCATCCAATATCTCCTGGTCATGTAAGAGTTCTTCCTCATCAGGATCCTCCTCTGGTGATCTTGGTGCTGGGTATACCTCTGTTGGCTCCTCCTCTGGGTCACTATCTGTCTCTAACTCCCCCATAGGTAGATCTATAAATGGAAGGTCATTCCAATCTGTGTCTAACATCCTACAAAAGAAGTTACTTGTTTAGTATTATAGTAAAGCAAGTTTATACAAAATATAAAGCTTTTAAGATTATTTCATGTATAATTAAGTATTTTACGGATTCAAAGACTATATCCTAAGGCATTTCCTAACTACCTTAGAGCTATAATCTATAGCTCTGATACCAACTTGTGAAGCCCCCAAATTCTCTACACTCCTTGTAGCAGATTTGGTGCTCACGTGAGACTATTTAACTATAAATATTCCATTATATATAACTTATATCTATTCAAGGTTCACAGTATCCCATAACAGATAATAGTTCTCGTCAGAACATTAACTGTGTTTGGATACCCTCACTTTGATGTATAGATTTATATCTTATGGATATCTCTTTCATATCGATATTTCCTATCTATCTGACATTCACAGTATTAATGATAAGATTGTTCTTGGAACTGAGGGGCACATTCCGATAAAGGTGGCACCTTACTGGCGCTCATTAAGTGTAACCTCAACGCTTATAGAACTCTCAAGATCATTTAAATACCTTCATTCAGATGTATAGTTCATATAGATACTGTACTAGATCAAATGCTACCTTCTAACTTAACTAGGAATGTAAATACAACGCACGAGATATAACAAAAGATGATATATATTTCATAACTTTAAGTTTGATTACAACATTCTCAGTACTATATTCTTATTACAACAGAGTCTTATAAGACTTAAATTTATTCAAAACAGTTAGATAAAACTAATTAACATGGCCTTTTCCCTTGTCCGTCCCTGAAGTTCCGGGATTACCATCTAAAACTGTAAATGAAAGTTTTATGCAAGGATGAGCTACAAAATGATCAGCAAGTTTATGTCAAAATGTAAACACAATGTGTTTGATTTGAAAGAAATTCAAAAGCTTTTGCCAACTGAGGGCTCAATACATGAACCATATGTTCCAACCAGTTCTATCAGCCTTCAATGACTTAGAACAACTTTGTTCAGATATCTTATAGGGGATCAACCTAATCGAGATATCCTAGGAGTATGCATATCATCCTACTCGTGCCCAACATGCACTAGATGTCAATATATTATTGACAATAACAACCCATATAGGGTGTTTGTAAACTCAGTTATAAGATGTCGTACCAAATAATTTGGTTTGACACAACAATTCATGCTCGAATAAACAATATATGAATAATAATTTATTTCTTAAGTTATGCTGAATCAAGAAGCAATAACTTCACAACAATTGATAGCAAGATGTATAATACTTGCATAAAGGTAACAAGGTTTGGAGACTTGTTTGTGCGTAGTACGTTTAGTTCACGTTGTTTATCAATGTTGGGTAGTCTACTTATGTCTATTCATATCAATAATAAACATTAGAATCTATAATAATACTTATTTAACTAAACTAGACAAGTATCGTTAAGGTTCGACATTGATTCGGCCTTTCGATAACGTTATTAGACACTTAAACACATAGGTTTATCAATAAAACTTTATTTAATAGCTTAAATATTAACTTAGATAATTTAATTATCATTTATAATATTTTTAGAAGCTTAATATTATTTTTAAATAATTTTCACAAGCTTGAAAATATTTTTAAATCATTTTCACAAGATTAGAAATATTTTTAAATGATTTAATTATCATTTATAATATTTTTAGAATATTTGTATTTCATTTAAATGATTTATTTATCATTTAAAAAATTTTTAGAATTTAAAAATATTGTTTAAATGATTTAATTATAATTTATAATATTTTTAGAAATTTAATATATTATTCGAATAATTTTAGAAAGTAAGTATATTATTTAAAATAATTTATTTATCATTTATAATAATTTTAGAAAGTTAGTATATTATTTAAATAATTTATTTATCATTTCAAATAATTTAAATACCTTAATATTATTTTTAAATTATTTATTTAATATCATTAGTAAATAATTTATTATCATTAATATTTAATTAAATTAAATAATTAATGAAATTTTATATCAAAATATTAAAATATAATTTAAAATGAATTTTAATATTTAATTATTAATTATTATTAATTATTTAATATTTATTTCTAATTTATTTAATTATTATTAATTTTTATTCTTTACCGTCGCTAAAAGGCTTTAGCGACAGTTTGCTTAGATTTTTAGTTTTCTGGAATTCGGGAAGGAGAGTGTGGCTATAGGTGACCTAAAACGACACTTATCCGTTGCTATAGTTGTTCTTCATGAAATGAAGAACAATTGGTCATGGTCTAGATGGAAGGTTTAACCTTAAATAACTTTTAGTTGGTTAATGTTTTGAGTTGGATCTTTGTTGCTCGTTATAGTACACATGGGAGAGTATAACAACATGTATTAACCTAACCATAATTATATGATATCTAAAAGATTTGATCCGATCAAACTAGCCGGTTCAAACTGTTCTTGAGTTTTCTAGGTAACCCAGAAACTCATCCGGCGTGAACGGTCAACGCAATTTGACCATAAATTCCTTGAATTCCAGTTACTGTTCATGTGCTTTGATGCTTTAATATTGTAGTATACATGGCAGGGTACAACAACATGTATTTATATAACCTTAATTATATCATATATGAAAGATATAAGCCAAGCAAAACTTGTGAGTACGCTGTCAGGATGTTCATGCGTTTCTGGGTTACCTAGAAAATGGCCATTCGTGAACGGTCAACGGGGTTTGACCATTCATATCTTTCATCCTAGAGATTTTTTTAACATTATACCAATTGAAGATTGTTAACAACATGTCACACTACAACTACAAGGTTTAAAACATATCAAACGAACAGTTTAAGTCGATCAAATCGTCTAACAAATTTGCTTGTCAGACAATTCAAAGCTGTTCTTGGCAGTTTGCAATTTTCATCATTTTCATGCATTTAAATGTTATGGATTCGTGTTTTAACAACCCAGATCACTTATTAACATGTTATTACATGTCCCTAAACATCTAAACATAAAATTTATTAAAGCCTTAAAGATCTAGCATGGAATTAGGATTTTGTACCTTTCTTGAACAAATTTTTGATTCCTTCTCTTTGATTCTGATCTTGATACTGCTAAGGCTTATTATGGCTTGTATTATCAGTGTATAGGTTAGAAAATTTCATGGTTTTCATCAGTGGGAGGGCTGCTACTTATAGAGCTTTGCTAGGTTAGGGTTTTTAGGTCTTTTCCCTCATTTTTGCCTCCACAAATATCTTGCCAATGAACTTGTGCTGCTTGATATCTGATCCTAGCCTCATGCTTGTGCTGGAGTATGTCAAAGTGTGTTGGACACATGCTAGCACACTTCTTCAAATTTTCCAATTGGTTAGTTTACTAATCTAGGTTTAATTCACCTTAATCTTGATTAGAGATTTGTAATTCATGATTAGGATAACTTAATTAGGTTAGTAATAACTTAATTAAGCTTAAGTTTCACAATTAAGGTTTAGGAATCTCATAATTAGAATTAGGGTTTCCTAATTAGGTTTAGAGTTTCTTAATTAGGGTTAGGGTTTCCAAATTTGTGATTTAAGGTTTTAATCCTTCAATTAAGTTTTAATTCTAAGTTAATGATTCATAATTTATATTATGATTCATTACTTAAGATTTAATTATATCAATTAAGGTTCTTGTGCAATAATTAGGGTTTCGGTTCGCAATTTCAGTTAACAATTGTCAATTAGGGTTTATAATTCAAATTATCATTTAAAACCCTAATTAACTTACTTAGGTTTTTATCAGTTAATATATTATTATATTAACTTCGAAGCACGACAAATCACTTTGTCATTTCCAAGCACGACACAGCAACTTGCTGAAAATAATTTGTCGGGATGCTTCTCTGTGAAATCATGGAATGCACGACAAATCATTTTGTCAGTGTAAGCACGACTAAGGAGCTTCGAAATTTTTTTATTTGACATGATTCTTTATTAAAATATACAATCACATAACACAAAGTCGGAATAAGAAATTTCATTTAATAAACACATAATTTACATATACAAATCTTATTAAGGTCTAGAATATCACAACTTCCAACTCTAGTCTTTCCATTTCCTATATCAATTCCTCTTGTGTTGTCAGCATCATCAACTTTTCTCTGCCCTTTCTACTTAGAGTATCAACTACTACATTGGCTTTATTGGGATGGTATAGAATTTCACAATCGTAGTCTGTGATCAATTCTAATCATCTCCTTTGCCTCAAGTTCAACTCCTTCTGCGTGAAGATATACTTCAGACTTTTGTGGTCCGTGTATATTTCACACTTATCTCCGTACAGATAGTGCCTCCAAATCTTTAGAGCAAACACCACTGCTGCTAGTTTCAGGTCATGAATCGGATATCCCTTCTCATAGTCCTTCAGCTGTTGTGACGCGTACGCAATGACCCTCCCATGCTGCATCAATACACATCTAAGGTCCTTGTGTGACGCATCACTGTATACCGTAAAACCTCCCGCATTATTTGGTAAGGATAACACATGTGCTTCACTTAGTCGCTTCTTCAACTCCAAGAAACTCTCCTAACACTTATCCGTCCATACAAACTTTATTGTCTTCCTCGTTAAATTGGTTAATGACATTGCTATCTTCGAATTTTTTTGAATAAATCTCCGATAGTAACCCGCCAACCCTAAGAAACTTCTAACCTCCGTCGGTGTCTTTGGTTGCTCCCAATTTATTACTGCTTCTACCTTTGCAGGATCTACTGAAACACCATCCTTGTCAATAACGTGTAATAAAAATTGAACTCTCTGTAACCAGAACTCACACTTTGAAAACTTTGCATATAGCTTCTCCCTTCTCAGCGTCTCCAGAACTATCCTCAAATACTCGACATGCTACTTCTTCGTCTTTGAGTAAACCAAATGTCATCTATGAACACGACAACAAACTTGTCCAAGCACTGCTTGAATACTCTGTTCATCATGTCGATAAATGTTGTTAACGCGTTCGTCAGCCTGAACGACATCACCAGAAACTCAAAGTGACCGTATCGAGTTCTGAATGCTATCTTCGGTATGTCTTCTTTTCTCACCTTCAACTGGTGATATCTTGTTCTCAAGCCAATCTTCGAAAAGTACTTCGCTCCCTTAAGTTGATCAAACAGACCGTCTATCCTGGGAAACGGGTTCTTGTTCTTAATCGTAACCTTGTTCAACTCCTCGTAGTCGATACAAAGTCTTAGCGATCCATCCTTCTTCTTAACAAATAGCACTGTTGCTCCCCAAGGAGATACACTCAGTTGAATGTACTTCTTATCCAATAACTCTTGTAGTTGTATCATCAACTCCTTCGTCTCTATCGGAGCCATCCTATATGGTGCTTTCAATATCGGTGTTGTCCTCGATACTAAGTCGATTTCGAATTCCACCTCTCTATCCGGCGGTAAAGCTGGTATCTCATCTAGGAAAACTTCTGTAAATTCCTTTTCCACTGGTATCTGTCTCACTTCACCCCCTACTCTTTGAGTATCCGCCACGTGAGGCAGATAACCTATGTAACCCTTTGTAAGCAATCTTTTTGCTTGCATTATCGTCAGACAACAAGATTATCTAGGCGATTTACTTCCATAGAATACAACCTTTGACTTATTCAGAGTCTTTAGGTGTATACATTTCTTCTGGCAGTCAATCACAACTCCATGATTAGATAACCAATCTATTCTAAGGATCACGTCAAATTCTCCTATACTTATCGGGATCAAGTTTACGCATAGTTTAAACCCTCTTATTTCAGCACAACAATTCATATGAACGAATTCTACAGGGATAACTTCCCTATTGGCTACTTCCACATTCATAGGATTATCTAATTTCTCACGAGGTAAGTTTAACCGTTTAGCAAATTCATCTGACATAAACGAACAGGTAGCACCCGAATTAAATAATACGTATGCATTAATATTATTGATCGGAATAATACCTGACACCACATCCTTTGATTCCATTGCATCTTGGACAGTCATGTTGAAGGTGCATACCACTGGCCTGTTCTCTATGCTGGTCCTCTGATACTCAGCTTACTGTTGTTCCCATGGTTAGCACTGCTAGCATAGCTCTTCCTTTTTGGGCAATCCTTCCTCTAATAATCTGAAGCGCCATAAGAAAGACAGTTTCCCTTATTCGTTTTGGGGCATTGCGAAGAAAAGTGTCCCGACTGACCACAGTTAAAACAAACTCCATTTCCTTTCATACATTCACTAGAGTGATTCTTTCCACATCTTTCACATTTGCTTCCTTTCTTTGTTTACCCTCCAGATTTATTGCCCGACCTCTGGCTGTCATTCCATTTTCTTTTGTTTGGGTTACTTCCCTTTCCTGCTCTTGGTTGTACTTTGACAAAGCTTCATTTCCTCCCTCTATAATAATTGCTTTCTCAAGCAACGTGGAAAATGTATTGACCTTACTATACACCCAAGGCTTCAACCCTTGCTCAAATCTCTTCGCCCTCCTTCCTTCGATGTCCACCTGATGTGGAGCGAACCTAGCTAACTCATTAAATTTTGTGGTATACTCCGCGACTGACATACCTCCCTGTTTTAGTTCCAAGAACTTTATCTCCATACTTGCCTTTATGCTTTCTGGAAAGTAATTTTCGAAAAATAATACCTTAAAATGATCCTATGCAATTGAGCCTTCCCTAAGTCGTCCTTTGTTCGCCTTCCACCAGTAATTTGCCTCACCTTTCATCATGAAAGTGGCAAACGATGTTTTCTGTTCCTCGACCAGCCTTGCGACCTCAAAAACTTTCTACATTTCTTCCACCCATGTCTGGGCTTCAATTAGATCTATAATCCCACGAAACTCCGGTGTTCCTACTAATTTGAAGTCATTAAAACTCTCCATGTGGCTTCCTGGCTATTCTACCGCAGCGGCTGGTCTGCCCTACATCGCTCTCCTAACATGTTCGCAAAAGCCCTCATGGGGTCAGCCTGACCCTCCGTGTTATTTACTAACTCTTCCACCTTTGAGTTTCGGGGTTGTCTCCTTGGCTGCATAGTCTGTTTTAGATAAAACCTTACGTTATCATTTTGTGTTTTACGTTTTATGCCACATTTTAGTAGTGTTAGCATTTAAAATTTAACGCACAAATCAAACTTAGTCAAACATGTAATAATAATATCGCATTTATATCCATATACGAACTAGTAGTGCCAAGCACTTACAATTTCCGGCATATTCCTATAAATGCTATCTATCCCTCTAATCCACAATAGATGAGATTTACAAGAGCTACATTCCCCTAAAACATAAAAAGTGGGGATGTATCATAATCACATACCACCTCTCATAGTCTGAGGTTCATATCATAACCCTATGAACAAAAAGGGTTCTAACTGCATCTATCTACAAAATATGCCAACTAAACCATGAAATCACTGCATGTTGTGACGAATAGCATCCTCGTGCTCCTGCTGTGCAACCCTGTCCATTACCCGACGACGTATAGAGTGACTAGCTTCAGTAGGGTACCTCCTATCCCTGTCTCTCAGACTCCCAAAAGTTACATCCAACGCAAAGCCCAAGGACTCAATCCTAACCGCCCTGGCCTGAACATCTCCCTCCAACTGATTTACCCTCATGGCAGGTCGAACCCAGGCCTCCTCTATCCAAATCTTGTCCGAAATCTCCAAGTCTAACTCGATCTTCATGGCATCATGCTCGACTCTCAGCTCGGCTAACTTCAGCTCCTCCTACTCCAGTTTCTCCCTCAGCTCAACATTCCTGGCCACCAACTGATGTAGCAGTGGTCCCACCTCCTATTTCGAGCTCTCATACCCCTGCAGATGCACCTTCAGCTTTCTCACCTCATCCTCCAGCTAATATGCCAACTCCTTATACATGTCTCCCATGTCTTAGAGTGTCTGATTCTACTCCTCTAAGTGCCTAACTCGGTCCTCTAGCTCCAAGTTCCTATATGCCAACTGCCCAATCACATGATCCTCAAATGGTAGCTGATGAGTGAGTTTTATACCCATTATTTGGGTACTTTTAGGCTTAATAGTTGGTGTATTTTTAAGTGTTTTATGTTATTTTATAGAGTTTTTATTTAATTTATTGTTTTTATTTATTTTGTAGGAATAAAGGAGTTAAGTGGAAAAATCGTGAATATTTGAAGCAATTGGGCGAGCAAAGAAGAGATAAAAAATGGACAGAGTTTATGGGCCGCGACATATAGACATAAGGGCTGCAGCGCGGATCATGGGTTGAGGCGCTCGATAAGGCGAGCCACGACGCTCAAGGGTTATGCGTGCGCGCGTGTGGCGCGTGGTGTGGTAGCGCTCAAGGGTTATGCGCGCTCGTGTGGCGCGTGGTGCGGCGAAGCTGAAGGGTTTAA
The DNA here is from genome assembly GCA_034770075.1 of Aralia elata. NCBI lineage: Eukaryota > Viridiplantae > Streptophyta > Magnoliopsida > Apiales > Araliaceae > Aralia > Aralia elata. The sequence goes on along the minus strand of CM068382.1, from coordinate 72,450,706 downwards.
TTATTATTGTTTTCCAAATAAAATGAGATATTTACCAATTGAAGCCTTGGGAGTTACAAGGCTGACTTCATTACAAATATATCCACCTAGGGTTATAAATGTAATCTTAATTCTATTAGGGTTAGGTGGAATAACTTCTATAAATATTCTTATATTATGAGGAGTATGAGAGATAGAGAATTTCTTATCAGTAATTTTAGATATTATTTAGGGTTTCAAGGAGGCACTTGAAAGAGGCAATGATTGAAGAAAGGAGCGAAGCAAAACTGTGACAGAGTTCATTCTTCCTTCTCAATTTAATTTCTTGTACTTTAGGATGTTTTCTAAATTTATTACATTGTTTATTTTATTATTTAATATGAATTAGTCTTTTCATTAAGGATTCAATGGAACCCGATGATAGTTTAATTTAATATTTATTTTCTCTTTGATTTAAATTGATTATGGGTTCGATTGTTTATTATATCTTGTGTTGGTTGTTATAATTGCGTAATTAACAATTATCGGATGGATTTAGATGAAATCTGACAATAGATACTAAATTAAGATCTGGGTATAGTAACTTGTGATTAGTAATTCTTTTTAGTAATAGAGATTGCTAATTGAATGTTAATTTTGTGGAAGGGATAGGAATATACCTAAATATCGCAAGCAGTGATTGGAAAAATGATTCTTAATGAATTTGTTATTATTGTTTCTCATAGGAATATAGGGAAATTGATAGTAATAGGTATGCTATATAACTATTCGAAAGATGGTTATATTAACTATTAGTGATTTTTCTTTGACAATTCTAAATAACCGATTTAATAAGAGGAGAATGATATTAATTACGTGATGTATCGGGGGAAATTGAGTTCTTAATATTTTCTCTTATTTATTGAATTCACCTTTCTTTAGTTTTTTTAATTATTAATAAATTTACTTAAAATTCAATTGTTTAAATATAATCAAATTGGTTACAGATTAATATTTGGATTAATTAATTATTACTATTCCTCGTGGGATCGACAACTCTATTTACACTATATTACTTGATTGATCGTATATACTTGCACGTAAATTGCTAGTATAGATTTAGCCCATCAGTAGCTCCTCTGGCGAATCATAGTACTCCACCTCCTGCATAGCCTTAGTTATAAACTCATCTACACCAATTGGCTCCTCGGCCTCCACGGCCTTTGCCGCCACCTCGGCCTCTTCCGCCTCATCATCCCCATCCTCGTTGTACGACCTCATCACTCGGCCTACAACTGGCTCTCCTTCAGAATCTGACTCAGACTCCCTCGGCAGTACTGGCGCAACTGGCTCAATTAGCTCTACAAAGATAATATGCTTTTCCACAACCTCATCATCAACAACTTGACTAGACTCACCAAACTCGGGCATCCTACAACCACAACAAAAGACAACACAAACAACCAACACAATCAGAACCATAATAAAATATATTCATTGATGGAATGAAAAGATATTTTATTATGCACAAACTCGGCTCGATGAATCTCCATAACACATCTCCTATATATTTAACTCGATGAATCTCCTCGATCCATCACCTAGCATACTCTACATGAGTTTTTTTCTAAGGTTATAACCTAGGTTTCGTATCCTAAACTTTATAACCTACAGCTTTGATACCATGTGATGCCCCTAAATTCAGGTACCAATACCTCGAATTCGGTGCTCGAGATAAAGAATATCCAACCACCTCTAAACGTCATATATCAACTAATGTGGAAAAAATAAATATATATTGTTCAATACAAAAGGCTTACTACGGTCTCAAGGTTTATAACCTTAAATAAATACAACATAAAATACTTTAATAATACAAAAGAGTTCTACGATTATATAACGAAATAGTAACATATAAATGTTATTCACGCAACTATTCCTTAAGCTTCCCTTTGCCTTTGTACTTTTTGGAACTCTCCGGCTTAACTGCAATATGTTCATGATATAGCAAGGGTGAGCAACAACTTTGCTCAGCAAGTTTAACAATGAATAATAAAGATATATCATGAATGAATGAATGAGAATAATAAACGCAAAGTTTAATAATTTAAGAATAACGATGAAATAGCTTAATAACATAATCAACGTTCAAATGAAGGAATGAATATTGATTATTTACTGCTGAGTGGTCCAATAGACCATGAACATTGCCAAAGAGTCAATGATTCCATTGACCCCTTTAAACCCTGGCCCGTCAGTTGTACTTGATGGGATCAGCCTCTCGTACACCATGTATATGCATAATATTAAGCTCTGACTGCATCAGATAACCGACACTTATAGTCCCCTATCAAGGGTCGTTCCGTCAGTCCAAGAATCTACACCAACTGTTGGTTTGGATAACTTTCAAAAATATTAACATCCATATGTCTAGCCGAAAGAAATGGCGTAGACTATTTCTTACAAAGTTCATGAATGAAGACTTTAAATATTTCACAGTTTAATAACAGAACATGAATTCAAATGCACAAAGTACGAATATCAATAATTATCATTGATGTGGAGTAATTGGCAATAATTAAACCATTACATGATTGGAAAATAATAACTCGAGTTTGAGTTAGGAAACTTGCAAATAAAGTTGTGTAGGTTAAGAACTTGCACAATATACAAAGTTGTGTAAGTTAGGGAACTTGCCTGGACTGCTGCTACTAAATTCTGCTCTGCAAGTACCCTACAGTGATTATAAATTACCCTCTGATCAGTCATGGTTAATCATCAATAATGGACTTAATCGTGACTCATGCAGTCTGCTATATGGTTTACTAAGTATGGAACAAGGTCTGCAATGCTCAGACAACTTACAGAAGTGTTTTACAATTCAGTAGACCATTCTACGATATGTCATGATCGTCCCACAACTAAAAGGTCTCGGTAATATTAGGAACTTCGGCTTCAGATTGGTTTATAATCAGGACATAGGGTCATATCCATTTAGGGAAATTAAAGTCTGGTACGGAACCGATCCAGAGAAACCATTAGTGCCTTCGGATTTGGGAGTTCGGGTCCGAATGACCCGCTGCCTACAAGGATTTGACTTCGACTCCACTTCGGAACCTCTTGTAGTTCGGGGACCTCTCTTGGTTTGGGAACCTCTTCGGGGTCGGATGATATTCTTACGTTTGACTTCGGGGAGTCAGGGAGTTAGGAGGTTAAACCCAGATAATAGGTTGCCTTCGGTGATTTAACTGCGGATTCCACTATGGGCATACTTTCGTGGTTCGGGGTCGGATGGCAGACTTGTGTCCGTCTTCGGGAGTTAGGAGTTTGGGTTCAAAGGACGAACTTAGAAGTTCGCCTATATCATTCTTACCCTTTGAGAGGTTCCGTGCTTCATGCAACTAATATGATGGATATCTACTTGACTGAACCATATCCTCATAACGACGCACCCAAGGCCTTCGACTTGACTTCAGGTATTAATCAAGTTGACACACAGACAGGTATCTTAATCATCTTAGTGAAGTTCACAGAGTTAACACTCATTATGGGTCCCACTAGGACCCGGTCAAGAGTTCTTCCGCCCACCCTTAAGGTTTACATAATTTCGTGGTGATAATACCGGTATGCATGCCTACGAAATTTCTGATTTCTAGTACTTATATAATAAGGTGCTCATTGCCATTCTTATAGTTCTCCTTTAAGTCATTAACTTATAAGGCATATACAACGTATAGTTCCTTAATATCCAACCTATGCATATTATACTACTCGACTCGTAAGGAATTATCTGACTGAATAAAAAGGAAAATGCTTAAGGTAACAGGGTTATACGTTCTTGAAGCAAGATTTATGTAAGCTGTTCACTTTCTTCTTCCTTCCTAAACTCCTCAGTTTGCCGAACTATAAGAGTCTCTCTAGGATTTTCTTTTATCTCTCAAACTCATAATATCTCTCTTTATATCCGAACCAACAACCTCAGCAAGTTTTGCAAAATAAGTCAGGGGTCTCTATTTATAGAGAAACCTTTACCCAAGCGCTGGTCTTTACCCGAGTCAAAAACTTGATGGGCTAAATCTATACTAGCAATTTTTATGTGCAAGTATACACAGTCAATCAAGTAATAAAGTGAAAGTAGAGTGTCGAACCCACGAGGAATAATCTAATTAATCAATTAATAAATCCAATAACTAATCCTTAACTAACCAAATTCTATTTAAACAAGAGATAATTGTTTCGTAATCACAAATAGCTAAACTAATAAGAGAAATAATTATGAATAATATTATAGAAATGAAGTTATCATGATTATAATTTCCCCCAATGATGTTCTCTATTCATCTACTCCCTATTTAATCGATCAAATATTGTAGATTGCTAACCAAGAATTTAAAAGTATTCATCCAGTTTATTCTAATATTAGATAAGTGTCATCATTCTCAATTAAAACACTATATTCCTATGTGAATAATTAACAATGATGCTATAATTACTAATTCTTAACAAGTTCATGCGACACTTGGGTATATTTTTATCCCTTATGTAAATTGAATAATAATTCTTAACATGAATTAATCCAACACATGTATCATATTCCACATCTAATCTAGAATCAACGTATCCATCTCACCTAGATCAATAGATTAATTGCTGGCCAGACAACTATTGAGTGAAAACCAAAATAGAATAAACAATCTTGCAAACTTTTGATAGAAATTAAATAGTCAATAATTTAATAAAAACCAATCATCGGGTTCCATTGCAATCTTGAAAATGGAATTTAGCTCATTAATAAAGAAAAGAACAACATCTCATCAATCATAATCATTATAAACTCAAGAGTCTAAAAGAAGGATAGAAGAAAAGAATCTGATGTTCTGCTCCCGCTATAATTCTTCAGATCTTGATCTTTAGTCCTCAATTCCCTCTCTCCAGATAGAATAGATTGAATAATAATCCCCTTTTTCTGTTGTATCAGCATCCCTGTATCATTTTTTTTCTTCTTGACATCGTTCCATATATAGAGGCTAAAGAAAACCCTAATTTTGCCGCACGCACACGCCATACGCGCGCGGAAAAGCCTTCGGGCGCCGCGGCCCACAAAACCAAGCGCTGCGGCCCATGATACGTGTCGCAGCCCATAATCTCTAATCATTTTCTTGCTTTTCTTTCTTGCTCGCCCAATTGCTTCAAATATTACGATTTTTGCCACTTAACTCCTTTATTCCTACAAAATGAATAAAAAATAATGAATTAAATACAAACTCTATACAATAACATAAAATACTTAAAAATACAATAATTATTAAGCTTAAAAGTACCCAAATAATAGGTATAAAATCTACTCATCAAATACTCCCAAACTTAAATATTTGCTTGTCCTCAAGCAAAAACTTAAATCAAACCACAACTAAATTACCAAACATCAATAATGACACAATGTTGCTTGACACTTGGCCTCAAGACAATCACATTCTACACTACACTTCTTAATTCAATGCATGCAGATTCAATAATTAACCCAATTGATAATCATATAATAACTTGCAACCCTCTACAAATGCACATGAACCCCAACAACTTATAATAGATAGAATTTAAAAGAATTCACACAATCAACATTCCATAAACATCTTAGATACACCTTCGAAACCTACCAGGCACATCAATTTTCACTAGTTATGGTAACACATAAGTTCAGCGAATCAGTGAAACATTAAAACATCAAGCTCGGTAAGATTATTTTCTATATATATATATATATATATTTACTTTTTTTAATTATTTTTTTAATAGAAATTCTGATGAGTGCATTTTATGCTCCTTCTCATCCTCACATATATCTGATTGAGTGCGTTTTACCCTCCATCTCAACCGTACATTTCTTTCAACAATAAGCACATAATCTTACCTACAAATTAATCTCACTTCTCCCCCAAACTTATGATATACCACAGTTTAGTTCAACCAATCATTCAATCAAATATTCTCTAGTCTCAACAAGATTACCATGGACACATGATTGCATAAGTTTCTTCCACATTTACAAATTCTTTCACAATTTTCTGCCTATTCAACTTATGGAACCCACACATCATCATGCAAAGACTACAACTCATAAATAACCACAAACGAATTAAAAATCAAATTTCATGCGTCAGTTTAATCCACTTTCAAGACACTATCACTGGCCATCAAGCAACAATATTAAATTACTAATGATATTTGTCGATGCCGGGAGGAATCGCCTCTTTGGTGATTATTACCCTTTCCGATTTTAGCCTTTTTATTAGATGATTTTTTGGAAAAGGTCGGCATAAATGTCGACGGGGTTTTGAAAGATCGTTTTTTTATGATGAGCCAATTAACCAGAGTCGCCAGTTGGTATATTTGAAATGGATGTACCAACTCATCCGAGTTTTGTTTTCGTAAATCGCTGGCTCATACGTGACTCCGAATTAATTGGTCTGCAAACCGAGATTCATAGAGTTCGGGGGCTTGCTTAAGCGAGGGGAAGGTGTTAGGCACCCCCCGACTTCCGTGAAACACGGTTACCGCAATCTTGATGCTTTTCCTATCCTTTAATTCTTGAATGTGTGTGCGCGCGCGTGTGTGCCTATGTGAACGTCGTGGTGAGTTTGCATGAAGAAACCATTTGGGTTTTTATGAAAAGTCGTGTTTTCTTTTGAGAATGCTTTAGAATGTCCTTCGGCTTATACGAGAAAGCTTTATGAGAAAGGTTTGATTTAATTGTCAAAAGCTATGAGATTTTCATTATGTGTCATTTTGGCAAAAAAAACAAGAGTTTTCTAAACCTTCGTCAAAATAGGAATCGAGATCTATACGTTGCTTTCGTAACTAGAATGATGGGCAACTTCTAGAATCTCTTTAACCCTATGCACAAAGATTTAATAAAACATTACTTATTTTTATAAAACCATTTTTGTGATGTTTGAAAACGATTTTTCCTTTAGCCTTCTCGTTAAATAGGAATCGACATTCATTAGCATTTCCAATTTTAAACCTCGTGGTGCTAATAACCTAATTTGATTGATTTTATGAAAATCTTCATCGTTTAGCTTTGAAATCATTTTTTGTGTCATAAATCGAATCAAGCATTACAATGTGTAGGGGGCTATTCATGGGCATGTGAGCCATCAAAATAACCCCAATGCCCACAATCACATATTTTACTATTACGGGGCCTTAAACCCGATTTTCGATTTGATGTCGTTTTAAGGCCCGACAATTACATATTTACAATGAATGGTACATCGATCCTAACACATACACCCAAAAATGTCCATCATCGGATTTGGACCACTGGGTCGCATTCCTAGGCTCACATCCAAAATTGCTACACACCCACAATATCCTAAAATAGCAATCTAAACAATCTATGCACGATATATCATTATAACGAGCTAAAAAATTTACCAAATGGATATCATCGGGCCATTAGGAAGAATTTCGTTCCGTTGGAACCCTCACTAATAGTCCCTAATCCATGTATCCACAACAATATACAAGAACAACTACATTTAACATAACCCAAATGACAAAAAGCTTAACAAAATGATATAACAAAAATACTAAAAAAGGGGTTTTTCACCTTGCAAATGACACCACGATGTGTATAAAATTCGTATATTGAATAGTGTAGGAGTTGTATGTTATACAATCTAATCAAAAGAGTTTAATTCCTCTCTTTTTTCTCTCTTTTCTCTCTTTTCCCGAGCTATTTTTGCTGCTGTTTTTCCCTTCTTTTCCTTGCAAAAACTGCTACTGTCCGTCTGCTGGAGGAAGAACTGCGCTGATAAAGCCATCCAGAGGCAGCCGCAGATTGATCTGCGGCTGGCCTCGGTTTCTCCTCGCCCGCCGTGCACTTCAGCCCGCCGTGCACTTCAGCCCGCCGCGCTCGAGTTCCGTTCCCACTATTGGCCGCGGATTGATATGCGGCTGGCTGAGCTGTTTTTCTCAATTTTTGTACCGCACCTCGATTCTCGTGTCGTATCGCTGATTTTCGCTGAAAGGCTTGTATTTTGCAGTCCGGGAATTACTGGGAGACGTGCCACATCATTCGGGAATGCTCATTTCGGACGGCCTTGTTGTCACGTCGGTTTTGGTTGCAAATCATCGCGGTGGCGTCGAATGTTCGTACTTGTGCCCATCCTTCGCTCTCGTAGGCCGGTTAATTGACGATTTTGCCCTCCTGTCAAGGTTAGTATACGAAGTGCAAAATTTGGGTGTCTACAATATTATTCAACTAAAATTCTAAAATGAAACTAACTCTAACTCACTAAAATAGAATAATAAAAATAACAAACTAAACCATCCCCCCAAGCTTGAAACAAACATTATCCTCAATGTCATAAATAGAAAGAATAAAGCACGAGGACTTCCCTGGACTTTTTTATTGTGGATTGGATGAAACTTTCTTGATCTCCGGATCATTTTGAACGCTCGGCTTAGATAAGAGTGGAGAATGCATAACATCATTGAATCTTCCTTCTTCGAATAATTGAGTTAGAACAAAGTTGACTTCCTTTGTTTGTTCAAGTTACTTATCCATTTTATGCATTAACTTGTCAACCCTAAGCAATTGACGACGAGCTACCAAACAAAATTTCTCAAGCTCACTAACTTTTGAAAGTAGCTGATCAATCAAAGTGGCTGAAGTCGATAATTTTTGCCCTAATCTTTGCTTAATAATGAATCCTGCTCTAGTAGGGTGAGAGTCTACTCCAGCCTAAATTCAAAAATTCTTCACCAATTCAGTCGTGATAGGTGCCTGTGGAGATTGACATTCCTCATTGAATCCTACATCCACTCCAGCCTCCAGACACAGCCCGTGAATTAATGACGGATGCGACATATCATGCACAAAATCTCCATTAATAGCTTGGCGAATGGAATTGTAGATTATGAGCCCTACGTCAATTTTCTTTCCTTTGACAATGGCATACAATAGAGACGTTTGATCACGACTTAACTCCGTGAGCTTTAAGGATGGAAGCAAGCGAGCACAGATGAAGTAGAACCACGCTAAGCCATATCGACTCAATTTCGTCATTGAAATATATAACTCATTGCTCATATTCGTGTCCCACACCGCACCTGGTCGACATAAACATTGTAGTGCCTTATGCAATTGATTTTCACCAACTCTATATTTCACATGTTCCTCCCCAGTCAAATCAGGAAGACGAAAGTACGAATTGATTGTTGATGGCGAGAACCACACTAGTTTACTATGCACTTGCACTATGTTTGCCTCTGCTTCAATTGCGTTAGCGTAGAACTCCCTGATCAAATCTAAAACTGGGGCACCCGGTTGCTCGGTTACAGTTTCCCAATTATTAGCCTTAATTAATGCAAAGACGTCTCTATCAGCATGTTCGTTGGGGTAAAAGCCACGGTCAGGAATTCCTTTCGAGTGTGCCAATGATAATTCATAAAAAATTAATGCTCATAATATAAGAATACTTATAGGAGTTATTCCACCTAACCCTAATAGAATTAAGATTACATTTATAACCATAGGTTCATATATTTGTATTGAAGTCAGCCTTGTAACTCTCTAGGCTTCAATTAGTAAATATCTCATTTTATTTGGAAAACAACAACAATTAAACCCTTCAGCTCCGTCGCACCACTCGCGTGCGCATAACCCTTGATCCGCGCCGCGACCATTATGTTTGTGCGCCGCGGCCCATAAACTCTATTCGTTTTTCATCTCTTACTTTCTTGCTCCCCAATTGCTTCAAATATTCATGATTTTTTTACTTAACTCCTTTATTCCTACAAAATAAATAAAAACAATAAATTAAATAAAAACTTTATAAAATAACATAAAATACTTAAAAACACACAAACTATTAAGCATAAAAGTACCCAAATAATAGGTATAAAACCCACTCATCAAATATAATACCCCCAAACTTAAATATTTGCTTATCCTCAAGCAAAACTCAAATAAAACTAAAAACTACTCTAACATGCAATAACTAGTTAACTCATGAGCAAAAATTTAAGATAAATCTGAATCACTGCCTCAAAGACTTACACATACGAATTTCTAGTGAAATTCAAATCATGCATAATCTAAAAACTCAACATAATCATCAATTCCATAACAATTCACGATTTTCAACATAAGATCATTCAAACTACTCAAGCTATTCAACCTAGATAAGGTTATATATATTCCAATATCATGTAAAAGATACCTGACATCAACTTAAAAATCATAACCATCACATCAAGTTTCTGCAAAGACAACATCACATCAATTCGGGGGAAGAAATTAACAAAATATTTTTTCTTCAACCCGTGAGTGCATTTTATGCTCTATCTCACATCATTGCAAACAGTGCGTTTTACGCTCCATCTTGCCTGCGTTTATAGATGAGTGCGTTTTACGCTCTATCTCAATCCACCAACAATTTAACTTCAATGACATTCAACATTTTTCATAATTTTCAATTCATTTCTCTAATTTTTTCCCCCAAACTTAAATGAATGCCTATTTTTACATCAACTGATGATCAATAAACTCCTAGAGTTTTAATTATGTCTTTCACATATATTCAACTATATAAACTCTCTAATGTCAACTAACTTGAACATCAGGATTATCAAACGTCTAGAATCACAAAATACTAGAAAAACCAACTCTTAAACTAGCATGATCCAAAAAAATTAGCCAAAAATACCCAATTTTCAATCCATTCCTATCATTGGCCTTCACAGATTTAGTTAAAAGATGCTCAAAAGTTAAACTATTATTATTTATTATATATATATATATATATATTATTTATTTATTTATTATTTAATTTTTTTACTAATATGCAATCTAATATGCAACCTAATATGCAATCTATCTATAAAATAACTAAAATGCATAAATAAAATCCTAAGTACCAAATAAATCAAGTATTAAATAAATTCAACCAATACCCCCAATCTTGAAACGTACATTGTCCTCAATGTTCCAGAAAAATAAAAACAATAAAGTAAAGAAACTTCCCTAAACAATTAAGCATCACCAACATCATCTTCATCCTCATCCTCCTCAATCATGATAAATGTGTATTCGAGGAACACCAGTGAAGCAGGAAAGTACGTAAGGATGTATGACGCCTCAAGCCCTTGGGTATTCAAGTTCTTGATATTCCTTCAACTCTCAATCTCCCAACTTGGTACCTGTAAAATATTATCGTATTATTACTAACTAAAACATAACTAACTTAATAATTCAATTAATCATGCAACTTATTTCTATTTTCTATTTTTTTAATTTTATTTATTTATTTATTTTATTTATTTTTAATAAATATCATCTAGCTAAACTTAATAAAATGAACTAAAATTCAAATATGCAAACTAATAATAAACTTAAACTTTTGGGTTGCTTCCCAATTAGCGCTTGGATTATAGTCATCAGCCCGACTTCTTCATTTTCTATCTAATTACCAATCGAGAAGTGATTGACACGCCCATCGGTAGCAAAGTAATATTTGTATGCGTCTTCTTCAAACGAGTCAATACTTCAAATTCGCCTAGCTTGCTCTTTTCAAATAAACTAATTTCCATGAACTCCACGGAGCTAGGCGCTTGATCTAATACTATGGCAGACGGTATATAGCTATGCACCAGTGGCACTGTGATTTGCAAATATGGCTCAATAAACACAATTGAAGGTTGCTTAACATTGTCAGAACTCCAAACTGGCTCTTAATTTAGTTTTGGCTCTTGTTCCTCATTCTAACCCTTCTCATATTCAGCAACAACATCTCCAATGGTGATTGATGTTGGTGTGAAAACTTCAACAATATCAACTAGCTCATTATCATCTATCCCAAAGTTGATCTCAATATCGCTAGATGGAACGCCTTGCGGATGATTACTGATAGCATTAGCGAGTTGTCCTATTTGATTTTTGAGACTCCACATGGACTCCTCTATGCTATTCATCCTCAACTCATTTTGTATTATGAATTTTGAAAGTAACTCCTCTACTCTCGCCTCATTCTCAAGCATTAGTGGAGCTTAAGTCTGAAATCCTTGAGGATAGAAATCATGAGACGACTCCCAACTGATAGTACTTTGCCCCTTGGGATGATTCCCACCACATAACTCATATTTCGCCGTCTCTTGCTGAATTCTTTGATCCGCAATAACGTCCATTCTCTTATCAAGACTCGAAATCTGTGGCAACAATGTAGAAACTTGGGAGCTGTCATTTTACACTCCAAAATTAATACCTTACTAACACTCTACTAGCACAAAACTTAGTATAATGACAAGCAAGGATCGATCCCACAGAGAAATGAATTAATCTTTTACTTATTCTAATATTCCTATTATTTCTATTAATGGGGGGTTTTGAGTTTGATTCACTAAGCCAACAAAAGTAATTAAGAGTGATCAATGAATTAAAAGCTTCAGTTCTTTAGTTTAGTATCACCTTAGCACAATTATAGAAAAGTCAAGTTTAACAATATTTATCCTTCAATGAGATTAATAACCCTAGATAACCGCAATCGCTAATTATCCGAAATTCTCCTTATGTGTAAATCAAATGTGACAATCGCCTCAAGAGACCCTAACTATCATATAACCTAGAACTATCAGTCTAGATTTAATATAACAGCAGCATGAAGAATTAGAGAATTAGGTTATTCCAAGCAACAATTACACAATCAGAAATTATTTAACTTGCCTTCTAATAATCTTAATAATATCCAAAAGCTTGTCCACAATCAAATACTAGTAATTGCTACCTATGATTAGATATAATATCATTTACTTAATACTATATCTTAATCTAGTAGATGATATTAATCAAATTAATTCAATTGGCCAAATCAAATCAAAAGATTAAATAACATATAATCAGTTGGAAACAGATTAGCAGAATAAATCTCGTGCAAGAAGGAATAAATAAATAAAACCTGATTAAACCATTAATTATGAATAAGGTTCAACATCCCTTAGAACTGAAAGTAAGAGTTTAGCCTGGCATGCCTTCAATCTCCTCCAATTAGGGTTACAATTGTAGTTGTCAAGATCCCCCAAATAATAAATTAAAAACATCTATTTATAGTCCTAAGATAATATCCTAAGTCCCTAAGAATTAAGAATCCAATCTGAAATAGAAATCCTCAAAAATTACAAAAAGTCAAAGCTGGTCAAACTTGGTCAACATCGCCTTTCTCGCCAGGGCGAGGATTTTGTACTGGGTTTCTCGCCGAGGCGAGAAACTCCAGAGAGGTCTTGGCCGGGGGAACTCTGGATCGGCTGGGGCGAAAATGGGCAGAGGCTTCCTCGTCGGGGCGAGAAATCCTAGTACAAAGTTCTCGCCGGGGCGATAACCTCAATTTTCCAACTTTTCAACTTTTTTTCGTTTTAGCTCCGATTTTTCATCTTTTTCCACTTTTGACTCTGAATCCTCCTGAAATCAATAAACAATTTAATAAGTGCATATACATAATAAAACATGCAATAAACTAAATATAAAGGAATGAAAATAAATGAATATTATGCACTTATCAAATTCCCCCACACTTAGTCTTTACACGTCCTCGTGTAAACTAAAACAAAAGTTATATTGAAATCATTTGAATTCTATTCAACCAAACTCCCAAAGGTTCAAATTCAATTAACATCCATGAATACTAATACCAATCAATAGAAATTTGTTCTATACTTCACCAATCAACTAATAACAATAACCTCATCATTCCCCACTGAACATCTCTAAATCAAATTGAAACCACATAAGCATCTCCTATGATTAACACAGATACTCAACTCAGTTTGTATGGAACAACAACCGTGCACACTGACTCAAAACCAGAACATGTTTTTTTTCTGCCATTCATTTTTCTTCATTCAGGTGAATGCATTTTATGCTCCATTTCACCTTTCACATTCTTTTCTTAAGCGAGTGCTTTTTATGCTCTATCTCACTTTTCTTCTCACTAACAAGTGCGTTTTACGCTCCATCTCACTGCACGTGTTTATGGGTGAGTGCGTTTTACGCTCCATCTCAACCCATAAACACGTCTTCCTTTTGAGACAAAATGTTTTTTTTTCATTGTTTTTTACAAATTTCCAATTTTGTCTTCACATGGTCCTGGAAACAAGATAAACAGTTAAATAGTTCTAAATCATGAAATCAGTGCACAAAGTCAACTCCATAACTAACTCAATCAAGTAAACATGTATCTCATACTTAACTCATGCAATACCAACTCAATCTAAATCAGTTAACTATGGGTCCTGACTTCATTATCATCATTTATCAATTAATTCAGCATCAAACAAATTTCACAAAACACTCAAATTTTTAGATTTTCACATTGAGCAAACCTACCTACCCTATACTAACCTAAACCTAAACCCCTCCCCCACACTCAAACCTTACATTGTCTCCAATGTAAGACAATCATGCAAAAGACGAGCAAAATAACTAAAAAGCCAATAAATAAGTAAAAAGGGATAGAAAAGCAAATCTGATGTCTTGACCAAACACAAAAATTTCACAAAACACTCAAATTTTCAGATTTTCACATTGAGCAAACCTACCTACCCTATACTAACCTAAACCTAAACCCCTCCCCCACACTCAAACCTTACATTGTCTCCAATGTAAGACAATCATGCAAAAGACGAGCAAAATAACTAAAAAGCCAATAAATAAGTAAAAAGGGATACAAAAGCAAATCTGATGTCTTGGGTTGCCTCCCAAGCAGCGCACTTGGTTAACGTCGTTAGCCCGACATCGATTCTCCTCAATCATTCATAGCTCGGATCCACTAAGTCTATCATCTCCTCACTCTCCATCGGAAATCCTTCACGGAAAGGTTTCAGCCTATGTCCATTGACCTTTAATACTTTCCCTGTCTTTGGATTCTGTATATCTATAGCACCATGAGAGAACACATTAGTAATAACGAATGGACCCTCCCAACGAGAGCGTAACTTACCTGGAAATAACTTCAGCCTCGAATTAAATAGGAGAACTTGTTGTCCAACAATGAACTCTTTGCTCAAAATCTGCTTGTCATGGAAGGCCTTTGTCTTATTCTTGTATAGTCTAGAACTCTCATATGCTTCATTCCTCATCTCTTCTAATTCTTGTAACTGGAACTTCCTATGCATCCCCGCTTCATCCAAACTCATATTACATTGCTTGATCGCCCAAAAAGCTCTGTGTTCTAACTCCACGGGTAGATGACATGACTTCCCAAAAACCAATCTGTACGGAGACATAGTATGCGGTTCTATACGCCCACAATGCATCTTCTAACCGCAGACTCCAATCTTTTTTGCTTGGCTTGACAACCTTCTCCAAAATGGATTTCACCTCACGGTTGGATACTTCAGCCTGACCATTGCTTTGCGGATGATAAGATGTAGAAATTTTATGCAAAACATTGTATTTCCTAAAAAGTGCTGCTAGCATCCTGTTGCAAAAGTGAGTTCCTCTATCGCTGATGATAGCTCTAGGAGTTCCAAATCTGACAAATATGTTAGTTTTGACAAAATTTGCAACAACTTTAGAATCATCAGTCCTGGTGGCTTTAGCTTCCACCCATTTAGAAACATAGTCAACAACCAATACAATGTAAATATTACCATGAGAAACAGGAAAAGGTCCCATAAATCAATACCCCAAACATTAAAAATCTCAATAATTAAAATGGGAGTTTGTGGCATTTGATTTCTATGTGATATGTTACCTGTTCATTGACAATTCTCACATGATTTAGAAAATAGATATGAGTCTTTAAAAATTGTTGGCCAATAAAAACCACTTTCTAAAACCTTATGAGCAGTCCGTTTGGGTCCAAAATGACCTCCACAAGCATAGGAATGGAAAAAAGTTAGAATAGACAATGTTTCGGTATTAGGCACACATCTACGGATTATCTAATCAGCACAAAATTTCCACAGGTATGGATCGTCCCAAACATAATGTCTAGCATCACTCCTAAGCTTATCCTTCTGGTTTTTAGAAAATTCATGGGGAATAAATGCACTTGCCAAATAATTAACAATGTTTGCATACCAAGGCAATTCCTCCTGAATAGAAAAGAGATGCTCATCTGGAAAGGAATCATACAATGGTAGTGCCTCCTCATCTCTCATCAATCGACTCAAGTGATCTGCTACCAAGTTATCTGCTCCCTTCTTATCCTTAATTTCTAAGTCAAATTCCTGCAACAGCAGAATCCATCTGATAATCCTGGGTTTAGAGTCCTTCTTGGTTAACAAATACCTGAGAACTGCATGATCAGAATAAACTACAACTTTAGTGCCAAGTAAATAAGATCAAAATTTATCTAAAGCAAAAACAACAGATAAAAGTTCTTTTTCTGTTGTCGACTAGTTAATCTGAGCTGCATTCAATGTTCTAGAGGCATAATAGATGGCATGGACAGCTTTGTCAACTCTTTGTCCCAAAACAGCTCCAACTGTATAATTGCTTGCATCACACATTATTTCAAAGGGAAGATTCCAATTTGGCGGTTGAATCACAGGTGCGGAAGTCAATAGATTCTTCAACATGTCAAATGCCTCCTTGCACGCTTCATCAAACTGGAATTCGACATCTTTCTGCAGCAACTTACATAATAGCAGAGCTATTTTGGAGAAGTCTTTGATAATTCTCCGATAGAATCCTGCATGTCCAAGAAAAGAGCGAATCTCCCGCACACTGGCAGGGTAAGGCAAAGCAGACACAATATCTATCTTAGCTTTATCAACCTCTAAACCTTTAGCTGACACAACATGTCCAAGCACTATACCCTGTTCTACCATAAAGTGACACTTTTCCCAAGTAAGAACAAGGTTAGTTTCCAAGCATCTATCTAGCACACGCGTTAGATTTTCCAAGCACAAATCTAAAGAATCACCATGTACTGTGAAATCATCCATAAAGACCTCGATGCAATTTTCTAAAAGATCAAAAAAAATGCTTACCATGCATCGCTGAAAAGTACCTGGTGCATTGCAAAGTCCAAAGGACATCCTTCGGTATGCAAAAGTACCAAAGGGACACATGAATGTGGTCTTTTCCTGGTCTTCGGGTGCAATCAGGATCTGATTATATGCTTGAAAACCATCTAGAAAGCAATAATAAGTATGCCCCGCTATTCGTTCTAACATTTGATCAATAAATGGAAGAGGAAAATGGTCTTTTCGAGTTACAGCATTTAATTTCCTGTAGTCAATACACACTCTCCATCCTGTTTGTATCTGTGTGGACACCAACTCATTATTGTCATTCGTGATGACAGTTATTCCAGACTTCTTCGGAACTACCTGTACCGGACTCACCCACTGACTGTCGGAGATGGGGTAGATTATGCCTGCATCAAGCAATTTAATCACCTTTTTCTTAACTACCTCCATCATGGGTGGATTTAATCTTCGATGTGCTTCTCTCGTGGGCTTTGCTCCATCATCCAAAAGAATTCTATGCATGCACATCGCGGGGCTTATACCTTTGATATCTACTATCGTCCAACCAAACACTGTGACATGGTCCCTTAGGACTCTCAACAATTTCTCTTCCTGCACTTTGGTTAGATTACTAGCAATAATCATAGGTAAAGTTTCATTAGTCCCTAAATATGCATATTTCAAGTGAGCAGGTAAGGGTTTCAACTCTAAGATTGGAGCTTGCTCCACAGATGGTAACATTTTTTTTTGAGAAATAGGCAATTGAATTGATTAAACTGCATACTTATCTGTGAATTTTGGTAAAGAGTGCAATGCAGCCACAACTTCCATTAATTCCTGATCCTGGTCAAATTCTTCCTCTTTATCCATGTCCAAGTTGTTAGTAATGGCCATCTCTAAGCTTTCCCTGTGTTCTTGTTCAAAAGATCCCTGGACTATAGAATCAATGATGTCAATGGCAAAAAACATGATTAACATCACTAGGGTACCTCATTGCATCATATATATTGAACTGAATTTTTTCTCCATCAAATTCCATTTTCAAGGTCCCATTGTGCACATCAATCATTGTCCTTGCTGTTTTCAAGAATGGCTGCCCTAACAAGATATGCGAAGGATTTGGAGATCTGTCATCTTCCATATCCACAATGTAAAAATCTGCAGGAAATATTAACTGATTCACCTGCACTAAGACATCTTCAATTATCCCTTGAGGGTAAGTATTAGCACGATCAACAAGTTGAATGATAACACCAGTTTGTTTCAAAGGTCCTAGATTTAAAGAAGCAAATACAGACAATGGCATGACATTTATTGAAGCTCCTAGATCTAGCATGGCTTTCTCAAATCTGGTATTACCTATCTACATGGGATTGTAAACATTCCTAGATCTTTACATTTAGGGGGCATTTTTCTTTGAAGCACTGCTGACACATTCTCTCCTACAGTGACTTTTTCATCATCTTTCAATTTTCTTTTGTTAGTACACAATTCTTTCAAAAACTTTGCGTACCTGGGCACTTGTTTGATGGCATCTAATAGAGGAATATTTACCTCTACCTTCCTGAAGGTTTCCAAAATTTCCTTTTTGTTTTCCTCCTTCTTTGAAGTCTTGTGTGTTCTAGGTGGAAACGACAGCGGTGGGGTCTTAACTGGAGTAGATGGGGTAACAATTTTCCTCGGTGTCTCAGTCTCCTCTTTAGCTTTGTCCTCTTCAATTTCTGTAACTACTTTGGGTACTTCCAACTCTTTTCCATTCCTTAGTGTAATCGCACTAGCATTCTCCCTTGGATTGACAACTGTTTGGGAGGGCAACTTTCCTGAACCTTGAGAATCCAACCTCCCCACTGTGGTGGCAAGTTGACCTATCTGATTTCTCAAGTCTTGAACAGAATTTTTCGTTTCCTGCTGGAACTACTGTGTCTGATTCATGAATGCCTTGAACATGTCTTCCAAAGATGTTCCAGGATTTGCAGGAGATGCCTGTCTAGGTTGATATTGGGTTTGAGTTGGTTGAGAGCCTTGTGGGAACCCTTGTTGTCTAACCGGATACACGCTTTGCGCTGGTGGCCTATTTCCTCCATAACTAAGGTTAGGATGATCCCTCCATCCTGGATTGTAAGTATTGGAGTACGGGTCATACTTCTGTTGTATTGTGCCTGATAGTTCCGCATCGCATTAGCTTGCTGCGCGGTTTCATCCTCTTGCAATGTCGGACAAGAATCAGTACTGTGACCACCCATTAAATAAATCCCACACACTTTTGTTGCTGGTGTATTTCCTGTAGCCATTTGTCTAACCATCGCAGTTAGATCAAAAATTTGTTGTTCAAGGTTGTTCGTGGTCATCTCATTCACTCTTGCAGGTGTATGCTTATTTCTTATCCCATACTGCTAAGAATTAGCAGCCATATTTGTAATTAAAGTCCTTGCAGCTTTCGGTGTCTTATCTACTAGTGCTCCTCCATTTGCAGCATCGATCATACTCCGATCCATTGGTGATAATCCCTCATAAAAGTACTGAATCAGGTGTTAATCGTCTATTTGATGGGGAGGACATCTGGAACACAGTTTTTTAAATCTTTCCCAATACTCATACAGTGTCTCTCTGCTGAACTGTCGAATGCCGCATATCTGCTTTCTGATGTTGGCAACTCTTGAAGCAGGAAAATACTTCTCCAAGAACAGCCTTTTCATGTCATTCCATGACTGTATTGACCCTAAAGGAAGATAGTACAGCCAGTCTTTTGCTAGATCTCCTAATGAGAATGGAAATGCCCTTAGCTTGATTTGATCCTCGGTTACTCCATGTGGTTTCATGGTGGAACACACCACATGAAAGTCCTTCAAGTGCTTATATGGATCTTCACCTGTGAGACCACGAAAAGTAGGAAAAAGATGAATTAGTCCTGATTTAAGTTCAAAAGCAGCAGTTAAAGTAGGATATTCAATGCACAAGGGTTGTTGATTAAGATTAGGAGTGGCTAATTCTTTGAGTGTTCTATTGTTATTTGGCACCGCCATTTCTTCTTCTTCCTCTGAATCGGTGGATGATGTATTTGACAGTAATTCAAGTGCTATGTTGAGTTCTGGTGATGGAACTTCGTCTGACTCTGCAGTGATGCCTCGAACTTGACGAGCTTCTTTCCTTAGCCTGCGTGCAGTTTTCTCAATTTCTGGATCAAAATTCAAATCACCAGATTGAGAGGATCGTGTCATAAACTACAATAATGAACAAAAATAAAATAAAATAAAATAAAATGAAGAATAAATAAAGATAAATAACACTTCCCCAGCAACGGCGCCAAAATTTGGAAGCTGTCGTTTTACACTCCAAAATTAATACCTTACTAACACTCTACTAGAATAAAACTTAGTATAATGACAAGCAAGGATCGATCCCACAGAGAAGTGAATTAATCTTTTACTTATTCTAATATTCCTATTATTTTTATTAATGGGGGGTTTTGAGTTTGATTCACTAAGCCAACAAAAGTAATTAAGAGTGATCAATGAATTCAAAGCTTCAGTTCTTCAGTTTAGTATCACCTTAGCACAATTATGGAAAAGTCAAGTTTAACAATATTTATCCTTCAATGAGATTAATAACCCTAGATAACCGCAATCGCTAATTATCCGAAATTCTCCTTATGTGTAAATCAAATGTGACAATCGCCTCAAGAGACCCTAATTATCATATAACCTAGAACTATCAGCCTAGATTTAATATAACAGCAGCATGAAAAATTAGAGAATTAGGTTATTCCAAGCAACAATTACACAATTAGGAATTATTTAACTTGCCTTCTAATAATCTTAATAATATCCAAAAGCTTGTCCACAATTAAATACTATTAATTGCTATATATGATCAGATATAATATCGTTTACTTAATACTATATCTTAATCTAGCAGATGATATTAATCAAATTAATTCAATTGGCCAAATCAAATCAAAAGATTAAATAACATATAATCAATTAGAAACAGATTAGCAGAATAAATCTCGTGCAAGAAGGAATAAATAAATAAAACCTGAATAGACCATTAATTATAAATAAGGTTCAACATCCCTTAGAACTGAAAGTAAGAGTTTAGCCTGGCATGCCTTCAATCTCCTCCAATTAGGGTTACAATTGTAGTTGTCAAGATCTCCCAAATAATAAATTAAAAACATCTATTTATAGTCCTAAGATAATATCCTAAGTCCCTAAGAATTAAGAATCCAATCTGAAATAGAAATCCTCAAAAATTACAAAAAGTCAAAGCTGGTCAAACTTGGTCAACACCGCCTTTCTCGCCGGGGCGAGGATTTTGTACTGGGTTTCTCGCCGAGAGAGGTCTGGGCCGGGGCGAACTCTGGATCGGCTGGGGCGAAAACGGGCATAGGCTTCCTCGCCGGGGCGAGACATCCTAGTACAAAGTTCTCGTCGGGGCGAGAACCTCAATTTTCCAACTTTTCAACTTTTTCTCGTTTTAGCTCCGATTTTCCATCTTTTTCCACTTTTGACTCTAAATCCTCCTAAAATCAATAAACAATTTAATAAGTGCATATACACAATAAAACATGCAATAAACTAAATATAAAGGAATGAAAATAAATGAATATTATGCACTTATCAAAACTGCATTGGATTCATGAAAACCTACCGCCATGGTAAAAGATTAAAACAAAAAAATACAATAAAATATACACGTTTAAACTAAACCGAATCGACGTATTTGCCTGTTCTGTTGTGTTGGTCCTTTGATAGTCAGCTTACTGTTGTTCCCATGTATGCACCGCCAGCATTGCTCTTCCTTTTTGGGCAATCCTTCCTCTAATAATCTGAAACACCACAAGAAAGACAGTTTCCCTTATTCGCTTTGGGGCATTGCGGAGAAAAGTGTCCCGACTGACCACAGTTAAAACATACTCCTTTTCCATTCATACATTCACTAGAGTGATTCTTTCCACATCTTTCACACTTGCTTCCTTTCTTTGTTTCCCCTCTAGATTTACTGCCAGACATCTAGCTGTCATTCCATTTTCTTTTGTTCGGGTTACTTCCCCTGCTACTACCTTCCTTATGACCATCATGGCTTTTCTTCTTTTTCTGCTCTTGGTTGTACTTTGACAAAGCTTCATTTCCTCCCTCTACAATAATTATTTTTCTCAAGCAACGTGGAAAATATATTGATTTGTAAAATCGTAACCTTACTATACACCTAGGGCTTCAACCCTTGCTCAAATCTCTTCGCTCTCCTTGCTTCGATGTCCACCTGATGTGGAGCGAACCTAGCTGACTCATTAAATTTTGCGGCATACTCCGCGTCTGACATACCTCCCTGTTTTAGTTCCAAGAACTTTATCTCCATACTTGCCTTCATGCTTTCTGGAAAGTAATTTTCAAAAAACAATACCTTAAAATGATCCCATGCAATTGAGCCTTCCCCAGCTCGTCCTTTGTTCACCTTCCACTAGTAATTTGCCTCATCTTTCATCATAAAAGTGGCAAACGACGTTTTCTGTTCCTCGACCACCCTTGCAACCTCAAAAACTTTCTCCATTTCTTTCACCCACATCTGGGCTTCAATCGGATCTGTAGTCCCACGAAACTCTAGTGGTCCTACTAATTTGAAGTCATTAAAACTCGTCATGTGGCTTCTTGGCTGTTCTACCGCAGCGGCTGGTCTGCCCTGCATCACCTCTACTAACATAGTCGCAAAAGCCCTCATGGGGTTAGCCTGACCCTCCGTGTTATTTACTAACTCTTCCACCCTTGAGTTTCAGGGTTGTCTCCTTGGCGGCATAGTCTGTTTTAGACAAAACCTTTCGTTATTATTTTGTGTTTTACGTTTTATGCCACATTTTAGTAGTGTTAGCATTTAAAATTTAACGCACAAATCAAACTTAGTCAAACATGTAATAATAATGTCGCATTTATATCCATATACCAACTAGTAGTGCCAAGTACTTACAATTTCTGACATATTCCTATAAATGCTATCGTTGTTGGGGAATAGTTAATAATTATTATTCTAATATTAATTTGCATCGATTCGGTTTAGTTTAAACATGTATATTTTATTGTATTTTTCTGTTTTAATGTTTTACCGTGGCGGCAGGTTTTCATAAATCCAATGCAGTTTCCACATTGTTGGCACAGATTTCAAGTCTTGTTAAGAGAATGGACGTTATTGCGGATCAAAGAATTTAGCAAGAGACGACGAAATATAAGTTGTGTGGTGGAAATCATCCCAATGGGCAAAGTATTATCAGTTGAGAGTCGTCTCATGATTTCTATCCTTAAGGATTTCAGACTCAAGCTCCACTAATGCTTGAGAATGAGGTGAGAGTAGAGGAGTTGCTTTCAAAATTCATAATACAAAATGAGATGAGGATGAATAGCATAGAGGAGTCCTTGTAGAGTCTCAAAACTCAAATAGGACAACTCGCTAGTGCTATCAGTAATCTTCTGCAAGGCACTCTATCTAACGATATTGAGATCAACTTTGAGATAGATGATAATGAGCTAGTTGATATTGTTGAAGTTTTCACACCAACATCAATCACCATTGGAGATGTTGTTGCTGAATATGAGAAGGGTAAGAATGAGGAACAAGAGCCAAAACTAAATCATGAGCCAGTTTAGAGTTCTGACAATGTTAAGCAACCTTCAATTGTGTTTAGTGAGCCGTATTTGCAAATCACAGTGCCACTGGTGCATAGCTATATATACCGTCTGCCATAGTATTAGATCAAGCACCTAGCTCCGTGGAGTTCATGGAAATTAGTTTATTTGAAAAGAGCAAGCTAGGCGAATTTGAAGTATTGACTCATTTGAAGGAGAAGCATACAAATATTACTTTGCTACCGATGGACGTGTCAATCACTTCTCGATTGGGAATTGGATAGAAAATGAAGAAGTCGGGCTAACGACTATAACCCAAGTGCTTATTGGGAGGCAACCCAAAAGTTTAAGTTTATTATTAGTTTGCATATTTGAATTTCAGTTCATTTTATTAAGTTTAGCTAGATGATATTTATTAAAAAAATTAAAAATTAAAAATTAAAAATTAAAAAATAAAATTAAAAAAATAGAAAATAGAAATAAGTTGCATGATTAATTGAATTATTAAGTTAGTTATGTTTTAGTTAGTAATAATGCGATAATATTTTTCAGGTACCAAGTTGGGAGATTGAGAGTTGAAGGAATATCAAGGACTTGAATACCCAAGGGCTTGAGGCGTCATACATCCTTACGCACTTTCCTGCTTCACTGGTGCTCCTCGAATACATATTTATCATCATTGAGGAGGATGAGGATGAAGATGATGCTGGTGATGCTTAATTGTTCAGGGAAGTTTCTTTACTTTATTGTTTTTATTTTTTTGAAACATTAAGGATAATGTATGTTTCAAGTTTGGGGGTATTGGTTGAATTTATTTGATACTTAATTTATTTGGTACTTGGGATTTTTATTTATGCATTTTAGTTATTGTAGACACCCAAATTTTGTGCTTCGTATACTAACCGTGACAGGAGGGCAAAATCGTCAAATGAACCGGCCTGTGAGAGCGAGGGATGCACAAGTGCGAACACTCGACGCCACCGCAACGATTTGCAAATCAAAACCGACGTGACAGCAGGGCCGTCCGAAATGAGCATGCCCGAATGATGTGGCACGTCTCCCAGTGACTCTCGGACTGCAAAATATAGGCCTGTCGGCGAAAACCGACGTCACGACACGAGAAACAAGGTGCGGTTCGGAAAACGAGAAAATCAGCCCACCCAGCCGCGGATTGATCTGCGGCCAAACGATTAAAATAATGGTGGTGCGCACGGGACTCGAAACCAGGAAACCAGCTGAGTGCGATGGGGGGTGGGCCAGCCAGCCGCAGATCAATCTGCGGCCAGCCGCAGATCAATCTGCGGCTGCCCTAAACCAGCCTATTTCAGCTTAGTTTCGTTGCAGCATACAGGGAGTTGGAAGAATTTGAAGGAAGAAGAATTCTGCAGCAGCAAGAACACGGAAATAGAGAGAAAAAGGAGCAAATTTTGCAATCAAATAGGAAGAAAAGAGAGGAAAAAAAGAGAGGATTTATATTCTTTGATTTTGATTGTATCTAATATACTCCTTATCTTAGTCAAATACACAAGTTTACATCCATTTGAGATCATTTGCAAGGTGAAAATTCCCTTTGTTCTAGCAATTTATATCATATTGTTTGGTTAAATTAAATGTAGTTTTTCTTGTATATTGTTGTGGATCTATGGATTGAGGACTATTAGTGAGGGTTCCAATTGGAACGAATTTCTTCCTAATGGCCCGATGATATCCATTGGGTGAATTTTAGCTCGTTGTAATGATGTATTATGCATAGTTTATTTAGATTGTTATTTTTAGGATCTTGTGGGTGTGTAGCGATTTTGGATGTGAGCCTAGGAGCGCGACCCCGTGGTCCAAATCCGATGATGGACATCGTTTGATAAATGTAATAAATTCGATGTACCTTTCATTGTAAATATGTAATCGTCGGGCCTTAAAACGACGCCAAGGCGAGAATCGTGTTTAAGGCCCCGAAATAGTGAAACTTGTGATTGTGGGCGTTGGGGTTATTTGGATGGCTTACATGCCCATGAATAGCCCCAATGCATTTTAATGCTTGATTTGATTTACGACCTAAAATTGATTTCAAAGCTAAAAGATTAAGATTTTCGTAAAATCAATCAATTTAGGTTGTTAGCATCACGAGGCTTAAAATTTGGAAATGCTAATGAACGTCGATTCCTATTTAACGAGAAAGCTAAAGAAAAAAAATCGTTTTCAAACATCACAAAAATGGTTTTATAAAATAAGAAATGTTTTATTAAATCTTTGTGCATAGGGTGAAAGAGATCCTAGAAGTTGCCCATCATTCTATTTACGAAAGCAACGTATAGATCTCGACTCCTATTTTGACGAAGGTTTAAAACTCTTGTTTTGCCAAAACGACACTTAATGAAAACCTTACAGTTTTGACAATTAAAATCAAACCTTTCTAATAAAGAATAAAGCTTTCTCGTGTATGCTGAAAAGACATTCCGAAGCGTTCTCAAATTAAAGCACGACTTTCCCTAAAAATCCAAATGATTCTTTCATACAAAACTCACCACAACATTCACATAGGCACACACACACACACGCATGCACACACATATTCAAGAATTAAAGGGATAGGAAAAGCATCAAGATTGCGGTAACCGTATTTCACGGAAGTCGGGGGGTGCCTAACACCTTCCCCTCGCTTAAGCAAGCCCCCGAACTCTATGAATCTCGGTTCGCAGACCAATTAATTCGGAGTCATATATGAGCCAGCGATTTATAAAAAACGAAAACTCGGATGAGTTGGTACATCCATTTCAAATATACCAACTGGCGACTCTGGTTAATTGGCTCATCATAAAAAACGATCTTTCAAAACCCCGTCGACATTAATGCCGATCTTTTCTAAAAATCATTCAATCAAAAGGCTAAATTTGGAAAAGACCAAAAGAGACGAGAAAACCCGGCGTCGACAGTTATTTTATAGATAGATTGCACATTAGGTTGCATATTAGATTACATATTAGTAAAAAAATAATAAATAAATAAATAAATAAAATAAAATAAAATATATATATATATATAATAAATAATAATAGTTTAACTTTTGAGCAATCTTTTAACTAAATCTGTGAAGGCCAATGATAGGAATGGATTGAAAATTTGGTATTTTTGGCTAATTTTTTTGGATCATGCTAGTTTAAGAGTTGGTTTTTCTAGTATTTTGTGATTCTAGACGTTTGATAATCCTGATGTTCAAGTTAGTTGACATTAGAGAGTTTATATAGTTGAATATATGTGAAAGACATAATTAAAACTCTAGGAGTTTATTGATCATCAGTTGATGTAAAAATAGGCATTCATTTAAGTTTGGGGGAAAAAATTGGAGAAATGAAATGAAAATTATGAAAAATGTTGAATGTCATTGAAGTTAAATTGTTGGTGGATTGAGATAGAGCGTAAAACGCACTCATCTATAAACGCAGGCAAGATGGAGCGTAAAACGTACTGTTTGCAATGATGTGAGATAGAGCATAAAATGCACTCACGGGTTGAAGAAAAAATATTTTGTTAATTCCTTCCCCCGAATTGATGTGATGTTGTCTTTGCGGAAACTTAATGTGATGGTTTGGATTTTTGAGTTGATGTCAGGTATCTTTTACATGATATTTGATTATATAACCTAATCTAGGTTGAATATCTTGAGCAGTTAGAATGATCTTATGTCGAAAATCGTGAATTGCTATGGAATTGATGATTATGTTGAGTTTTTAGATTATGTATGATCTGAATTTGACTGAAAATTACTATATGTGAGTCTTTGAGGCCGTGATTCAGATTTATCTTAAATTTTTGCTCATGAGTTAACTGGTTATTGCATGTTAGAGTAGTTTTTAGTTTTGTTTGAGTTATGCTTGAGGACAAGCAAATATTTATGTTTGAGGGTATTTGATGAGTGAGTTTTATACCAATTATTTGGGTACTTTTTGGCTTAATAGTTTATGTATTTTTAAGTATTTTATGTTATTTTATAGAGTTTTTATTTAATTTATTATTTTTATTTATTTTGTAGGAATAAAGGAGTTAAGTGGAAAACTCGTGAATATTTGAAGCAATTGGGCGAGCAAGGAAGTAAGAGATGAAAAACGGACAGAGTTTATGGGCCGCGGCGCACAGACATAAGGGCCGCGACGCGGATCATGGGCCGCAACGCTCGATAAGGCGAGCAGCGGCGCTCAAGAGTTATGCGCGCGCGCGTGTGGCGCGTGGTACGGCGTAGCTGAAGGGTTTAATTGCTGTTGTTTTCCAAATAAAATGAGATATTTATAAATTAAAGCCTAGAGAGTTACAAGGCTAACTTCAATACAAATATATCCACCTAAGGTTATAAATGTAATCTTAATTCTATTAGGGTTAGGTGGAATAACTCCTATAAGTATTCTTATATTATGAGGAGTATGGGAGACAGAGAATTTTTTATCAATAATTTTAGATATTAGTTAGGGATTCAAGGAGGCACTTGAAGCAGGCACGGATTGAAGAAAGGAGCGAAGCAAAACTATGAAAGAGTTCATACTTCCTTCTCAATTTAATTTCTTGTATTTTAGGATTTTTTCTGAATTTATTACATTGTTTATTTTATTATTTAATATGAATTAGTCTTTTCATGAAGGATTCAATGGAACCCGATGATAGTTTAATTTAATATTTATTTTCTCTTTGATTTAAATTGATTATGGGTTGGATTGTTTATTATATCTTGTGTTGGTTGTTATAATTGCGTAATTAACAATTATCGGATGGATTTAGATGAAATCTGACGATAGATTCTAAATTAAGATCTGGGTTAGTAACTTGTGATTAGTAATTCTTTTCAGTAATAAAGATTGATAATTGAATGCTAATTTTGTGGAAGGGATAGGAATATACCTAAATACCACAAGCAACGGGTGGAAAATGATTCTTAATGAATTTGTTCTCATTGTTTCTCATAGGAATATAGGGAAATTAATAGTAATAGGTATGCTATATAATTATTCGAAAGATGGTTATATTAACTATTAGTGATTTTCCATTGACAATTCTAAATAACCGATTTAATAAGAGGAGAATGATATTAATTAAGTGGTTCATCGGGGGAAATTAAGTTCTTAATATTTTCTCTTATTTATTAAATTCACCTTTCTTTAGTTATTTAATTATTAATAAATTTACTTAAAATTCAATTGTTTAAATAGAATCGAATTGATTACAGATTAGTATTTGGATTAATTAATTATTACTATTCCTCATGTGATCGACAACTCTACTTACACTTTATTACTTGATTGACCGTGTATACTTGCACGTAAATTGCTAGTATAGATTTAGCCCATCAGTAGCTCCTCTGGCGAATTATAGTACTCCACCTCCTCCATAGCCTCAGTTATAAACTCATCTACACCAACTGGCTCCTTGGCCTCCACGGCCTCTGCCGCCACCTCGGCCTCTTCCGCCTCATCATCCTTCTCCTCATTGTACGACCTCATCACCCGGCCTACAACTGGCTCTCCTTCAAAATCTGACTCAAACTCCCTCGATAGTACTGGCGCAATTGGCTCAGTTGGCTCTACAAAGACAATATGCTTGTCCACAGCCTCATCATGAATAGCCCGACTAGACTCACCAAACTCGGGCATCCTACAACCACAACAAAAGACAACACAAACAACCAACATAGTCAGAACAATAATAAAATATATTCATTGATGGAATGAAAAGATATTTTATTATGCACAAACTCGGCTCGATGAATCTCCATAACACATCTCCTATATATTCAACTCGATGAATCTCCTTGATCCATCACCTAGCGTACTCTACATGAGTTTTCTTCTAAGGTTATAACCTAGGTTTTGCATCCTAAAGTTTATAACCTATAGCTTTGATACCAACTTATGACGCCCCCAAATTCGGGTACCAATACCTCGAATTCGGTGCTCACGATAAAGAATATCCAACAACCTCTAAACATCATATACCAACTAATATGGAATAAATAAATATATGTTGTTCAATACAAAAGGCTTACTACGGTCTCAAGGTTTGTAACCTTAAATAAATACATCATAAAATACTATAATAATACAAAAGACTTCTACGATTACATAACGGAATAGTAACATATAAATGTTATTCATGCGACTATTCCTTAAGCTTCCTTTTGCCTTTGTCCTTTTTGGAACTCTCCGGCTAAACTGCAATATGTTCATGATATAGCAAGGGTGAGCAACAACTTTGCTCAGCAAGTTTAACAATGAATAATAAAGATATATCATGAATGAATGAATGAGAATAATAAACGCAAAGTTTAATAATTTAAGAACATTGATGAAATAGCTGAATAACATAATCAACGTTCAAATGAAGGAATGAATATTGATTATTTACTGCTGAGTGGTCCAATAGACCATGAACATTGCCAAAGAGTCAATCATTCCATTGACCCCTTTAAACCCTGGCCCGTCAGTTGTACTTGATGGGATCAGCCTCTCGTACACCATGTATATGCATAATATTAAGCTCTGACTGCATCGGATAACCGAGACTTATAGTCCCCTATCAAGGGTTGTTCCCCCAGTCCAAGAATCCGCACCAACTATTGGTTTGGATAGCTTTCAAAAATATTAACATCCATATGTCTAGCCGAAAGAAATGGCGTAGACTATTTCTTACAAAGTACATGAATGAAGAATTTAAACATTTCACAGTTCAATAACAGAACATGAATTCAAATGCACAAAGTGCGAACATCAATAATTATCATTGATGTGGAGTAATTGGAAATAATTAAACCATTACATGATTGGAAAATAATAACTCGAGTTTGAGTTAGGAAACTTGCAAATAAAGTTGTGTAGGTTAGGAACTTGCACAATATACAGCGTTGTGTAAGTTAGGGAACTTGCTTGGACTGCTGCTACTAAATTCTGCTCTACAAGTACCCTACAGTGATTATAAATTACCCTCTGATCAGTCATGGTTAAGCATCAATAATGGACTTAATCGTGACTCATGCAGTCTGCTCTATGGTTTACTAAGTATGGAACAAGGTCTGCAATGCTCAGACAACTTACAGAAGTGTTTTACAATTCACTAGACCATTCTACGATATGTCATGATCGTCCCACAACTAAAAGGTCTCGATAATATTAGGAACTTCGGCTTCGGAATGGTTTATGATCAGGACATAGGGTCATGTCCATTTAGGGAAATTGGGGTCTGGTACGGAACCGATCCAGAGAAACTATCAGTGCCTTCGGATTTGGGAGTTCGGGTCCAAATGACCCGCTGCCTACAAGGATTTAACTTCGGCTCCACTTTGGAATCTCTTGTAGTTCGGGGACCTCTCGTGGTTCGGGAACCTCTTCGGGGTCGGATGATATTCTTACGTTTGACTTCGGGGAGTCAGGGAGTGCGGAGGTTAAACCTGGATAACAAGTTACGTTCGGGGATTTAACTGCGGATTCCACTATGGGCATCCTTTCGTGGTTCGGGGTCGGATGGCGGACTTGTGTCCGTCTTCGGGAGTTTGGAGTTTGGGTTCAGAGGACGAACTTATCGGTTCGCCTATGTCATTCTTACCCTTTGATAGGTTCTGTGTTTCATGCAACTAATATGATGGATATCTATTTGACTGAACCATATCCTCATAACGACGCACCCAAGGCCTTCGACTTGAATTCGGGTATTAAGCAAGTTGACACACAGATTGGTATCTTAATCATCTTGGTGAAGTTCACAGAGTCAACACTCATTATGGGACCCACTAGGACCCGGTCAAGAGTTTTTCCGCCCACCCTTAAGGTTTACATAATTTCGTGGTCATAATACCGGCATGCATGCCTACGAAATTTCTGATTTCTAGTACTTATATAATAAGGTGCTCATTGCCATTCTTATAATTCTCCTTTAAGTCATTAACTTATAAGGCATATACAACGTATAGCTCTTTAATACCCAACTCATGCATTTTATACTACTCGACTTGTAAGGAATTATCTAACTGAATAAAAAGGAAAATGCTTAAGGTAACAGGGTTATACCTTCTTCAAGCAAGATTTGTGTAAGCTGTTCACTTTGTTCTTCCTTCCTAAACTCCTCGGGTTGCCGAACTGCAAGAGTCTCTTTAGGATTTTCTTTTATCTCTCAAACTCATAATATATCTCTTTATGTCCGAACCAACAACCTTAACAAGTTTTGCAAAATGAGTCAGGGGTCTCTATTTATAGAGAAACCTTTACCCAAGCGCTGGTCTTTTCCCGAGTCGTAGGACAAATACACAATGACAGTATCCATCAAGTAAGAGGGATTTGGTAAAAAGTATTTACCATACCACTCCCCCGCCATAGCCACCGTATGTTAGGTTTGTATATAGCGCGAACATGCAATCAAATTACATAAATAGTGCGAAGCGCGATAAAACGGATTTTAAAATTTTTCATACAAACCATCACCATGATCATCCATGTACTTAATTATCAATTAAACGAAAGAGATATAGTATGAGAATCATACCCTTGTAGAACCATGCTTCTACAGGTACGAGTTCACCTCCAAATCCTTCGCGTTTTCCTTGAATTCCACCGATTAAATTCCTTCCTTTGATCAACGTTAGCCACCCAAGTGTTTGGCCTCTAGAGGTGATCTACCAAGGAATAATAGTTGTTCAAGAAGATGGGTGTTGGCAAAACCCTAGTTTCTATCTCTATAGAAATTGCAAGTACTCTCTCTCTCTCTCCAATTCATATGGAAGAGTGTGTAACTGTCTAACCCTAAATCATGATAAGACTCCTCTTATTTATAGATATACGGAACCCTTCTAAACTATTTAGGATTAGGGTTTTTATTTTAATTAAACTCCTAATCCAATTAGGAATTTATGAGAGAGTACTTCTATTAATTAATTCTCAATCTCTATTAGGAATTAAATAGTAGTAATAGTAATAATAATAATAAGACTTCTCTTATTAATTTATATTTAATATTTCCAAAATATTAAATAATAAATATTAAGCTATTTAATTTATTCTATCTCCGTAGATTAAATTAAATACACTTAACTTATTATTACAATTATGTCATTTACTTCTTAAACAAATATTTTCCTTTTGCGGTGTGACCCTTTAGGTTCTCCATATTAAACCGATTGTGAATAAATCAATTAGAACAATTCTAATCTTATTTAAATAAATAAATTAAACTATTTAATTCATTTAAATAAATAATATTTATTCTACAATAAGGGTAAGCCCCCTTAGCGATCAACGACTTTCCAGATAATATAGATTTCAACATTAATCACAAAAGAACCTTTCAGTGAATAGTTACCGTACAATTCAATCCTTCTACCATACAATGTCCCAATTAAATATAAGACATGAAATTACTGTCAAGTCTTATTTTATTTAATTATATGTATTTCGATTCTCAAATGCACAACTCTGATAATATAAATTAGAAACTCCTTTCTAATTTCATTCTACTTTGGCCAAAGACTTCTGAGTCGTCATTTATCAAATCACATAGGACATTCTCTCCTTTTACTAGAAGTGATAGATTCTTTGTTGATCATTCACCTATCTCCCTGTATAATTTATTATACCCAATCATACCCTTTGATATACCCTAAGGGTCTTAAGGGACATGTCAAAGTATAACTCATCATACACAAGATACTATGATGATCTCAAGTCCAAGGATCACTTGTACTACTATCACTAGAGGAATTCCTATTGACAGGCGAGTAAAACTCCATTAGGTATTCCTTAGCGAGCCACGTTCAGTGAACTTATTCTCTAATAAGCACCTACATACTTGCTTTAGTGTCTCCACACAAATGATTATGAGATCAATCATCCTCTTCCAAAGAGCAAGCAATATATGTACTAATCTATTCGGATTCACTAATTCCCTTTTTAGTAATCCATCGATTTGGAACGATTTTAGTTTGTGAGCTATCTAGAATTTAGATCTCATTAGCATGATCCCCATCATGATTCTAAAAGCATTGCTCAAAACTATGGGTTTATAACATTTAATATAACAGCACCATGTAGATAATATAAAATGCCTTTAATAACCGAATAAGATTACAAAGTATATGCTACATCATATCAGATATGATTGGCTTGTGGGCATACTACTTTCAATCTCCCACTTGCACTAAAGCCAATCGTCATGGTATCTAATATCCTTCTTCTCTAAGTAACGATTATCCTGCTGTTTGGATAAAGATTCAGTAAATGGATATGCAATGTTGTTGTCGAGAGTCCACTATCTCTATAGTGACTTTTCCTCTTTTAATGATTCCACTAATCAAATGCAAGTGCCGCAACACATGTTTGAATCCAAGATGAGACTTAGGAACTATTCCTAGTTCTGTAATGAACTTTTCATCCAAACAATCAAACTTGCAGCTTCATTTACAGCTATATACTTTGTCTTTGTCACTAAACCAGCAACTCTTTTCTGTTTGGAACCTTTCCAATTATTGCACCACCTTTCAAGGTAACGATTTACCTTAAAGTGGATTTGTTATCGTCTTGGTCAGTTTGAAAAACTTAAGTCTGTTTAGTCCTCTAGTTTTAATTCAGACCTACCATGAATCATGATCACATCTTCAGTACCGGTTAAGTACCTAAAGATGTTTATCACTGTCTTACAGTGATCTTCTCCAGAATATGACTGATCAACATCAGGCCTTGTATATTCATTGCATACATGATAGTAACTCATGTGATCTCTCTTTCAATTAGGGACAATTTTAGAGAGATACACTCCATGGCTCATCATCATGAGACCTCTCTTGGAGTTTGCCATGCTAAACGCCTTTAGCATCGAATGAATATACGTTCATTGGGTCAAGCCGAACATCCTTTTAAATCTATCTATATAGATTTATATCCCCAATTTATAGGATGCTCCACCCAAGTTATTCATGGAGGAATGTTTAGACAATTTTATCTTTACTGATTGTAGCATTGGTGTGTCATTCCTTATCCATAATATATCAACATATAATACTAGGAATGTCACAGTGCTCCCACTGACCTTTTGTACACACTAGGTTCATTCTCGTTTTTGATAAAATCAAACTCTTTTGATTGTCTCATCAAAATGAATGTTCCATCTTTGAGAAGCTTGCCTCAATCCATAAATGGATCGTTGCATCTTATACACGATTTACTTTAACCTTTGAAACAAATTACTCTGGTTGTATCATACATACATTCTCCTCAAGTCTTCATTGAGGAAGGACGTCTCCACATCCATTTTGCTAGATTTTGTAATAAGCTGCAATTACAAGAAAAATCCAAATAGACTTGAGCATTACCCGGTAATAAGATTTTATCACAGTCAACTCCTTGACTTGAAAAACCTTTTAAACAGGTCTGGTCTTATGGGTCTCCACCTTGCCATTTGCCCCAGTCTTTTTCTTAAAGACCCATATTCACACTCTAGGCACTATGCCCTTTTATGGAGTAACCAGAGTCAATACTTGGTTCTCATACATGGAGTCAATTTCGGATTTCATGGCCATCTGCCATTTCTCTGAGTGTCTTCTACTTATAGCCTCATCGTATATAACTGGATCATCATCCTCTATGATGCGTACCTCATCATCATGCTTTATGATGAATCCATACCTCCCATGTATCTTCGGTACTCTTCCAGATTTACGATTCGGTTGTGGTACAATAGGTCTATCTACATGTTCCTCGGTTTGACTTAAAATGCTTTGTGGTTCTTGAACTCCTTCAAGATCTATTACCCTCCCACTAACTCCTTCAATGATAAACACCTTTATCTAAGAAGGCAGCGTGTAGGATTATAGTAATAATACCCTAAACTTTCTTTAGGATATCCCACAAGTCTGCACTTGTCAGATTTTATCCCAAATTTATCTTTGAAACCTTTTTCACATAAGCTGGACAACCCCTTATCTTAACATACTTAAGAGTAGGAATCCTTCCTATCCATAACCTTTATGGAGTCTTAGGCTCGGATTTTTGAGGTTACCTTATTTTGTAGATATGCAGCCGTTTCTAGGGCATAACCCTAGATGGATACTAGAATATCAGTAAAAATCATTATGGACTGCACCATGTCCAACAAGGTACAATTTCTCCTTTTTAGATACACCAATCAATTATTGCGTATCAGGAGGTGTCTATTATGAGAAAATACCATTTTGAGATGATCTAGAAACTCATTGCACAAGTATTCTTTCCTCGATCTGATCAAAGAATCTTAATATTTTGTCAATTTATTTCACTTCTGAATTCTTTGAACCTTTCAAATGATTCAGACTTGTATTTCATCAAATACACATATTCAACTCTTTGAATGATCATCTCCTTTTTCTTTTACTAGTTTGTTCAATTTGTAAAATTATTTTTCATGTAAGTCAAGTTTACAAAGTCTATCAAGTGATCTTCCAGTTTCAAACAAAACATTATCATTATAAATAGAACAACAATTGTTCTTAAATATAATACCAGAACCTTCCTTATCCAACAACGGAAGTTCTAATGTTTCTAATGAAAAACTGGAACATAATAACAACTTATTAACTTAATAGACTTGCCCGTAGGCAATGTTAAACTATAAGTTCCTATGGTTAATGCAGCAACCTTTACTCCATTCCACACATAAGATTACTTACTCTTTGTTTAGCTTTCTACTTCTGCTTAGTCTCTGCATTGGATTACATACGTGAGAACTACAGCCGGTATCCAATACCCAAGTAGAACCTTGACTTACAGAAAGATTTATTTTTAATCATGAACAAACATGTATTTGTAATTGAAGCTTCACTAAGCTTCTTCTGGTTAGCCTCTGTAACATTCTCCTTACAGTTTCCTTGCTAGTATCCATGCTTATTGCAGTGGAAGCAAACTCCTTTGTTATCTACATCAGTCTTATTCTTATTGTCCTTTTTATTTTTTTGCCTTTCCATATACCTTCTTTGAATTGTTCTTCTTTTCAGAAGATCCTTTGGCCCTCTTCCGCTACCTGGAAGAATCATCTACCAGTAAGACTTGGTCTTTTTTGGTTAGAAAGTGACTCTTTACTGTTTTCAACATGTTTAAGCAACTCAGGCAGGCTGACATATAGCTTGTTCATGTGAAATTCACAACAATTTGTGAGAAAGAGTCCGGAAGTGATTGCAAGATCAAATCTTGGATCAACTCTCCATCCATTAAAACCCAGTTGTCCCAATTGTTCAATCATATTGATCATTTTAGGACATTTGTCTATATTGTAATGTCATCGGTTATTCTAGATCGGAAGAGCTCCTTAGATATCTGATATCTAATAGTCCTACTTTCCTCACCCTTCAACTCCTTGAAGGTGCAGGAGTATAGTAGGGCATCCATAGTTTCATGTTGATGCTGAAACTTGTTACTCATGGATGCGAGCATGATGCATTTGAGCCAACTGTGCATCTTACTACTTTCTAAAAATAGCAATCTCTTCCTCAGAGGTATTGTCTGCAACCATTGTAGGGATAAGCGTATTAAGGACATAAGATAGCTTTTCAGCCTTGAGAACTATTCTCAAATTTCTTAACCAGTCCGTTTAATTTGGTCCGGTTAATTAGCATCTAATATGCTATGCAGTGGTAGTGAATTAGACATCGTAAAATTCTATAAATGAATTTGTAATTTGACAACATTTTAGCATACATCATTTCTTAATTAATTACCAAAATAAATTAGGTCTTTATTTTAAATTGGTATCTCACTATTTTCATCAAACTATATTACCCTCAATATATAGTTCGGCAATTCTAATTAAAGATTTGTTAGTGAGAATAAGGATCCCATTTCAAATGTATATAGCCTTGTGGTGACACAACAAACGATATATAAATAAATAGGTAGACAACTATTGTCAATTACATCACTATGTAACTCCTTGTATTTTGCTTCTTGGATTATTTTGATCAAGTGGTGACACATCCGAATCAAAATTATCTAAGTTAAGTCCAACCTAGTACTTCCATATATTCGAAAGAAAAACAATGTCCTTGTGGTGACACAACAAAACAGCATCGTTCAGTCTATGTATAAGCATCAAATGTGATAATGCAATATCTTAAATATTTAACACTTGCCTTGTGGTGACACAACAAACTCATATTAAATATTTAATACTCTATTGCGGTACCATTCTAGAAGGCGAGGTTCGATATTCCAAATATCTTTGAACGCTTAGGACTTAATATAATTTCTTTGAGGGGTTTGTTATTATTTGTCTCATCTTGTGTTAGCGTGCATGCACACACACACACACACACATATATATATATATATATATATATATATATAATACGCGTCATATTATTTAACATGCGAAGCATGTTGTATAATATATAATATATACATAATAAGCATGCACATATAGAATACTATATTCTACCCGGATTGATTATGGACTTTTATTCTAGTTTAGTTCACTAGAGCCACCGAGTGAACCAAAAGGTCAAACCTAGGGTGCAAGAACAAAATTTAAATATAACTATTACATTTAAACCCGGGCTCCATTACAAACGGGTCTTCAAGCGCTCCTTGCTCCTTTGTCTCCAATTCTTCAAGTAATTCTAAGTAAACCTATTACATAAACTATTTACACTAAATAGAAACCTTGATCAGCAGTCAAGGGGAAGTACATAGAAGAGAGATAGAATTTACATTAAGAAAAATTAGAGAAGACGAGGTACGCAGACCCCATTTATAAAAACCCATTCATTCAAACATCCACTAAAATAAATCCAATCACACATTGGTCAGTAGTCCATAATCAATCCCTATTTATTATCATACATATCTCTATATGTATCAATAAATAACATTCATCTCATGAATAATAAAACCATTCCATATATGCATTGATATCAATTAATGGGCAATTTAAAAGTTTACTAGAAATCCAATTTTGAAATAAAATAAACTCCTTTATTCTAATCAAAATTTAAATCATAATAAACTTATTTATTTTATTTTAACCAATTTTGAATAAAAAAATAAACTCTTTTATTTTTAATCAAATTCCAAATCAAAATAAACTCCTTTATTTTAATTAACATGGAAACCAATTTCAAGTTCAAAATAAACTCCTTTATTTTTTAACTTAAAATTGCTTGGAAAA
Organism: Aralia elata; assembly: GCA_034770075.1. NCBI lineage: Eukaryota > Viridiplantae > Streptophyta > Magnoliopsida > Apiales > Araliaceae > Aralia > Aralia elata. The sequence goes on along the minus strand of CM068382.1, from coordinate 72,412,007 downwards.
TAAAATATGTTGAATCCTATTCCTTATCAAAATAAACATCTTTATTTTTTAAGGAAACATAGAATCTCATTCCATATGTGAATAAACTCCTTTATTCTAAACTTATATCAATTAAATAAACTATTTATTTTAATTGAAGGAAAAAATTACTTTTCGGATCCTGCTGTCCAGCGCAGCTGTGCCCAGAATGAACTGAGATACGGCGCAGCTGCGCTGAAGCCCAGAAACGAATTTCTGGGTTTGGGCGCAGCTGCACTCCAGAATGACCTGGTGCCGGCGCAGCTGCGCCGCGTAGCAGATTCAGTAAAAACAGGTTCTGCCCAAAAATTTCGATCCAATTGCATACGATACATACATGGAATCGTTATAATCGATAATTAACATAAGGTTAGGCTCTAATACCACTGTTAGGTTTGTATATAGCGCGAACATGCAATCAAATTACATAAATAGTGCGGAAGCGCGATAAAACGGATTTTAAAATTTTTCATACAAACCATCACCATGATCATCCATGTGCTTAATTATCAATTAAACGAAAGAGATAAAGTATGAGAATCATACCCTTGTAGAACCATGCTTCCACAGGTACGAGTTCACCTCCAAATCCTTCGCGTTCTCCTTGAATTCCACCGATTAAATTCCTTCCTTTGATCAACGTTAGCCACCCAAGTGTTTGGCCTCTAGAGGTGATCCACCAAGGAATAATAGTTGTTCAAGAAGATAGGTGTTGGCAAAACCCTAGTTTCTATGTCTATAGAAATTGCAAGTACTCTCTCTCTCTCCAATTCATATAGAAGAGTGTGTAACTGTCTAACCCTAAATCATGATAAGACTCCTCTTCTTTATAAATATAGGGAACCCTCCTAAATTATTTAGGATTAGGGTTTTTATTTTAATTAAACTCCTTTAATTAATTAAACTCCTAATCCAATTAGGAATTTATGAGAGAGTACTTCTATTAATTAATTCTCAATCTCTATTAGGAATTAAATAATAGTAATAGTAATAATAATAATAAGACTCCTCTTATTAATTTATATTTAATATTTCTAAAATATTAAATAATAAATATTAAGCTATTTAATTTATTCTATCTCCATAGATTAAATTAAATACACTTAACGTATTATTACAATTATGTCATTTACTTCTTAAACAAATATTTTCCTTTTGCGGTGTGACCCTTTAGGTTCTCCATATTAAACCGGTTGTGAATAAATCAATTAGAACAATTCTAATCTTATTTAAATAAATAAATTAAACTATTTAATTCATTTAAATAAATAATATTTATTCTACAATAAGGGTAAGCCCCCTTATCGATCAACGACTTTCCAGATAATATAGATTTCAACATTAATCACAAAAGAACCTTTCAGTGAATAGTTACCGTACAATTCAATCCTTCTACCATACAATGTCCCAATTAAATATAAGACATGAAATTACTGTCAAGTCTTATTTTATTTAATTATTTGTATTTCGATTCTCAAATGCACAACTCTGATAATGTAAATTAGAAACTCCTTTCTAATTTCATTCTGCTTTGGCCAAAGACTTCCGAGTCGTCATTTATCGAATCACATAGGACATTCTCTCCTTTTACTAGAAGTGGTAGATTCTTTGTTGATCATTTACCTATCTCCATGTATAACTTATTATACCCAATCATACCCTTTGATATACCCTAAGGGTCTTAAGGGACATGTCAAAGTATAACTCATCATACACAAGATACTATGATGATCTCAAGTCCAAGGATTACTTATACTACTATCACTAGAGGAATTCCTATTAATAGGCGAGTAAAACTCCATTAGGTATTCCTTAGCGAGCCACGTTCAGTGAACTTATTCTCTAATAAGCACCTACATACTTGCTTTAGTGTCTCCACACAAATGATTATGAGATCAATTATCCTCTTCCAAAGAGCAAGCAATATATGTACTAATCTATCCGGATTCACTAATCCCCTTTTTAGTAATCCATCGATTAGGAACGATTTTAGTTTGTGAGCTATCTAGAATTTAGATCTCATTAGCATGATCCCCATCATGATTCTAAAAGCATTGCTCAAAACTATGGGTTTATCACATTTAATATAACAACACCATGTAGATAATATAAAATGCCTTTAATAACCGAATAAGATTACAAAGTATATGCTACATCATATTAGATATGATTGGCTTGTGTGCATACTACTTTCACCGTAATCATCCAATTAGCCTATAATCAAGCAAGGTAGATGAATAGGCCATTGGCCTAAGTCGGTTGATTGTACTAACTGGGTTGGAAATCTAGGATTTCACATTCATTTATCCTATCCCTCCATGACAGTAAAACATATTAGGGCCAACCCGTTTTGGGATAACTGACCCAGTTGGTACCCTGGTATCAACAACACTAATCAAAGGCTTGTTGGGCTGGTGAATGCATCTACATTCGGTGCATCTAATTGGGCCAACTCGATTACTTACATGACCGAATTACAAGTCCACAAGCAATTAATTTGGATTGAGCTTGTTTAATAAACCAATTGGGCTAGTCCACTATTAATAAATCCCTAGTGGAACTATAAATTGTTATTATTAATATTTTACACATTATCATTAATTAATAATCAAATTAATTAATTTAAATAATCTAATTTAACTTGCTAGATATCAAGTTGATTGAATTATCTCATAGCTTACTAACCTTATCAATAATTTGATATTATATTACCTAGGTTGGTCCATTAATTTAATTAACTCATTAATTGGACCTTCCTTTAATTATCTCAACACATAATTAAATAAACCAAGCTATCATGCAATGATTTAGTTTAATCGCACAAAAATCTAGTCTATCGATAATTAATTTCATTAATAAAGGTTAAAAATATTCGCGGTTATTACACTGACTTTGTCACTCTTATCCTGGATCAACCTTTTGGATTGAGATTGCGCCATGCAAAATCCCTCTGGATTTCTCTATACATAATTCAGCATTCTCACTATGTAGCTCAGCTACCCAAAGATGTTTAGAAATACGATTTCCCAAAGCTACCTCTTTGACTGCTCCTTCCACCACGTCAACCCGGAAGCACTCCTCAGCATCTATTGGGAACTGCATAGTTTTGAAGACATTAAATGTGACCGCTTGATCGCTGACTCTCATGGTCAGCTCACCTTTTTGCACATTAATGAGTGTTCTCCCTATTGCTAAGAATGGTCACCTAAGAATGATTGGAATGTCCCGGTCTTCTTCAAAGTCAAGCACCATAAAATCTGCTATGAAAATTAACTTATCTACCTTAACCAGAACATCTTTAACAATTCCCTTAGGATAAGTTACTGATCTATCTACTAATTACAACGTGATGTTCGTGGGCTTCGCCTCCTTTAAGCTGAGTTTTTGATAAATTGATGATGGTATTAAGTTTACGCTTGCTCCCAGATCACATAGAGCTCTACCTACAAACTGCTTACCAATTGTACATGGAATTATGAAACTGCCTGGGTCTTTCAGCTTTGGTGGTAGTTTTTTCTAGAGTATGGCACTGCACTCTTCCGTAAGTGCCACTGTCTCAAAATCACCTAGTTTTCTCTTCTTGGACAAAATATCCTTCATAAACTTCACGTAGCTAGACATTTACTCTAATGCTTCGGCGAACGGGATGTTGATATGTAGCTTTTTGAATATCTCCAAAAATTTCGAGAACTATTTATCCACCTTTTGTTTTTGCAACCTTTGTGGAAATGGAGCTAGAAGTACAAATTGCACCGGTTTACCTTTATCTGTATCAACTTGTGGTTTCTCTTCTTTCTTTTCTTGCTTCTTTTCTTTTCTTACTTCTTCCACAACTATAGCTTCATCTTTGTGTGAATCATCAAGTGTCTTACTGTTATCTACCTCAGGTAATTCCTTGCCATTTCGTAACACAATAGCTTGATATTTCTCTCTTCTCATCAAATTTGTAATTTGTCACCATATTGTTAATTGAAAAACTTGGTGGTCAGTTATTCATGTTGGTCACAATATGTTCAAGTTGCTTTTCCACTTTAGACATTCTTGCCTCATTTTGCGCTAGATACTTCGATAACATCTCCTCCTGTTGAATTTTGATCTTGTCGAGAAGCATGTTGACCTTCATATTGCTTATTATTCCATCCTTGTTCACTGTTGTTACAATTATGATTGTTTTACCTGTTGAATTCTCCAATGTAATGCACTGACTCAACCTTAATGGCACAGTGTTCCTTTATATGATTTCCTGCACAAATATCACATACCATCAATACATTCTGCATAGACTGAGATCCAAAAGAATCTAATTTCTTCGCTAAGGTCGCTACTTGCTCCACCAATGCTGAAATTACGTCATTTTGATTCACTCCCACTGTCCCTATTTGAGTATTTCTTGTTGTGGGCCATTGATAATTATTGTCTGCCATTATCTCTGATAATTCATATGCTTCATCACAATTCTTCTCCATTACAGCTCCACCTGCGGCTGCATCAATGTTAGTTTGTATTGTATCCTTCAAACCATTATAAAAAGTCTAAATTTGCAATCACCTTGGAATGCCATGATGTTGACATTTCCTAAGTAGTTCCTTAAATCTTTCCCATGCTTCATATAGAGATTCGGAGTCTAATTGGGCAAATGTTGTGATATCTTTCCTTAACTTTGTAGTTTTAGTTGGTGGAAAGAACTTAGCCAAAAATTTATGTGCAAGATCAAGCCAGGTAGAGATTGAACCCGCTGGTAGCGAATGTAACCAACTTTTCGCCTTACCATGAAGTCTGAAAGGGAAAAGTCTCAGTTTGATTGCATCCTTAGTATCTCCTTCATACTTGCATGTATCACAGATCTCCAAAAAATTAATTAAATGTTCGTTCAGATCATCACTAGGTGAATCCCCAAACTGTGCTGAACTGCGGATTATCTGTATCATGCCTGGATGTATCTCAAAACTATTAGCTTGAATCGCAGGTCTTCGAATGCTCGATTGAATATTCATCACTAAAGGCACAGCATAATCTTGTAATGCTTTTTGTTCTTCTGCAATCATATTCTCTAAATCTTGCATTATAAAGCAATATCGAGAGTACCTATAAAAGAAACAAAACAAAAATTTGTGTTTAAACTAAAATCAGATTAATTATAACTAATATTAGAAAGAAAGAAAAATAATTACTAGAATTATTCCCAGGAAACGACACCAAAAACTTGTTGGGCTAATCTATACTAGCAATTTATAGTGCAAGTATACACGGTCCACAAGTAATATAATATAAGTAGAGTTGTCAATCCCATGAGGAATAATCTAATAAATTAATTAATCAATCCAATTACCAACCTTTGATTAACCTAAATCTATTTAAACGAATGAAATCACCAAAACTAGCAAAATCAATTAATGAGCTGAGATTAACTATGAATAATAACTATTAAAATGAATTATCAAGATTACAATTTCCCTCAATGATGTACCAAATACATCTACTCCCTACTTAATTAGTCAAATGTTGCAAATTTCTAACCAAGAATTCATAAATATTTATCTAACTTTTTCAAGATTAGATAAGTGTCCTCATTACTAATTAATTCACTATATTCCTATGTGAATAATTAACAATGAAGCAAATGGCATCAATTCTTATACAAGTTAATGCGACAATTAGGTATATTCTTATCCTTCTTACAATTTGAATATTCACTCCTTATAAGAATAAATCCAACACATGTATCATATTTCATACCTAATCTAGAGTCAATATTCCTATATCATCTAGATCGATGGTTTAATTGCTGGCCACGCATTATTATATGAGACACAAAATATGATAAACAATCTTGCAAACAATTGATCATAATTAAATAGAGAAAAAATTAATAATCATCGGGTTCCATTGCAATCTCGAATAAGAATTTAGTTCATGAATAAGAAAAAGGGCAACATCACATTATACATCATCATTTTAAAGTATAAGAGTCTAAAAGAAGGGTAAGAGAAAGAATCTGTAGCACGGCTTCTGCTAGAATACTCCAGATCTTCATCTTCCGTCCTCTTCCTCTTCTTCAGAAAGATATAATGAATATAGTGCTCTGCCTCCTTTCTTACTTGCTAACCCTAGATGTCCTCTTTTATTAATCTCCAGCCTCCCTATACATATTGCTTAGGTCTCTCCTTTACATCTTTTTATTAAACTGAGAATCAATAGCTGAAAAGGCCTTAATTTCGCCGCTCACATGCGCCCCACGCGCGTGGATATGCAGACCAGCGCCGCGACGCTAAATCTTATGTCGCGGCCCTCTTATGCCAGCGCCGTGGCGCTATATATTCTACTCCTTTTTCCTTTTTCTTTCTCCTTGCACACCCAGTTGAGTCCCTAATCCCCTACTAAGCTCAGCACTTTTCTCCAAGTCCTTGCCTGACACTTTTGGCTTTATAGTACGGCTGAATATACATCATTTCCTATCCTTTCTTCATTTTTGCTCCCACAATCTATTCCTGTAAAATAACTGATAAAATGCATAAAAATGAACTACAAATACTTGAGAATTCGCAAAATAATCAAGCCAAGACTACCTAATTGGTAGGTGTAAAACCCACCCATCAATATACATATGGTAAGGCACGATAAATGTATGTTGTGTGTTCCTCCACTAGGAGGCAAACCTGTAGGATGCATAATTACTGGACTCCACTGAGGCCACTCCCCAGAGAGGCTCAAGAAAGACATCCGTTCAAATCCGCTTCAACTGAAAGGTTGCAAAGATTTGGGGGCCTTCATGCCGAACAACCCGAGAGAGTAAACCTAGGATAGACATCAGCTCCAGAAAAACCATATGCTCTATTCCAGGGAGACTTTTCATGCCCTTTTTTTATTCTGTAGCCATAACTGCCATCATTTTGTATTGCATCTCTCCCGCAGGTTTAAAAGACAACTCGGGCTACAAAAGGAGGCCATTATCAACATCTTTGGTTTAAATATCATGCCTTCGCTGCATTTAAAAACCCTGAATCTATTTTGTATGATAAGATTAAAAACGCTTAAACACGCATTTGCATTTGCATATATCCCACTTTTCAATCTTAGTCAACGCTAAAATATGCCAGTTTCAATGTAGGATAGCTCCAGTAACTCGCCTTCAAGTCCAAAAATTCAAAACACGGGTAATCACGATGACATCACCAGAACCAAGCACTAGGTTAGCTCCTATCTCTAGGGAAGAATTTGACACTCTGAAGCAACAAGTTTCGAAAAACACTAATCTTTTCAAGGAACAATGTAAACTTACTCAAGAGCTTCGAACCAGTTCAATGGGAAATAACCCTCTCGCCTTCACTCAAGTACCTCCCCTGCTCAAAACTCAAGATCCCCAAATCTTATCCCCCAGTTTGCCAGAGTCAATCTTCCACTTTAGAAAGCAACCCAATGGGAATATCCTTCCTAAGAAAATAACTCCTGAGCTTGAGAAAGGCAAAGAAGGCACCCTAGTCAAGAAGAAGCTCCAACAACTCGAAGATACCCTCCGCACTATTAAGGGTAATGGATCATTCGGTAAAGCGTGGTATTTCGATCTCTACATCTTCCGTGGGACCAAGTTCCCCTTAGGCTTCCAATTGCTTGAATTCAAGAAATACAATGGAGTGGGAGACCCCTATACACACCTGAAAGTATAAATGGGAGAGCTAGGAGCCTATACAAAAGATGAGTCGCTCTAAATATAGTTATTCCAAAGAAGTCTCACGGGGAGGCTCAAAACTGGTTTGCCAAACTGGACAGCACCAAAATTCACTATTGGGAAGATCTTGTGTTCCCATTCTTAGGGCAATTCTGATTTCAAACACAGATGGCCCCAGATCGCTACTACCTCACCAAAGTGAAAAAATAACCGCAGGAACCGTGACCCCCCCAAATCCCTGTACTCTCTACAGCGGATCTGGTGCTCACTTACACACACATCTTCCATAACATTCACCAATAATATACTTGGTAAAAACTTAATTATTTAAAACTTTACAACATAATCTTTATTCCAGAATCGTACACTTTACAATTTTCTATTACATTCCAAAGTCATATTAATTATGACTTAGTCTAATGCATTAATTATGCTACTTTTCCAACCCTACATCCTTCTAAGTATTCCATAGATTCTAATCTAACACTAAACCTTTCTTCTCAACTTCAACACCATTTATCTGACCTAGACTTTCAATATTAGCAACGAGTCAGTTCTCAGGAAAGAGGCGGTTTTCCGTTTAAACGATGCTCAATTAGACAACCCCTTTCCTCGATAGAACTTTCTAGACATTGCCAATAATGATAATCTAACATAGTTAAATGACTTATACATCTACTAACTTAAATGCAATGTACACAAACAATACATTTCTATAAAAATTCTAAACTCTTTTATTAATAAGAATATTAAAATGCCTAGTTTCTTAATTCCATATCTCCAAAGTTGTTACAATTACATCCTATTACATCGTACTATAAGATAATATAAAATGTCTCCTGCCTTAACTACTCTTCTTTAACTTTATCTTTCTACTGCTAAACTCTTTTGGTAATACTTCCTTAACTGCAAATGAAACATATTTGCAAGAATGAGTATAAGATAGCTCAACAAGTCTAACACATAACACATCAGTGATTCAAAGGGATGAATAACTCAACAAAAGATATCAACAATTATTCATAATAGTAAACTGAGGGTTTGTTAAACCAAGAACTGTTCGTCAGTCATAAGACCTAGAACCATCCATTCGTCAGTCAAAAAGACTTTGAATTCTTTGTAAATATTATAAGGGGATCAGCCTAATAATATCCTATGTTATGCATAACACTAGTTATACTCACAACTTTCGTTTTCAATAGTATAGAAGTTGGTTACCCGATGTAATGTCCATGAATTTTAAACACTGTATCAAATTTATTTTAATAAATAAATTCATTATTCTTAATTTTTCGAATTTAATCAGATCCATGTGGGTATTATTATTTAATGATATCTAAAATATGATCCAATAAATTTTCTTTGCCTTAAGGGGGCTCACTAATAGTTTGAGTAAATTAGTGGGTTAACCCTAAGGAATTAATTGCAAGGAAATTGGGAAGAAAATTAATCAATAATTTTATCAATATCGGATTAAATAATTCAAACGAGGAATTATTGTTGAAACAAATATTTTTAAATAATTAATTAATTGAATTAGTTATTTAAGTAGTAGAAAATAATATTTGGGCCACCTTTGTTCCATTTGAATTGACCCATTTCTTTTATTATTTCCAATCTGGGCTCAAAGTTTTAATGGGATAGAGCCCACTTTCTTTTTCCATTGGGCCACTTTTATTTTCAGCCGACCCAACTATTGGGTTGAGCCCAAAACCGTTCCAGCCCCCAATCTGAGCCGTTCCTTGTTCCTCTTACCAGTCGGGTCGTATCCATTTAAAATTGGGTTGGATCCAAATAATTGGGGAAACAAAAGTTTGATCGGTAGGATTAATTGGGGGTTTCAGCCGAGCCAAACTCTCAGACCAGTTGTAACCAAGAAATCCTAAGCCCTAGACATCTCAAATCAAAATCGAGCCTAGCAACCCCAAACTCTCAATCAAACTGTCAGGCGAGCGAGTGACGGGGAAGAGGGACGCCCAGCGTGCGCCGACGGCAGCACGAAGAAACCAGCAGTCGAGGTGGGAAAAGGTATCGACGACCGAGCGTATATTGATCGGACCAACGGATTGAGGCGCGACGAATGACTGATGGGAACGCACGGCTCGAGGGTGCCATCGAAGCTAGCTGGGTGTTGATGGGGCTGATGTGAACGATCGGTCGTTACTCCCTCCTAAATTGAGGTCCCCAAATCACTAGCAACGCTACTGAGTTGCTGTGAGTCCAAGTTAGAAAAAAAAAAAACAAATTGCAGAGAAGGGAGAGAAGGGAGAGTCAGCCGTAGGTGGCTTGTGGATGTCCGGCTTCGTGAATTATTTTGGGAGAAGGAGAAGACCGGCAATCCGTGCAAGCTCAAGGTATAATCATGAGCTGTTGATTCCCTTCCTTTCCTCTGTAATTGAAAACTGTATTATTTCCCTGTATTGGTTTGTACTGCTTTGGGTTAAGAAATTGTGTATTGAAGAACCATAAGGGTTCTGGTAGCTTGAACTGGTGCTGCCAACTTTATGGGTTGGTTTCTTTAAGAATTTTTTTTGTAATTAGATTGGTATTGCCGACTGTGTTAGGTGTGCTATATATATGGTATTAGGTTTTTGTTTGAGTTACAATTCTGCATTTAGGCTTTGCTGGTTGTATCAGTTCCTGTGATGGTTAAAATATACCTTGATTTTGGAAATGCATCTTATTGATTTGGGTTTGAAATTTGGGATTCGTACTGTGTATGAGTCTATGTTGATTAAGGGACCTGTTGAACATTAATAGTTCTGGCCTTCAGATGTGTGTTGGGTATAAACTACTGTCAAATTTTGAAATGCTCATTTGGTGTCCAAATTTATGCTCAAATCAGGTTCTGGTTTCCCTTTTCGATACAATGATGACAGGATGGTTATTGAGTGGAACTCAATAAGACTAAATGCAGGTTTCGCTAAATTTTCTGTCAATATCAGTGTTGGGTAATGATCCTTGTTAGTAAAACGAAATTAACTTGGTTGTGAAATTCCCGGGAGTCTAATTGCGGTCTAATTGTTAATTAACTATGCTAGTAATGGCTAAGTTATTGGATAACAAGTTTAAGTTACAATGCTCTTGTAATTATCTAGCTATTGAAACTAATAAATAAAATTTATTAAATAATTACTATTTATCAATAAATAATAGTAAATATTTAATTATTATCTAATAATAATAATAATTAAATATGAACAAGTGATTATTTATTAATTATTAATAAATAATAAATAAGGATAATAAATATTTAATTATTGTTTAATAATTAAATACGAGTAAAATTAATAAAATAATTATTTATTATTTATTAATAAATAAAGATAATAGATATTATTAAATAATAAAGTTAATTAAATACTTATTCAATAAGTAATAAATATCTAATTAATAATAATTAGGTATGAATAGAGCTAATAAGTATAATAATTACTTAATCATTAATGAAATAATGATTGAGTATGAGTGAGATTAATAAGATTATCTGTGGCCCTTAGTAAGTGAAGATAATAAGCACTCAATAAGTATTCAATAAATATTTAATAATAATTAAGTGTGTGTAGGATTAATACATTGAGTATTTAATTAATGTTAAGTAAGGGACAAGATTAATAGTTACTCAATTACCCCTAATGTAGATGGTAATTAAGAGTAAACCAACTAAATAATTGATCAATGGTTTTCCGTTATCTTTAAACCAAAATAAATTTATTTTATAAGGATTGTTAAACCATGCCGAGATACAATTAAAGGTAACAAATTGAGTATTCAAATGATAGTGACCATGATTAATTATTATCTGTTTAAATAATAGCTAAAGGTCATTAATAAATTCCGTTTAACTAATGTTAAATGGTAATGAATTATTTATTTGCTAAGTAAATGGTATAGTAAAGCGTGCCAAGATACAATCATGTTAATTGATAAGCCGACTTTATTCAATGATAGGTCACTCGAGATCAATTAATTAAAGCTAGAATTTATTTGTAGCTGAGCAAGCAGGCAAGTTCCTAACCCTAAACTTCTTACATTATTGCAAGTTCTTCCTTACCCAACTTTTACATTGAGCAATACTTCTAAAACCTTATGCAATATTTTAATTCATGCAAAAAGGTATACATTATTGCAAGTTATTCTTTAAGCTTGAATTTTCCTCCAAGCATGCTTTAAGTGGTCTAATTACTTTCAAAATTATTCCACATCTGTATATTTATTGACATTCGTGCATTTGAATTCGTATATTTAAATTCAGAAATCCATTCATGGTTAAGTCTGAACCCTTGTTCGGTCAGACAATTATGTGAGAAATTACAAAAGCTATCCGAACCAATCAATGGTAAGGATTCTTAGACTGTATGAACACCCCTTTATTTATAGGGGAGTACCCCACGTACCGTATATAAGGTACAAATAGCATAATTAAATGTTATGCATATACATAGGGTACGCGAGGCTGATCCCCTCAAGTACGTTATTCTGTAGCCAGTAACCAGAGGGTCAACCAGCTATTGACTCCTTTGGAAGTTATCGTTCAAAGTCTATTTGACTATCGATTGTTCTAAAAGCATTTAATGTTCTTGCTTCTGATTATTCTATTGTTGAAATTCCTTTAATATCCCTTCATCATGATATATCTTTATTGTTGCACTTTAAACTTGCTGGGCAAACTCGTTGCTCATTCTTGCTATATCATGACTTCATTGCAGCTAAACCCGAGACGTCAGGGAAGAACAAAGGAAAGGAAAAGATGAAGTGATAGACTTCATGTAGTAGAAAATAAAATTATGTGTAGTTTGAATAAATTAATGGGTTAACCCTAGCATTTGATTAGCAAGAAAATTTGAGAAATTTAACAAATAATTTTATCATTTTCGAAGGTAATAATCTGAATGAGAAATTATTGGCAAGACAAATATTTTAAATAATTAATCGAATTAATTATTCACTTTAAATATTAGAATATAATGTGGTTAATTTAAATTTGGTCACTAATCTTTTATTTAGATTGACCCATTTCTTTATTTGAACCCAAACTCCTTTTTCCCTATTGGACTGGGTTCATTTTTCTTTTATTTTCCGGATTGGGCCAAACCCATTGTCTATTTAATGCAACCGGCCCAACCCTATTGGGTTGAGCCCAAATTCTTTCCAGCCAAACCGAACCCAATTCCCTTCTTTTGTTAACCAGCAAGTCAATTGGGAGGGGTTTCGAATCAACAGATATTGATATGGGGAAAATAAGTCAGCCGTGCAAAACCTCTGGTTCACAATCGAGCAATCGAGCGACCTAGGGACCTAGACCCTCAATCGGACGGGACGAGAAAGGAGGGGGAAGTCACACCAAGTCAGGCCGGCGACACCATGGAGCGATCGACCGGCGGATGGTTCGAGGTTCAAGGCATATTATCGAAGCAACCGAGCGCTCAATCGGTCGGACCAAGGGTCCCGGGTCTTCAGCGATTGGACCAGTGGGGGGGTACGATGCTCGAGGGTTGAAGCCAGCGAGTTCACAGGTTGGCGTGATGGGATCGGACGGCGGCCACTCTTCTCCTACCGTCGGTCATTGCCCAGTCATTAGGGTATTGCCCAAATAATTTGGGTAATTTTTCTTCTATAAATTGAACCCAAAAAAAAAATAGAGAAGTAGCTACTGTGTGTTTAGCTTGGTCACTTATTTCGGTAGAAGGAGGAGGTCGGCGAGTCGGTCAACACCAAGGTATAAAGTAGATTCAAGCAACTGTGATAAATTGGTTGGGCAGTTTTAATTATTCCCATTGTGTTGCTTTGTAGTATGGAATTGAGTTGATATTGTACTATGATAGTTCTCTGTAGGGTTGTGTATAAATTTCCTTCTGTTGAACTGGGTTTGGTGTTGCCGTTTGTGCTGTGATAGCTTTATGTTAGGTTCTGTGCAAATTTCTTCTTCTGTATTAGGATTAGTATTGTTGACTGTGTTGATACATTGAATTGGTTGATATACACAGTATTATATTGTTTGGTTTTGATTTGATTTGGGAAAATCTGGTATTGTTGTTTGGGTTAAAATCTGGGATGGAATTGTGATATTTTGTTTTGGGTTGGGTTGAAAATAATTGTAAGGGTTTTGATTCAGTGACTGAATTATGCCACAGTTGAACAAATTTTGAAATGGGTTGTGCGATTCATTGGGAATAAATGACTGTTAAACCACTTTTGCCTAATGAAGATTAAACGACTACTATTGGTTTAATTGTTGATATTTAATTGAGTTAATATAATAAATTTTTATCAATGCATAATAAATAAAGTTAACAAATATTTAATTATTATTTAATTAATGTTAAATAATAATAAATGAAATTAATAAAGTAATTATTTATTATTTATTATAATAAATAAAGATAATAAATATTTAATTATTGTTTAATTAATATTAAATAATAATTAAGTATGAATATAGTTAATAAGATAATTATTTATTATTTATCAATAAATAATAAATAAAGATAATAAATATTATTAATTAAATATGAATGAAGTTAATAAGTAACTATTTATTATTATTAAATAAAGTTACTAAATGTTTAATTAAGTATGAATAAAAGTAATAAAATAATAGCCTTATAGGCTATTATATTTTCCATATATAATAAATTGTTTATTTATTTTTAAGCAATGATTAAGAATTTTAAATTATTTGATTAACTTTAAGTAAAACTTAATTAGTTAATATTTAAAAATAACTAAAGATCATACATTGATAATTACTTGATTAATGAATAAACCTAATTAGTTATTGTTTATTATTAAATAATAACTAAAGATAATTCTTACTCACTAATTAATTATTTATTAATTGATTAGCTTAAATAATAAATAAACCTAGTTAATTATTATTTAATCCTAAATAATAATTAAAGACGATTAAAAGTTTATAATTCGATTTTTATTTAATTAATATTAAATAAATAAGTAAATATAATTAGTTATTAATTACTATTATTAATAACTAAAGATAATTAATTAATTACTGTTTAACAAATATTAAATAGTAATTAAACAAAGATAAAGTTAATAAATAAGGAGATTTTAAATAACACATTAACTAAACAATTATAATAAATTGTTTAAGGGTTAATAATTGAATTTTACTTAAGAAAAAGTAATGTTAATTAATAAAACAATTATAATTAATTGTTTAAGGGTTTAATAAGTGTTTATTACTTAAGGGATGCATGGTGAATTAATTAAACCATCAACCTAGAAATCAATTAAGTGCCTTATAGGATTTACTATAGTTTATTTACTTATGTGTGTTATGTGATTTGCTTAATTGTTAAATAAATAGCATAAGTAAGCGTAGCGACGTACCACTACGCAGTACTAATTGATAGACCGACATTATCTATGTTAGGTTCTTCAAGGCCAAATAGTTAAAGCTAGAATTATTTGTAGCTGAGCAAACAGACAAGTTCCTAACCCTAAACTTCTTACATTATTGCAAGTTCCCTAACTCAATTTCGAGTTGTTATTTTCGAAGCATGTTAGTGAATAATTATTGTCGATTATTCACATCTATACTGATTATTAAGATTCGCACCTTGTGCAATTGAATTCCTATCCTATTATGATTGAACTGCAAATTTAATTAAAGTTCTTTCAAGCATGAATTGTTTACGAGATAGATCTATGTCATTTGTATCAGCTAGATCCAGCATGTCTAAATTGGTTAAGACAATGGTATTTTAAAAGCTGTTCTTATTAAATTGCTATGGTAAGAACTCTTGGCTGAGAAAAGGATAAACTTGTTTAAGGCATGATATTAATGCTGGTTATTAAGTGTTTATGCATAAATCACGGGGTATGAGAGGCTGATCCCCTCGATTACCAAAACTTTTTAAGAGGTCCAGCGTACATGCTGAGAACCTTGGAAAACGTCCTTGGTTAGTTCAAACCACTCAGTAATTGGCATTCAATTATTTGAATATTCAACTGTTGACTGATAATTCATATTTCTTCACAATTCTATACTGTTGTTGAACATTGAAAGCGAAATTTCCGTCTATTCATGATATATCTCCCTTGTGTATAAACTTGCTAAGCAAACTAGTTGCTTACCCTTGCTATATCATGATCTTCATTTCAGCTAAGGCAGAAACGTCTAAAGGAGACAAAGGAAAAGGGAAGGTGCAAGAATAGATGCCCGATAGTGCCTATGTACTAGTTATTCTTGAATGTTGTTTGATTAAGTGAACTCTTATTATATTAAGGGTATGTTTTTTTAAGTTAAGGTTAAAGAACCTTGGTACCAGAATTGTAAGATTTTATTATTATTTCAATAAACAATGTATGTTTATTATTCCGTATTTAGTTAGAAAGTATGTTTGTCGTTGAGTATCGTGAGCACCGAATTCGAGGTTAGGAAACCCGGATTTGGGGGCGTCACAGGTTGGTATCAGAGCTATAGGTTATAAACGTTAGGAATGAGAAACCTAGGTTATAACCTCGGTAGAAAACTCATATAGAGTATGTAGGTGATGGGTTGAGGAGATTCATCGAGTTCTAGTTGTACCGAATAAAATATCATTTCATTTTATCAATGAATATATTTTATTGAGGTACTGACATGGATTCATTGTGTGGTGTTTGTAGGATGGCGGACGAGCGTCAAGATAGCCTTTCAGTTAACCAGGAGCCCATAGAGCCTGAGGTGATAGGAAACTTGCTAGCAAGGAACGCCGAGCTAGAGGTAAAGGCTAAACAATTAGAGGCGCAGAACCACATCCACCAGATTTCTGAATAGCAGTACAAGGACGCTGCTTACCAGGCCCAAGCTGAGTTAGCCG
The DNA here is from genome assembly GCA_034770075.1 of Aralia elata. Classification (NCBI taxonomy): domain Eukaryota; kingdom Viridiplantae; phylum Streptophyta; class Magnoliopsida; order Apiales; family Araliaceae; genus Aralia; species Aralia elata. Next base: position 72,395,495 of record CM068382.1, on the reverse strand, counting down.
AGTTGCGAGGGAAGCTGCTGCTGAGAGAGCTACAGTTAGGACAGTTGAGAGATGAGGTGAAGGCTAAGGATGCGAAGATAGTTGATTTGGAGCGAGCCTTAGACATCTCCTGGATGCAGTTCGACGCCAGATGGATGGATCTGCCCTCCAGTAGCGAGAGCAAGCGTTAAATTATATTCACCTTGTGTCTCTTAGGGGATAGTTAGAAGTGGGTGGTTATGCCTTGAGCAGTGTTATTGGTACTACCATTTGATTTACTAGAGTTTGTATTAACCTCAGCAGGTGCGAGGTAGTTCGTATGTAGGATGTACTTCCCAATTATGTAGGTAGGAAAGAATGGTTTAAGTGAATCCCACCTTTTGTTATATTAAATGGGATGGTAGCAATTATGACAATATGCCTGTGATAAACGTGTAAGACGCTAAAGTCAATATATGAATATAGATGCATTACTATGGTATGTGCTTGAGAATTTTACTTGATATGCCATTTATGCAATGATTATGTTAATTCAGGAAAACTGAATCGGTATCTTAGTAACTTAAATCACTAATCGGGAAAGCAGAATTTCCGAGGTTGGGTAATCTAAAACTCCCACACAAGAGTCATGTGATTATTGTATTACATGCTGAATACTTATGTTTTAAGGAAGCCCGAGTAACGTGTTAGGGTTTGCTTAAACAGATAATGCCGCCCAGACGAATCCTACGAAACCAAGGGATCGAAGAGTCAGTTAACAATGTAGAGGGAACTCCACCAAACCCAATGCAAGATTGTGTGAACATGATGGCAGAAGCCTTGCTTAAACCACTACTACAGGAAACCAGGCAGGCAACAACTTAGCCAATTTTAAAGACTTCAAGGTAGTAGGGCCTCCGGAGTTTAGAGGAACAGCGAACCCGATAGAGGACCAGTCATGGATAAAGGAGATTGAAAAGGCCTTTGTCATTGCTAGAGTCGCTGAGGAGCAGAATACAGTTTTTGCTACCTACCTAATGAAAGGTGAGGCTAACTTTTGGTGGGAAGCCAATCAGAACAAAGCAGGAACTGGAGTCGTGGCCTGGGAAGCTTTCAAGACGTTGTTTTTCGAGAATTACTTTCCTGAGAGTACGCAGGCGAAAATGGAAATCAAGTTTTTGGAATTGAAACAAGAAAATTTGTCAGTGTTAGAGTACGCTGCAAAATTCAATGAATTGGCTAGATTCGCCCCACATCAGGTGGATACTGAGATGAGGAAGGCCAGGAGATTCGAGAATGGATTAAAGTCGTGGATCTACAGCAAGGTAGCGGTTTTGCAAATTACATCGTTCTCAACCTTGTTGGAGAAAGCTCTCATTGCTGAGGGTGGGAGTGAAGCGGTTTCGAAATATAATCGGGAAAGGAACAAGAAGAAGGTAGAAGGAGGAAATGTAAATGTTAGCGGTGGTGGCAGCAACAACAAGAAGCGTCAATGGAGCAGTGGGGGTAGCAATTCTGAAATGCAGCAAGGGAGCATACAGCAGAAAAGGCAGGTATATGGGAATTGCGGAAAGGGTCACTCGGGAGAGTGCATGAAGGGAAAGATGGTTTGTTATACCTGTGGACAAGAAGGGCATATCTCGCCCAATTGTCCTAAGGTGAAGAAAGGAGGTTGCTTCAATTGTGGAGAGATAGGACATCGGAGCAAGGAATGTCCCCGAAAGAGAATCATGGATGGCGGAAATGGCAATAGGGGCAACAACTCAAGAGCAACCAGTGGAGGACCAGCCCAGCCAAATAAGCCAACAGCAAGGACCTTCAACATGACAGTACAAGATGTTGTGGCATCCAGAGAGGTGGTGTCAGGTATTATTCCAATAAACAACATAGATGCCTATGTGCTATTTGATTCGGGTGCTTCATGTTCTTTTGTTTCTGATGAATTTGCTCAAAAACTTAATTTGCCTAATGAACTGTTAGAACACCCGATGAATGTAGAAGTAGCGAACAAAGAGATTATCCCCGTAAACTACATTTATAAGAATTGTTATGCTGATGTGAGAGGGTTTAAGCTTAACGTGGACTTGTTGCCGATTCGTCTTAGAGAATTCGATGTAATCCTTGGGATGGACTGGTTAGCAAGCCACGGGGCGGTCATTGACTGTAAGAAAAAGTGTGTACACCTGCAGACTCCAGGTAAGTCGAAGGTGGTGTACTATGGTAGTAAATCGCCGAGACAATCTTGTTGTCTGACGATGATGCAAGCGAAGAGATTGCTTAAGAAGGGTTGTATAGGTTATTTGGCTCACGTGGTAGATATTCGACGGGTCGAGGGTGAACTGAGTCAGATACCCGTTGTAAGGGAATTCACTAATGTTTTCCCAGATGAACTTACGGGACTGCCGCCGGATAGAGAGATAGAATTTGTAATCGACTTGGTACCCGGGACGGCGCCGATATCTAAGGCGCCTTACCGAATGGCACCCGTAGAGATGAAGGAGCTAATGGTTCAACTGCAGGAACTGTTAGACAGGGGTTATATCAGGCCGAGCGTGTCACCATAGGGAGCGCCAGTTCTGTTCGTAAAGAAGAAGGATGGCTCGATGAGGCTTTGTATCGACTACCGTGAGTTGAACAAAGTTACGATTAAGAATAGGTATCCGCTGCCCAGGATAGATGATCTGTTTGATCAACTCAAGGGAGCGAAATACTTTTCGAAGATCGATTTAAGGACGGGCTATCATCAACTAAGGGTGAGGCAGGAGGATATCCCGAAGACGGCATTCAGAACTCGTTATGGACATTTCGAGTTCCTGGTTATGTCATTTGGACTGACAAATGCACCAGCGGCATTCATGGATATGATGAACAGGGTGTTCAAGCAGTATTTGGACAAGTTCGTGGTAGTATTCATCGATGACATCTTGGTGTATTCAGTAACGGAGGAAGAACATGTTGAACATCTAAGGATTGCTTTGGAGGCATTAAGAAGGGAGAAACTGTACGCGAAGTTTTCAAAGTGTGAATTTTGGTTGCAGAGGGTGCAGTTTCTAGGACACGTCATTGACAGTAATGGTGTTTCGGTGGACCCAGCAAAGGTGGAAGCCATTATCAACTGGGAGCAGCCGAAGACGCCAACGGAGATCAGGAGTTTCCTAGGGTTAGCGTGTTACTATCGGAGATTCATCCAGGATTTCTCAAAGATAGCATCACCATTGACCAATCTGACCAGAAAGACGGTAAAGTTCGTTTGGACAGAGAAGTGCGAGGAGAGTTTCTTGGAGCTGAAGAAGAGACTTAGCCAAGCACCAATGTTGGCATTACCGGACGACACTGGGGGTTTTGTAGTATACAGTGATGCGTCACACAAGGGCCTTGGTTGTGTACTAATGCAGCACGACAGGGTCATTGCGTACGCTTCACGCCAGCTGAAGGACTATGAGAAGGGATACCCGACTCATGATCTGGAGTTAGCAGCAGTAGTGTTCGCCTTGAAAATTTGGAGGCACTACTTATATGGAGAGAGGTGCGAGATATATACAGATCACAAAAGTCTGAAATATATCTTCACTCAGAAGGAGCTGAATATGAGGCAGCGCCGATGGTTAGAATTGATCAAGGATTACGATTGTGAAATTCTGTACCATCCGGGCAAAGCAAATGTAGTGGCAGATGCCCTGAGTAGGAAAGGCAGAGAGAAATTGATGAGGCTTACAACTCAGGCAGAGCTGATAAAGGACTTTGGACGCCTGGAACTGGAAGTTAAGTATCCAATGGAGATGGACGAAAAGTTGTTCACCGTGACAATAGGTCTGACTCTACTGGATAAGATAAAGGAGGCTCAAGAATTTGATGAAGAATGCATTGGCATTAAGAGGCAACTGTCGGAAGGAAAAACGTTGAAGTTCATGGTTGACAGCACAGGTCTGTTGAGGTTCGAGGGAAGGATCTGGATACCCTATGTACCAGACTTAAGGGAAGAAATATTGCAGGAGGCCCATAATACGAGATTTTCGGTACATCCGGGTAGCACCAAGATGTATCAAGATCTTCGTCAACATTATTGGTGGCCGCATTTGAAAGGGGAAGTTGCGGAATTCGTCAACCGGTGTTTAACTTGTCAGAGGGTCAAGGCAGAGCACCAACGGCCGAGCGAATTGTTGCAACCCTTAGAGATTCCCGAGTGGAAGTGGGAGCACATCACTATGGATTTTGTGGTAAGACTCCCGACAACACAAAAGGGTCTAGACGCCATCTGGGTGATCGTAGATCGTTTGACCAAGTCTGCCCACTTTCTACCGATCAAGATCAGGTACAAATTGGAACAGTTGGCGAAACTTTACGTAAAGGAGATAGTATCGCGACATGGAGTGCCGGTATCTATTGTGTCTGACAGAGATCCGCGCTTGACGTCAAATTTTTGGAGAAGTCTGCAGGAAAGAATGGGAACACAGTTGAGAATGAGTACGACGTATCATCCTCAGATCGATGGTCAGAGTGAGCGAACAATTCAAACCTTAGAGGATATGCTCCGGGCAGTTGTGATGGACTTAGGTGGCAGCTGGGACGATCACTTGCCCTTGGTAGAGTTCGCTTACAACAATAGCTATCACGCTAGCATCGGTATGCCACCGTACGAAGCGTTATATGGAAGGAAGTGTCGAACGCCGTTGTGTTGGGATGAAGTTGGTGAACGGAGATTGTTGGGACCAGAATTGGTACAACAAACCGTGGAAATCATTAAAGTAATAAGACAGCGGTTAGTAGCAGCCCAGGATCGTCAGAAGAAGTATGCCGACTTACATCGTCAGAAACGAGACTTTGAAGTTGGTAGTTATGTGTTTTTGAAGGTATCTCCCTGGAAAGGGAAGATCCGTTTCGGGAAGAAAGGCAAGCTGAGCCCTAGGTTCATAGGACCTTTGAAATATTAAGGAGAATAGGCAAAGTGGCGTACGAGGTAGCATTACCTCCTGAACTTGAGCACATTCACAACGTGTTTTATGTATCAGTGTTGCGTCCGTATAAGCCAGACTACAAGCATGTTATTTCCTATGAGCCAATTTAAGTCGAAAAGGACTTATCGTACGAGGAAATTCCTGTTCAAATACTGGATATGAAGGAACAGACGCTGAGGAATAAAAGCATTCATTCTGTTAAAGTTCTCTGGAGAAATCACGCAGTGGAAGAAGCCACGTGGGAACTCGAAGAGAAAATGAGAGCGAATTACCCCCAGTTGTTTGAGTAACCTTAGATCGAAATTCCGAGGACGGAATTTTTTATAAGCGGGAGAGGATGTAATGTCCAGGAATTTTTAAATATTGTATTAATTTATTTTAATATATGAAATTCGTTTTATTTAATTTTACGATTTTAATTGGATGCATGTGGGTATTATTATTTAATTATATAAATACGTGGTCCAATAATTTACTTGTCTTAAAGGAGCTCATTAATAGTTTGAATAAATTAATGGGTTAACCCTAGCATTTGATTGGCAAGAAAATTTGGGAAATTTAACAAATAATTTTATCATTTTCGAAGGTAATAATCCGAATGAGAAATTATTGGTAAGACAAATATTTTAAATAATTAATCGAATTAATTATTCACTTTAAATATTAGAATATAATGTGGTTAATTTAAATTTGGTCACTAATCTTTTATTTAGATTGACCCATTTCTTTATTTGAACCCAAACTCCTTTTTCCCTATTGGACTGGGTTCATTTTTCTTTTATTTTCCGGATTGGGCCAAACCCATTGTCTATTTAATGCAACCGGCCCAACACTATTGGGTTGAGACCAAATTCTTTCCAGCCAAACCGAACCCGATTCCCTTCTTTTGTTAACCGGCAAGTCAATTGGGAGGGGTTTCAAATCAACAGATATTGATTTGGGGAAAATAAGTCAGCCGAGCAAAACCTCTGGTTCACAATCGAGCAATCGAGCGACCTAGGGACCTAGACCCTCAATCGGACGGGACGAGAAAGGAGGGGGAAGTCACACCAAGTCAGGCCGGCGACACCATGGAGCGATCGACCGGCGGATGGTTCGAGGTTCAAGGCAGATTATCGAAGCAACCGAGCGCTCAATCGGTCGGACCAAGGGTCCCGGGTTTTCGGCGATTGGACCGGTGGGGGGGTACGATGCTCGAGGGTTGAAGCCGGCGAGTTCACATGTTAGCGTGATGGGATCGGACGGCGACCACTCTTCTCCTACCGTCGGTCATTGCCCAGTCATTAGGGTATTGCCCAAATAATTTGGGTAATTTTTCTTCTATAAATTGAACCCAAAAAAAAAATAGAGAAGTAGCTACTGTGTGTTTAGCTTGGTCACTTATTTCGGTAGAAGGAGGAGGTCGGCGAGTCGGTCAACACCAAGGTATAAAGTAGATTCAAGCAACTGTGATAAATTGGTTGGGCAGTTTTAATTATTCCCATTGTGTTGCTTTGTAGTATGGAATTGAGTTGATATTGTACTATGATAGTTCTCTGTAGGGTTGTGTATAAATTTCCTTCTGTTGAACTGGGTTTGGTGTTGCCGTTTGTGCTGTGATAGCTTTATGTTAGGTTCTGTGCAAATTTCTTCTTCTGTATTAGGATTAGTATTGTTGACTGTGTTGATACATTGAATTGGTTGATATACACAGTATTATATTGTTTGGTTTTGATTTGATTTGGGAAAATCTGGTATTGTTGTTTGGGTTAAAATCTGGGATGGAATTGTGTTATTTTGTTTTGGGTTGGGTTGAAAATAATTGTAAGGGTTTGATTCAGTGACTGAATTATGCCACAGTTTAACAAATTTTGAAATGGGTTATGCGATTCATTGGGAATAAATGACTGTTAAGCCACTTTTGCCTAATGAAGATTAAACGACTACTATTGGTTTAATTGTTGATATTTAATTGAGTTAATATAATAAATTTTTATCAATGCATAATAAATAAAGTTAACAAATATTTAATTATTATTTAATTAATGTTAAATAATAATAAATGAAATTAATAGAGTAATTATTTATTATTTATCAGTAAATAATAAATAAAGATAATAAATATTTAATTATTGTTTAATTAATATTAAATAATAATTAAGTATGAATATAGTTAATAAGATAATTATTTATTATTTATTAATAAATAATAAATAAAGATAATAAATATTATTAATTAAATATGAATGAAGTTAATAAGTAACTATTTATTATTATTAAATAAAGTTACTAAATGTTTAATTAAGTATGAATAAAAGTAATAAAATAATAGCCTTATAGGCTATTATATTTTCCATATATAATAAATTGTTTATTTATTTTTAAGCAATGATTAAGAATTTTAAATTATTTGATTAACTTTAAGTAAACTTAATTAGTTAATATTTAATAATAACTAAAGATCATACATTGATAATTACTTGATTAATGAATAAACCTAATTAGTTATTGTTTATTATTAAATAATAACTAAAGATAATTCTTACTCACTAATTAATTATTTATTAATTGATTAGCTTAAATAATAAATAAACCTAGTTAATTATTATTTAATCCTAAATAATAATTAAAGACGATTAAAATTAATAATTCGATTATTATTTAATTAATAATTAAATAATAAGTAAATATAATTAGTTATTAATTACTATTATTAATAACTAAAGATAATTAATTAATTACTGTTTAACAAATATTAAATAGTAATTAAACAAAGTAAAGTTAATAAATAAGGAGATTTTAAATAACACATTAACTAAACAATTATAATAAATTGTTTAAGGGTTAATAATTGAATTTTACTTAAGAAAAAGTAATGTTAATTAATTAAACAATTATAATTAATTGTTTAAGGGTTTAATAAGTGTTTATTACTTAAGGGATGCATGGTGAATTAATTAAACCATCAACCTAGAAATCAATTAAGTGCCTTATAGGATTTACTATAGTTTATTTACTTATGTGTGTTATGTGATTTGCTTAATTGTTAAATAAATAGCATAAGTAAGCGTAGCGACGTACCACTACGCAGTACTAATTGATAGACCGACATTATCTATGTTAGGTTCTTCAAGGCCAAATAGTTAAAGCTAGAATTATTTGTAGCTGAGCAAACAAACAAGTTCCTAACCCTAAACTTCTTACATTATTGCAAGTTCCCTAACTCAATTTCGAGTTATTATTTTCGAAGCATGTTAGTGAATAATTATTGTCGATTATTCACATCTATACTGATTATTGAGATTCACACCTTGTGCAATTGAATTCCTATCCTATTATGATTGAACTGCAAATTTAATTAAAGATCTTTCAAGCATGAATTGTTTACGAGATAGATCTATGCCATTTGTATCAGCTAGATCCAGCATGTCTAAATTGGTTAAGACAATGGTATTTTAAAAGCTGTTCTTATTAAATTGCTATGGTAAGAACTCTTGGCTGAGAAAAGGATAAACTTGTTTAAGGCATGATATCAATGCTGGTTATTAAGTGTTTATGCATAAATCACGGGGTATGAGAGGCTGATCCCCTCGATTACCAAAACTTTTTAAGAGGTCCAACGTACATGCTGAGAACCTTGGAAAACGTCCTTGGTTAGTTCAAACCACTCAGTAATTAGCATTCAATTATTTGAATATTCAACTGTTGACTGATAATTCATATTTCTGCACAATTCTATACTGTTGTTGAACATTGAAAGCGAAATTTCCGTCTATTCATGATATATCTCCCTTGTGTATAAACTTGCTAAGCAAACTAGTTGCTTACCCTTGCTATATCATGATCTTCATTTCAGCTAAGGCAGAAACGTCTAAAGGAGACAAAGGAAAAGGGAAGGTGCAAGAATAGATGCCCGATAGTGCCTATGTACTAGTTATTCTTGAATGTTGTTTGATTAAGTGAACTCTTATTGTATTAAGGGTATGTTTTTTTAAGTTAAGGTTAAAGAACCTTGGGACCAGAATTGTAAGATTTTATTATTATTTCAATAAACAATGTATGTTTATTATTCCGCATTTAGTTAGAAAGTATGTTTGTCGTTGAGTATCGTGAGCACCGAATTCGAGGTTAGGAAACCCGGATTTGAGGGCGTCACACAATTCATCAATAATTATTCTGAAAGGAATAGCTCAATACTCGAGTTAAGCCGAATTAAATGGCAAATAACTCTTAACAGCAAAAGATTTCACAATATATAATAAACGCCTAATTTAAAGAAAGAATTAATGAACTTCAAACAATTTAAACATATCGAAGCACAAGGTGCAAGAAAAACTTACAACAAGTGAGAGGACTTGCCTGATTCGCCTCTACTGTTTACGCTAATTTTGCGTTCCTCGCTCAACCTACATATGCAATGAGGTCGACATACCATTTAGTCACAAAATGACTCTTTACTCTAGTTCACCTTTACTAGCCTTACATATGAATTTTATTTCATACTTGTTTGAGCAATTAAGGCCACAAAGATAAACCAGCCAAACTTTGCTTATATCCATCACTTTTATACATATTTTTCTTTTCTTAATTTTTCTTGATAGACATTGAAGCAGTTAATAATAATAACCTCTTTATGGTATCGTGATCAAGTAAGCAATAGAGGTTTTCTTATATCCTTCATTAGCATCTAATTCAATAAACCTAATCCAAATTCCAACTAGCCTGAGACACTGAATCGTGCTTATAAAATTCAAGGGTTTCCAACAATGATCAAACTAGCAATAGTTAAGATCAGACTAACAATCATTAGCCACTTGACACTAATTATTAACCAAAACACCAAGTTATTATCATCGGCCCAATAATTAACCATTATCATCAAAATATTGCTCAACTGACACTTAAACACATAAAACACTACTAAACAAATGCATGATCTAAGTGCATGAATTTCCTAAATACTCTCTTTGTTTTTTTTACGAAAATAATAACTATAAAATGCAATGAAAACATATAAAATGTAACCTAAAATGCACAATTAAAATAAATTGCAACAAATACCAACCACCCCTAAACTTAAACATAAACATGTCCTCATGTTGTAAAATAAAAGACAAATTAGAACAGAGGACTCTTCTGATGATCAGCGCTATCCGCAGCAGCTTTAGTCGGATTTAACGGTGGATAAGTAGGCAGTAGTGGTGGAGCAGGGAAATGAGACGTATCAATAGTTAGATCGAGGCAAACAAACATGTTGGCCATCACCAAATTGAAGCTAGTAGTGTATGTATAAATGACTGATTGACGCTAGGCAATGCAATCATTCTGTCGCTCAATGCGGTCAAGCTGACTGGCCATAACCTGAAATAGCGAATCAACTAAGGTAGAAGGGGAAGTAGCAGGATTTGAAGAAGTCGTCATGGGCTCATCCTTAGCATGTAGGGAAGGAAGATGAATCATAAATCCTAAGCCTCTTGGGTGCGATTCACCCCCTTCCCAGACTTTGTAGCGCTTGATAAGTGCGTGATCCAATAGCACAGTACGTGGATGAAAGAGCTCATCTGATCCCCATCGAACTCTAGCTTTATAACACAACTCACAAATGAGCGACGGATGAGGCAGTCCACCTAAAGTAGGCCCCCTCAAGTTCCTCATGGTTGATGCTTAGATAACATCCCCCATGTCGATCTTTAAGCCCGTGACAATGGCATATAACAGCACCGCCCTCTCTTTATAGACATGAGTGATGTGCATTGTGGGCATTAATTTAGCACAAATAAAAGCATACCTAATCTTCCCGTAGCGTCTCAAGTTGGTTATCGGGAATACCATATTTCCTCTTTGTCCTCTTTATGTCCACTCCGTGCTAGGCTTGCACAATTCTTAAATGATTCTCTCATAATTTGGTTATTGCAAAGCGTACCATGTATATTAACAATCCTCTAAACTCTCCAGATTGTAGTATTCAATAATTGTTTGACTACTAAAAGATACACTTTTACCTCTAATTGTTATAGTGCATTCCGACGCGTCTTGTGCATTTGCATAAAATTCTTTAACTATAGATGTCATCGCCACTTCAGGTTGATCTGGGAATGTCTCCCAACCCCGTTCCACTATCATAAGATGCATTTCTCTATCCAATAATTCATCCGATCATAAACCACGCTCAGGCGTTAATGTCTTGCCTGCTAAGTAGGAATCAAACTTCTCCGCCACCTCGGCATTTACAAACCGTTTCCTATCAAAAGTTCTTAAAGATGAAGAACTTACCCCTCTTTGACGTTTTGCAGACATTGGGATAAAAGCTCAATCTATTGCCCCAAACAAAACTACAAAAAATACCACAACTGTGCACAATCTTCTTTGGGATAATTTATCAAACATGTGGTGTGCACCAATTTAAACACCCATTACAATACTCCCCCAAACTTGAATGATACCACCCTTAACATATTTGTTCCCCAACTTAATAGATGGAATGAAAAACAACCAATGAACCAACTTGGGCCAACACAAACCCAAGGTACAACCAACAAGATTTGCACCAAATTGAAGTAATAAACCAATTATACCCAATATGATTTAACAATTAGATCAAAATAGTTCAACCTTGTTACCTTAATAAGTGAAATCCCTTTATAATCCAAAGCAATGTGATTTACCTTCGTGATTTTTCTTCAAATAATGTTTAACCTCGTGCATGCAAACTGTGGGTATGTGGGTAGTACGATAATCAGAGTTTTAATGTTGAAGATTGGGCGTTGTTCGATTAAGATGAGATTTAAAGATGGATTTGGAAGAGGAATGGTGGAATTTTATTTGATGAGTATTAGATTAGGGTTTGGAATGGTGGATGGAGATGAGAGGTGTCTAAGGAGAGTTTCAAATTAGGTTCAAATTGGATTAGGAATTGGAAATATGAGTTGAACGTGTTTGGGGTTCTTTTTTAAAAAACTGAATCTGCACAACGAGGCCGGGGGCTCGTTTTTGCTTTGACAATGAGGTCAAGGCCTGGTTGCGATATTTTTAAAACTCATCTGATTTCCAACTTTTCCAATTAGCTTCCATTCGCATGCACACCTATAAAGAAAATTTAACAAAAATTGTCAATCCATCTTATGAACTCTAATGATAAATTATAAACTACAATATCAAATCCTATAAAAATATCTTAAATAAATTAAATACGTATAAAAATAATAATAAAATTTGGGTTGCCTCCTAGAGCTCTTGGTTTAAAGTCATTAGCCCGACTTTGTTCCTCTTTTCAAACGGGATCCTCAAGATTGATCGAGGTCTTTTCACGGTCCACATCTTTGCCCCAATAGTGCTTCGGCCTTTGTCCGTTAACTTTGAATGTTTGCTAAGTGTTCAGGTCTTAGATGTTTATAGCTCCAGACGGGAAGACTTTGGTATTTGTGAATGGTCTGGACCACCTTGACTTCAATTTTCCCGGGAATAGCTTAAGTCTTGAGTTGAACAGTAGTATAAATTGACCTGGTTCAAAAGAGCGCTTGATAATTCGCTTATCATGCCATTTTTTGGTCTTTTCTTTATATAATTTGGCATTTTCATAGGCTTGCACTCAAAATTCATCAAGTTCGTTCAATTGTAAAAATCGCTTCTCCACTGCTGCTTATAGATCAAAGTTAAGCTTCTTCACCGCCCAATATGCTTTGTGTTCTAACTATACTAGTAGATGACAAGCTTTTCGGTAAACTAATCGATAAGGAGACATGCCTATTAGCATTTTATAAGCAGTGCAATACGCCCACAAGGCCTCATCAAGCTGATTCGCCCAATCTTTCCGTGTCGGATTGACAATCTTTTCTAGGATCCGTTTTACCTCCCTGTTTGAGATCTTGACTTGACCGTTCGTTTGAGGATGGTATCCCGTAGTAACCTTATGCCAAACTCCATACTTTACAAGAAGAGCCGCGAAGAACTTATTACAGAAGTGGGTCCCTTCATCGCTAATTATGGCTCTCGATGTTCTAAATCTTGTAAAAATGCTTTTTCGAAGAAAATTTAGAACCACCTTGGCATCATTGGTTGGTAGAGCCATTGCCTCCACCCATTTGGAGACATAATCCATAGCAACTAAGATATATTTATTATTATAGAATGACGAAAATGGTCCCATAAAGTCGATGCCCCATATATCGAATATCTCAACTTCAAGCATGGTATTCAACAGCATCTCGTGACGATTGGTTATGTTCCCAACCCGTTGGCAACTATCACACCTTTTGACGAATTCATGAGCATCTTTGAAAAGTGTAGGCCAAAAGAATCCAGATTGGAGGACCTTTGTAGCCGTCCTCTCACCCCCATAGTGTCTGCCGTAAAGAGAAGAATAGCAATGTTGTAAAATTCCTTCAATTTCTTCTTTCGCCACACACCTTCAAACCATCTAATCGGCACACTGTTTGAAGATGAATGGGTCATCCCACATGAATTATTTGACTTGTGCAAGAATCTTTTCTTCTGCTGGTAACTAATGTCATACGACAATATCCCACTAACAATGTAGTTCACATAATCAGCATACCACGGGGCTTCCGTTGCCACATAAAATAATTGTTCATCCGAAAAATATTCGTTGATCATAAATCTATCTTCCTTCTGTTGTTGTGAATTCTCCAATCTAGAAAGGTGTTCAGCTACTTGATTTTCGGTCCCTTTCCTATCTCGAATCTCCAAATCAAATTCCTGCAGTAGAAGGATCCAACGAATAAGCCTTAGTTTAGCATACTTCTTAGAGATAAGATATTTTATTGCTGAGTGATCTATAAACACAATCACTTTCCTTCCAATCAAGTATGCCCGGAACTTATCGAAAGCAAACATTACTGCCAATAGCTTTTTTTTCGTCGTGGTGTAATTCATTTGGGCATCCATCAAAGTCTTGTTGGCATAGTAGATAGCATGAAACACCTTCTCCTTAAGCTGGCCTAAAACCGCTCCCACAGCGTAGTCGCTTGCATCACACATAAGTTCGAAAGGTAGACCCCAATCTAGTGCAACAAGTACTGGAGCTATTATAAGTTTCTTCTTCAAAACCTCAAAAGCTTCAAGACACTCTGAATCGAATTTGAACGGAACATCCTTCTCAAGTAAAGTGCACAACGGCTTTGTAATATTCGAAAAATCCTTAATGAACCGTCGATAGAAGCCTGCATGACCGAAAAAACTACGGATTCCCTTCACCGATGTTGGAGCTGGTAAATTCTCGATCGTTTCTATCTTTGCTTTGTCCACCTCTAAACCATTCGTTGACACTCTATGCCCTAATATAATCCCTTCTTGCACCATAAAGTGGCATTTTTCCTAATTAAGGAACAAATTGGTATCAACGCACTTTTTCAACACCAAGATTAGATTTTCCAAACATAGATTAAAATTGTCACCGAATACCAAAAAATCGTCCATAAAGACCTCTAAATTTTGCTCCATATCAAAGAAGATCGCCATCATGCATCATTGAAAAGTTGTCGGTGCATTATAGAGTCTGAAAGACATCCTCTGAAAAGCGAACGTTCCATAAGGGCACATAAAGGTTGTCTTTTCTTGATCCTCGGGGGCTATGGCAATCTGATTATATCCTGAGTAGCTATCTAACAAGTAATAGAACTGATGTCCCACTAACCTGTCAAGCATCTGATCGATAAATGGTAAGGGGAAGTGATCCTTACGAGTTGCTTTATTCAATTTTTGATAATCTATACAGACCCGCCACTCGGTTACCGACCTCGTCGGGATCAATTCGTTGTTGTCATTGGCTACCACAGTCATGCCTCCCTTTTTTGGTACACACTGCAACAGACTAACCCACGAATTATCTGATATGGGATAAATAATACCCGCATCTAACCACTTAATGATTTCTTTCTTCACTAACTCCTTCATTATAGGATTCAACCTACGCTGTTGTTCGATCACTGGCCGAGCATCTTCTTTTAGCAAAATTTTGTGCATACAAAATGAGGGACTAATTCCCTTAATATCCACTATTAACCAGCCAATTGCAGTTTTAAATTCCCGCAACACTCTCAACAATTTCTCCTCTTGTAACTTATTAAGTGATGATGAGATGATAATTGGCAAAGTGGAAAACTCACCCAGATAAGCATACCGCAGATTATCCGGCAACTGTTTTAGCTCCAAAACTGGTGGTTCCTCTATAGACGTCTTCATACGGGCAGTTGGCTTCTCAGCTCGATCCAAAGATTCAAATCGCTTTCCAAACTGATCATACGACGGAGTTGCATTCAAAAATTTCAAGTGCTCAAGAGGAATTGGAAAATCTGCCGCTTGTGAATTAACTAAAGCTGTTTCAAGTGGATCCTTATGCAAACTAATCTCTGAAACCTCATCCACTGCAACCTTAACCCAGTCAATTTTAAAGCACTCTTTCGCCTCCTTCAAAAATTTCATTGCCTTGAACATACTAAAAATGACCTCTTGATCTTGAACCCTCATTGTAAGTTCTCTTTTTTGCACATTTATCAAGGTCCTCCCTATAGCTAAGAATGGATGCCATAGTATGATCAAAATTTCTTTATCCTCCTTAAAGACTAATACTATGAAATCTGCTAGGAAAATAAACTTGTCGACTTTTACTAATATATCATCCACTATTCCCCTTGGATAAGTTAATGATCGATCTGCTAACTGTAACATGACATTAATGGTAGGCTTCACTTCCGGTAGACCCAATTGTAGATAAATAGACAATGACATCAAATTAATACTAGCCCCCAGATCACACAATGCTTTCCCAAAGAACTTATCCCCGATAGTGCAAAGTATTATAAAACTACCCGGATCTCTAAGCTTCGGTGGTAGTTTTTTCTACAAAATCGCGCTACACTCTTCTGTGAGTGCCACTATCTCAAAATTTTCAAGCTTCCTTTTTCTCGACAGAATCTCCTTCACAAACTTTGTATAGCTCGACATCTGTTCTAAGGCATCCGCAAAAGGTATGTTGATCTGTAATTTCTTGAATACCTCTAGAAATTTCAAAAACTGCTTCTCTTCCTTTGCTTTGTGAAGTCTCTATGGGAATGGGACTGGTGGTACATATGAGCTTGGTTTAACTCCTTTTGATATCTCAACGACTTTTCCCTTTCTCTTTTTCTTATCAGCTTCCTCTTCCTCCTGCACTGTCTGTTCCACATTGCTTTTCTCGCTAAGCAGTTGATTCGATTTTTCCTTGCTAGGATCCTCTAGTTCTTTTCCACTTCTCACGGTAATAGCCTTACAATGTTCTTTTCCATCTCTTGGAGTTGTTTCAGTGTTGCTTGGTAACACTCCCTGAGGACGACTGTTCAATGCAGATGCCAACTGTCCGATCTGATTTTTTAAATTTCTCATGGTCACATCATGACTGTTTTTCCACGTATATAGGCTACTTCTCCACATCTCATTTTCTTTAATGTACTTCGTCACAAGTTCCTCAAAATCTGGCTTCTTTTCTTATTGTGGAGGTGGTTGTTGATGTGCCTGAAATCCAGGTGGTTGCGCTGGTCGTGACGCTTGAGGTTGAGTTTGATTATCTCGCCACGAAAAATTCAGGTGATTCTTCCACCCCGGATTATATAACTGTTCGAATTGCCGCCAAACTACTGTTGCTGTTGCCTATTAAAATTCCCCACAAACTGCACATACTCGGTACTAATGGCACACTGATCCGATGGGTGATTCCCCGCACATAACTCATATATCACTTCCACTCTCTGAACGTTCTGTACCCTAAGTGCATCAATATTCTTAGTTAAAGCGAAAATCTGAGCCATCACTTGTGCAGATAAAGCCGTCATTATATCAATTTCGAATACCCCTGTAGCTTTTAGTTATGTCATTCGTGTCGTAGGCCATTGATAGTTATTAGCTGCCATGTTTTCTAATAAATTGTAGGCTCCTCACAATTCTTAGCCATTAATGCTCCACCTTTTGCTACATCTATACTTGTTCTCACTTGACCACTTAGAGCATTGTAGAAAGTTTGGACTTATAACTACTTAGGAATCCCATGATGGGGACATCTCCGCAATAAATCCTTGAACCTCTCCTAGGCTTCGTACAATGATTCAAAATCTTGTTGAATGAAAGAAGTGATATCATTCCTCATCTTCGTCGTCTTTACTGGTGGAAAAAATTTGGCCAGGAACTTTTATGCCAAATCATTCTATGTCGTGATGGACCCCGGTCGCAATGAATGCAACCACCTCTTGGCTTTATCTCTCAAAGTAAATGGGAACAACCTTAATCTTATCGCATCTTTCGTCACCCCATTATATCTAAACGTATCACATATTTCCAAAAAGCTGACAAGATGGTCGTTGGGATCATCGTTTGGTAACCCACCGAACTGAACCGAGTTCTGGATCATATGGATCGTGTCTGGTTTGATCTCAAAACTGGTAGTTGTTATTGCAGGCCTAGTGATACTTGACTGAATCTCCGTCACTTGCGGCATAGCATAATCCCGTAGTGATTTATGTTCCTCTTCAGCCATACTGTCCTGATTTCCTGCTGCAGCCTGATTTGAATTTAGTCTCCTTCGGAATGTATGCTCAATATCGTTGTCGTAAGGAACTGATTCTAGACCCTTGGATCGCGGATCACCACTTCAACAGACTCGAACAGATGAAAGCCTGTAAAAGCAAATAAAACAGAAAATTAAAAACGTTTAAATAAACTAAATTGATAAAAACTAATAACAAAATAATTATTAGAACCGTTCCCCGGAAATGGCGCCAAAAACTTGTTGTTTGATTTATATAATGACAATTACGCGCAAGTATACACGGTCAATCAAGTAATATAGAGATAAGAAGGATGTCGAACCCACAAAGAACAAGTACTAATAATTTTCCTAATTATCAATTCACTACCAATTCAATTAAATTTAAACGGTCGCCAATGTTGATTTTGAGAATAATTTAAATTTAAAACTAGAATTAAAGTAAACTAACAAAAATTGATTGCCAGATGAATAAAGTCTAGGAATACAATTTCTCCAATTGCGTTACAATAATCGCTTTATCCAATTTCCACTTTATTAATCCAATGAATTGTTAACTAGGATTGCCTATCAATTTATTAACATCTTTCAATAATTAATAAAATGACGTATTTCAGTTATATTGTTATTTTCGTGCAAGACACTTAAAATAGATTCATTAAGCACAAACTCCTAATCAAGTTACGCATGACATATATGTATTTTCATCATATACACTGTTATGTTATTCTAGAGAGAATCAATAAATTCATACGTTATCACATCCAGATCTAATCATAGATTTCCTCTTTTAATTCCATCTAAGATATTAGATTAATTGTTAGGTAGATAATTAATAATTAAGCACAAGATATGATAAACAACTTAATAGGATCAATAAGCGTAAATAGAGATAAATAAATTAATGCATAGCAAAAGGTTCCATTATATCCCTAATTAAAATTTTAGTTCATAATACTAATGAAAACCATCATCTCAAAAATAGAAAACATTCAAAGTTACAGATTAATAAAATAAAGAGAAGAAGAAAAACTCTTGTGGAAATCTTCAATCTCCTTAGTCTTCAATGTCTGACTTCTTGTGCTCTCTAGTTCAATCTTCAAGTTCCTTTGATTTTTTCTCTCAATCTTGTTATCTTTTCCTATATATCATCTTCTTCTTTTTTATCAAAGGCTACAATTGATTAGAATCCTTTTTGGAATTGAAAAAAATTTCAAAACGGCAGTTAGGTTAACTTGGATCCGCGAAACGAGGCTCCGGCCTCAAAATGAACTGGGAAACTAGGCCCCGACCTCGTTCCTGATGCAGAAATTACAATATTGCCACTGCTATTTGAAAAATGCTCGATTCGTCCCTGATTCACTTTTTCTTGCAAAATACACACAAAAACTAATAAAATGTACTAAAAAGACTTAAAAGCCAACAAGATAATAAGCCTAAACATATCTGAATCGTAGGTATAAAACCCACTCATCAATTATCCCTTTCATCGACTGGACTAAGGTGGACATCCCCAAGGAGGGTGGCAATCTAGAGAATGAGTGAGTCGTGGCCATTGTTGAAGACATCACGCACCAAGGTGTCGCCTCTATCTCGGCTATTGATGACTGCATGACCACCAATAATTGGATAGTCGAGCCGCAGATAGTCCATAAAGGGTAAAGTACGGGAGATTGGTTGTAGAAATCCCCGGAATATAGGATGTTATTATCGCTGCTCTATTTTACTTTATGTACGCTTATGTTATAATCATTTTATCTAATGAAAGCTTATGTATTGAAAAATAGTTATTATATAATGAGCATTTACATTTTATTGTCAGGTGTCCCAATTTGAATGATTTTAGCCCTATTAACGATTGGCCAAATCCGAAAGATGATTATGATTTCAATGTAGAGCTGGATTTAGATTTGATGGGGATCGAACAAGAGGAAGTGGATGACGAAGAGGTTCCCGAAGAAATCAGAAGATGGGTCGAAGATAAGCCTAAACCAAACCTCGAGCAAACAACCACCATCAATATTTGGCAACCCCAAAGAACTCCAGATAGGATCCGACCTCACCCCCAGCCAAAAAGAAGAAATGACCCAACTCTTGACCCAATACGAATAAATATTTGCCTGGTCGCAGGAAGATATGATCGGGCTGTCCACTGATATAGTCGTTCATTGATTGACAATCAAAGAAGGTTTTAAGCCAGTCAAGCAAAAGTTGAGGAAGCTAAAACTAGAATGGAGCCTGAAGGTTAAAGAAGAAATCATCAAGCAATTTATGCTTGCAAATTTTAGGTTCCATTTTTACAAATTTCAGTTTTTCTTGTCAAATAGGTTTCTCTAAGAAAACTTTGGTGTTTTCATGATTTTTCATATATATAACACATGCATATATACTCCAACATAACCCCCCTTATATCATAGGATCCACCATAATTCACCATACAAACAACCTCCCACAACCAATCATGCAAAAATACAATTTAAGCTTAAAGACTTGAAATTAGGGTTTTAAAGTTATACCTTCTTATTTGTGCTTAAAGATTAAATGCTCTTCTCGGTGGTTTGTGTAATGACCGTGAATTTTAAACTCCATTATTAATTAAATATAAATTTTAATTTTTAATGAGTTAGCTTTATATGCTTATTTAAATCTTGGGAGATAAATTGATTATGTGATTATGTGGTAACTGCGCGTAACTGCCTAGATTTATTAAAGGGAGTCACTAATGATTTAATTAAATTAGTGGACTAGCCCTAAGGTTTTATATCAGAAGAATGGATAAAGTTGTTTATTAATTTAAATATTCAATTTATTTGAATATAGTGGAGAAATCTAATTTGCATTAATTAACTAATATAATTATTAATTAATGTGTGTGATATAGATATTAATATTTAATAGTCCATTTGGTGGGTTAATACGAAGCGGATTAAATTAAGTTATTAATTCCATCTTTTATGAAATTACGAATTGGGTAATAAATGTATACTAGATTAATTGGGTTTTTAATTGTATGATTTATTTATCCAAATAAAAATAGTTTGGGACAAGAGTTATGGGACATATCCCATTTAATTCTAAGTCGTGGTCTACAATAAGGGAGGGAAATCAAATAGTAAATGCACAGTGGGAGTCACATCTTCAGCCACGTATAGGCATGAGGCCTAAGCTTGCTTGTATCAGATGGTGAGAATGATGAAGGAGGGTGTAGGTGATTTACCAAACATTTAATCCCCATCAGCTTCTTCTTCTTCTCATTGGTTCTTCATTTTGGTTAAGAGCATTGCCTGGGTAATAAATTCTCTATAAATTGGAACCAATTCTTCAGAATTTCAGTTGCTATAACTTCTGATAGGTTAATATATAGAGTGAGTATTGTTGAGAGAGAATAATCTGTTATTTAGCATTTAAGGATTTCAAATTAGCATCAAGAAGGTACACTGTGTTATAAATTTCTTAGATTGTTAAATTCTATGAAATCCGTGATTCTTGCTAATTAGTTTGTTAATTAGTGTAATGATGTTATATGGGCCTATATTCATGTTTGGGACCAATGTGGTTGCACTGAATTGTATTTAGAAAGGTTAGGCCATATTAATTTTCGAGTTCTGCAGAAGTAGAGCCGAACCTGAAGCAGTGCAAGAGTGGCGCGGTCGCGCCACTCCCAAGACCAAAACCAGCGCGGCCGCGCTGGCTGCCAGAAAGTGTTAATGTGTTCTGATGTTTTGAGCATGCTAGCTTAGTTCCTTCATGCATAAAAATAGGTTACTATATATCTAGAATCCCTGTAAATACCATGAGTTGCATATGTTACTCTATGTATGTAATTTCAAAAAAATAACACTTAAGAATTTCAAAATGAAATTGTCAAATGGACGTCTCTTTATAATCTGACCATTTGAGTATGTGTATATAGCTTAAATGCATGTGAGTTATGATTTCCAAGTTGTCTTGCATGAGCTACGTGGCATGAGTTGTCTTATTATGATTTTGAAAGGAATATATAGAGTTTAAAGGCGAGTATCGTTAGATATTATGGAAAGTTGTGGTCTGGCAATACAAGCATAATTGTTAGGACTCATTATGCCTCTAGACATGATTGGCAGGAGCACCATTTAGCTAAGTATTATTTTGGCATGTGCGAGTATGCTTAAGGCATGAATTCCAAGTATAAGCTATGTGTTTAGTATGTGCATGTGTTGTTTACCTCCGAGCATGCATATTAAGTATTGTCTAGTCTTATTATGGGGCATTATGACCATAATGGTGGATTACTTGTGAAATGGACTTGTTTGGCCTAAAGCGTAAGAATTTCCTTTATAAAGCCTTATAGCTTTGGATTAGATTTAGAATGAGCATTCTAGGCTTCAAACTCAAGTTAATAACCTTATGAGCATGTGTATATGATTAATATCAGTAGCCTGTATGCTAGAGAAAAGGCTCGGTTGCCACTTGCATGAAATTTCATTTTTGGGTCTATCCAGAGAGTGACACAGTCGCGCCACTCCCAAGGCAAAAACAAGCGCGGCCGCGCCGGTCGCTAGTTTTGCCTAGTGGTTTTAATTTGTAAATAGAGCCTTGCAGCATGTATGTAGGTATGTCTTAAGTTGTATTGCACGACTTAATTGATGTGCTATATGCTCAAGCTTACATTGATGCATAGAACCAAGCTATTCTAGGCTTGTTAACTCATTTATCTAAGGTGGGAAGTAATGTTTATAGACTTAGTAAAGATTGTTACATCTACGTGTCTATGTGATAGGATTACTTGGTGTGTAATCTCTTGTAAAGTGTAAACCCATGCTAGTTTATACTGTACTAACTAAGGAATCAATTTACTAATGATAGGTCGTTTCACGCAATTTAATTAAAGCTAGATTATTGTAGCTGAGCTATCAAGCAAGTTTCCTTTAAACCTACTCAATTTACATTCAAGTAGGATGTGGTGTATTATGCAAGTTTTCTACCCCGAAACCATAATTGTTGCAAGAACCCATTCTTGTATTATTTATTGCAAGTTAATATTCAAGCTTGAATCTTTAATTCCTCAAGCATGCTCTAAGTGGTTTTGTAACGATTGTGAATTTTGTAAATAATTTAAAATATTTATTGAGTTAATAAATATTTTAACTGATTTATTTATGGAGTAAAATGAATAAATAAATCATGAGGATTACTACATAATAGTTTAATTATGTGTGACTATGATGGTTAAAGTTATGTTAGATAATTTATATTTTAGTGTGCGATTTTATTACACTAGTTAGTAATACTCTAAATTAATTAAAATAATTAAATTAGAATGATTTGGTAACAAAGTGATTTATTAAGTAAAAATTATTAAATAAACTTAGAATAATTTTGTTTATAAAGTTTAAATTAGATTTAATAATAATTAAGTTTAATTAGAATTTAAAGTAGTGTGACATGTGACTTTATAATAAGAAAATATAATAATAATTTAGTAATTTCTAGGTTAGTTTTAACAAACATGGCCTTGTGGCCTTTTGTTTATTGAACTGACAAAACCTTTTGGTTTTGTTTAACTGATAACCCATATCAGTTTTTTTTACGTATTTTATATGGCCAAGAGCATGTATCAGTGTGTTGAGAGGAGAGAGCAAGTTTTCTGAGGAAATTGAAAGAGAGAAGAGTTGTGGATTAAGGAGGTTTGTTAGAGCAATTTCAATCATCTTCTCATTGTTTTCACAAACACAAAACAAGAATTTAAGGTATAATTTAACCCTTTTGTTCTTAATTTTTGTGTTCTTGAGTTTTGTAAATTAGGATTCTTAATGGATGAATTGTGAATGATTGCTATATATGTATGTTGTAAGGTATTTATAATTCATTATATGTAAGTTACCAATGATTTCCAGAAACTAGATTGTTGTAAAGCAAGTTTTAAATTGGGAAATTGTGTTCTTGAGGAATATATATGTTTTGGGTTTACTTTGGGTTAAAAATTGATGATTTAATCATGTATTTATCTGTAAATTGAGAGTTGTTTATGATATTACTTTTAAAACGAAATCAAGGCAGGTAATGTGGTATGATTTGGTTAGAAATTGTGTAAATTGTGAGTTGATTCACTAAATATATGAGTTTTGAAAAAACTAAGGAAAAAAAATGATTTAAATCCTTTGGGTTTTGTTGTTTTGTTGTTTTAGGTGGTTAGAATCAATATATGGATGCTTAATATTGTTTATAAGAGGTTTAAGATATTTGGGTATGCTAAATTTGGTGTCTTGATGCTTGAAGATTCGTGTTTTTGGTTGGAGTTCTGCAGTTCGCAAAAACTGCAGAAACTGGAATTCAGGGGTCTCGCCCCGGCGAGATCATTAGGCTATATTTCCCCGCCCCGGCGAGCTCGCTGGGCTAAGTTTCTCGCCCCTGCGAGCATTTTTTGCTGTAATTTTCTCGCCTCGGCGGGAATTGCAGAGGATAAATTTTTTTATTGTTATTTAATTCTTTTTCTTCTGATATGCTACCCTATGCAAGATTAAAACTTAAATTGATGTATTGTATGAATACCCAGATGTTAAGATAGATTCTAAGCGTATACTTGAGAATGATTAGAATATAAAGTTAATATACCTTAACTTAAAGATAAGTTTTAGAAATTCTTATAGTGTAATATTGTTGTAACTAAGCTTGTAGCTTCTGAAATTGGATTGATAATCAGAAATCAATTGAAAATTGGGATGAGGATTGGAGTGTTAATGTACGTGAGTATTGCAACTAATCATTTTTATTGCTATACAAATGGTACATGTAGGTTGTTTATTGTACGTGGTTTGTAATTAGGAAAACTACGCACGAGGCAAGTTTCTTATTCTCAACTCTTTTACATTAAACATGTTTCCAATCTTAAATTTACTTAACGCAAGCTTCTTTATCTTACCACGATTTCAGTTTATGCAAGCTTCTAAATCCTACTTTCTCATTTAGCAAGTTATTATGGCATGCCTTAAACTTCTGATTTTTGGATTCTTGTTATTCAAAGCTCAAGCTAATTAAAGTCATTATTCTAATATCTTGGATATACAAAATCCATATCATTGTATATCACTGTTGTTGATCTTTGATCATAATCTAAGTTGTTAAAATTCTATTTTGCTGAACTGAATTCTTGGATGACAAAATTGAGAAGAACAACCCTAGTATAGGGGAATATTTATGCGAAAGCGTTGAATGGTTGTGCACAATACATTGTACAACGGGTTGATCACCCTGAGTACGAGATGAATAGTCTAGTCATAGTTTATTAAACTGTTAAAGGTTACAGCAAACTTATCTGTTAACCTAGGACATAGTTCGAGGTCTTGTAACCCTCAGTATATCACTCTCAGTATATCTTGAAGTTCTATTTATGTTCTGTTGAGCTTTCAGACGTTTCCATTCCTAATTATCATTCAGCAGAAAAGTTATACCGTACAAATTAGATTATTTGAAAAATGTTCGTTGTTATTTTGGTGGGCACTTGTTTTGCTCACCCTTGCATACTAAACCCTTGCAGCTAAAGCTGAGACAACGAATGAGCCATCTACTAGCAAAGGAAAAGGAAAAATGAGCAAGTGACGATGATTTGCTATTACGTGAAGACTTGTGTTTTTTTTATGTGGCTGTGTAATTGAGACCTATTAGTTATTTATGTTTCCGCGATTAAAAGATGTAATAAAGGTTAGAATACCTGGGACTTATTTTGAAAAGCTATGTAACCCTTTTATGGGAGATATTTCTTTTGCTTATTATTCAGTTTGCTTTACTTAAAACCTTTTGTTTATGGGTAGTTAGTGATTATGTATGGATAGTGAGCACTAAATCTGTGTGGTTTGAGATAACCCGAATTTGGGTCACAGGTTTAATTACTTAACAATTATTCCACATCGTTATTATTGACACTCGCACATTGTGCAATTGTTTTTGCGCAGACGTTGACTTGTATTTTAGTTAAAGTTCTAATATGGATGAACTGGCATAGTTAAGTCTTAGCCATTATCCGACTAGATATTTGCGGTATAGATTTTAAAAGCTATCCAAACCAATTGATTGTGCGAAATCTTGGACTTTATGAACACTCCTTCAATATAGGGGAGTACCCCACGTATCGGATATAAGATACAAAGAATAGAAATTAAATGTTATGCATACACATAGGGTACTAGAGGCTGATTCCCTCGAGTACTTATTTCAGAGCCAGTAACTAAAGGGTCAATTAGCTATTGATTCTATTGGAAGTTTATTATTCAAAGTCTACTTGACTATCATTCGTTCTAAAAGCATTTATTATTCTTGCTTCCGATATTCATATTGTTGAATTCCTCTCTTCATATTTCGTTCATCATGATATATCCTTTATTGTTGTATTTAAACTTTCTGGGTAAACTGGTTGCTCACCCTTACTATATCATGAACCTTATTGCAGATAAGCCCGAGACCTCAGGAAAAGACAAGGGCAAGGAAAAGATGAAGTATTAGTCTACTAGTGTCTATATTTTATTTCATGCGTAGTTAAGGAAGTCCTATTGTTATTTAAACCCTAAAGTACTGTACTAGGGTAAATTTGTATTCATGTATTAAGGTTACCGAATCTTGGGACTAGTAACACCTTTTGAATGAACAACATATTTTTATTATTTTTCGCATTTAGTCATTTTATGTTATTTGGAGGTGGATGTTGTATTGGATCGTGATGACCAAATCCGGGTGGTTGAGACCCGAATTTGGGGGCGTCACAGTTTGAGCTTCCTAGCACCACTCCTTCCTAGCCTTTCTTAGCAGTGGCCTCCCCTCCCTTAGCCTCCCAAGTTCTCTTGCTCTTTCTCTTCTAAGTCACTAACTATCTCTCTAACTTTCTATCTTGGAAAGTGTTGAAAATGAGTAAAGGCACAAGGTTTATTTGGTGTCTTCTATTTATAGACTTTTGCTAACTTTGCTTAGCCTTCCTTAATCATCTAACCCAAGTGCTAAACATGCTTAAAAACTCATAACCAAAAGTTTACATGCAAGTGAATTGTCAACACAAATGATGAAAATATGGAGCTTGAGTGAAGAAATGAACATAAAATTTTCCAAGAAATCCTTCATCTCATTTTTTCTTCATGTGGGGCTCACCATTTGAAAAAACTTACTCCCCATTTGGGCCCCACTAAAATTCGACTACTCCCCCCCTTTTCTTTTCTATTTTTGCTTTTTCTTTATCCTATATTATGACACCATGCTACTATTACAAGCTTAGGTCATCAATTCCCACATTGGGCCATCCTTTGGGCTTGGTCTTGGGCTTAATTTGGGCCTCCTACCAATTTTGCTAGGACTTGGTATGGGCTTAGGTTTGGACCTTAATAACCCCTCTCTTGGACCCTTCCAAATAGCAATGCACTAGAGTTTGTCGACTAGGTCATTTACTTAACTCATTTTCGACCTTTAACCAAATTTATTAGCTCATTAGCATAATTCATTTAAAGCCATCAAACATTTCCATACGAGGCTATCATTTCAAGCTTAGTTAGTTAGTAACATAAGCTTAACTTAATAAATTCTTATATCTTGGCTTTTCTTTTTTGTTCCACCAATTCCTTAACTTAATTAGCCCTAATTGGCTTGAAAATTCTTATCGTTCGATCGATAAATTATTATACATATATCTATCCATATTCATTCAAGCACTCCATTAATCATACTAGTTAATCACTTAATGATTATTAATCTTTTCATTTGTCATTCAAGGCCAACATTCAAGCTATGTTCATAACATATGCTTATCTTGCTTCTCCTCAATCAACTTAGTTAATTATTCATCTTGGCTTCCTTTTCATTCCTTAGTCAATTTAAAATAAATAAATTAACTAACTTGCATAATTCTCATCACATAACACATATTCACACATATGCTCAAGATAATTGCTCATAAAAATTCATTCCATTAATGTTTTAATTTAAAATAACATTTATTGCGACACGTAATATTCTCAGTCATTACATCAATAGTGGAAAAAACTCTCGTAGTATTAGTTTATCCCAACGGGTATAATATTGATCCAAACGTAAATTCAGTTTGCTATTTGATTTATTACCAAAAAGTCTAACTTTGATGTTGTTAGCCTTAATTGAAAATTCAATGTTGCTATTATCATCATACAACTGAACTCATGAATTAATTTTTAATGATGAAAATAGATCAGGAACTTCAAATCCTCTAGCCAAAAAGGTAAATTCAAATTTTGGATCTTCTTTCAAATACAATTTTAATTGAGTTAAATAATTTTGTGTATATCTATAGACACATCCTCTTCCACATTCATTTTCACAATGACAATCGTTGATGTCATTTAATGTTTTCGTTAAGAACACATATTCATAAACAAATAAGTAAAAATAAATAAATAAGAAAAGCATATTAATTATATCAAAATTCGGGAGCACCAAAAAAAATTACTATGTTTAACTAGTGTTTCCTAAAAACCATTAGGATGAGTTTTTCAAGTTATACTTCTCAAATGTGTTTGAAATATAAAAGTGGGGTCAAAGATAACTCTGTTAAATCAAGTTTATAAATATAATCTAAGCAAGCGAGTTGATTTTTGTTTACAGAAAACTCTAATTATCAAACTCCTAATTTAACATTTTAATAAAATAATGTTTATAATATATATATATATATATATGTATATATATATATATAGAGTCCATTTCTTAAGCTCACCCTTATCCGGCTCACCCAAGCTCACCCCCCTTTAGCGACGGATCCGGCGACGGTTTGGTCATACAACCGTCGTCTATACTTTTAAACCGTCATCTATACTTTTAGCGACGGACAATATATAGTGTCGCTAAAAGTATAGACGACGGTTGTATGACCAAACCGTCGTCGGGTCCGTCGCTAAAGGGGGGGTGAGCTTGGGTGAGCCGGATAAGGGTGAGCTTAAGATCCGGACCGATATATATATATATATATATATATATATATATATATATATATATATATATATATATATATATATATATATATATAACAAATTTGAAATAATAATGCTCTTTCCAAGAAATAATACTCTATTCATTCTATAAAAAGCGTTTCAACTAACCATTTATTAACTTGAGGGATAGAAATGAAAATTATATTTGCAATAATGGAAATACTTTTAAATCCTTTTTTTTCTTTTTTCTTTTTTTTGAACAGAGGGAATGCTGTTTTAACTTTTTAAAGTCCATTTATAAAATATAAATTTTAAATTGATTTATTTAAGTAATATAAATAAAAAAATTAATTAATAATTTAATATTGCTTTTATTCCAAAATAAGGATTAATATTGACTTTTTAAAATTTAAAATTAACATTGTTCATTTTAGTTTTGAAAAATATAAATCTTGTAACTAATAGTAATTCATAAACAATTTATCTTTTTCCAGAATTCGAGTTCACCCACAACTGCCCCCTTCGCCCCTCTTTTTTTGGGATCCATTCTCCGATCTCTTTTTTATTTTATATTTTTTTTAGTATTACCAAACCTGGCTTAGCATTCATCAATCACACTAAAGCAGAACACCCAACTATAGCAAGTCCTCTTTAAGGGGTGTCAACGCAGGGATTTTTCCTTTTTTTTAAAAAAAATCTTGCCCTTCTATTTTTAATTTGAGGTCTATTAATTCTAAGGGTGATTTTTAGAAGAAAAAAAACCGACATAAATACCGACAGGATTTGAAAAGTTGATTTTAATGCAGGGCCAATTAGACAAAACTGCCAGTTGGTAAAAATTTAAATAGATGTACCAACTCATCCAGATTTTAGATTTTTTCGCAATATGGCCCATTATGTGACTTCGTAAAATTGGTTCGAAACCGAGATTCATAGAGTTCGGGAACTTGCTTAAGCGAGAGAAAGGTGTTAGGCACCTCCCGACTTCTGTGAAAACATGATTACTGCTTTCCTAATGCTTTCCTAAGACGAAGTGTGAAATGTGTTTGTGCGTGTGTGTGTGTGTGTGTGTCCTGTGCCTATATGGATTTAGAGAAAAATCTAGGATATTGCCTCCAGTTTTGAAATCATAAATAACCTAGGGGTCGTCTCCCAAGGACAAATCATGAACTGTACATTATTTTGAAAGCAACTTAGAGCCTCTTTGGACCTATGCACGAAGGATTTGATGAAAAAGTATGGTTTTAGCTTTTGTTTTTATAAAAACTGTTGGAGTCTGCATGATTCGTTTATTTGATTTGATGATGAAATATCTTCAAGTATATTTATATCAGTAAATTTTGTAAAGTCCTTAATAATGATTCAATGCACAAGGACTTAGAGGTAAAAGATCAAACTTGTTAGGTTGATCTCTTTGAGTTGATATGAGGCTTAAAATATTTGTAAAGATAGTCTGACGAGCTGTAAAAAGAAGATATGTTATATCGCAGATCTAACTCTCCTATTGTAAGGCTTCGGACATTTTGTAAAGTTAATATTGTTAGAGTTTATGCCCTAGAGGCCAATTCTTTGATGTAATTGCTTAACATTTCTTTTAATATTTGATTGAATAAATGAATTGTTTTATTATGGTTTGATTTACTGTGTTATATAAATGTTAGCATATAAAAGTCCTTAGAATAATGATATAAATTATATAGCTTCAAGTATGTGACTTGAACATGAGATTATATAATTACAATTAGTATCATTACTCTTAAATGTCCCTAGTCGAGTATGTGGATTGACTGATGGCCAAATCTCATTGGTCATTAATATATGAGATATTAAGTCAATGCATAGGTACATGTTAGAGAACAATGTACTGGACAGACCCATCATGAGAATTCTACGTGGAGCATTATGCAAAGTGTCATAAGCAATTCTCATAGTGACAATGATGTAATGGTCCTCCGACCTGAAATCACTATATTACTACACAGGAATTTATGTACTTTGATATCATCAAAGGTCACCTTTAATAGGGTGGATAATAAAGGGGATTATTGGATACATCATAAATCGTGTGAGCAATATGAGTGATCTAGATGGAATTTAACCCTCCTATATATTAGGGGTGATATCCATAGGCCTCTTGTTGAGTAAGACTATGAAATGCATGGCCATGCTCAAATAGTGATTGGTTTGATATAGTCTACTCATTGATCAAGAAAACTCGGATTAAATTATGAAGAGTATGACACATTCTATGGCTCGAGTTTAATCTAGGATGTCAAGGTTAAAAGGATTAAATTACATTGAAACATTGGTAACGAAAAGGTTGCATCGAATCACCGATCTTATTATTACTTGGGTAGCAATGATGCATTACTAGATGCCACTCATTGTTTATATTTTTAAAATTATTGCCAATATAATAATAACCTATAGGGTCACACACTTAGAACGTAATTAAAAGGAAATTAATTTAAATTGTAAGGATTTAAATATGTCAATATGATTGATAATATTTAAATTACGAATTTAAATTAACAGCATAATTTGTATATATATATGTATATTAATTAAGTAAGACTTAATTAAAATATAATATATATATATATATATATAAATTCAGATTTTACTTTTCTAATAGGATTAGGGTTTTGTTTAATTACTTTTTGGACGCTATATATATCTGATATATCAACAGTCTTGTTTACGTGAAACCAAAAAGAAAACAAAACCCTAGCCGTTTTAGAAAAGAGATTTGAGAGCAAAACTTGAGAAAATCCAGATCTTGGCGGCTAGTACCGGAGTTCTCTTTGCTGCAGATCGTGTGACAATTTGTGGGACGTTCATGTGGATACCGTAGAGACGCAGTTCCGTTGGATTGCGTTGGAGATTCGAAGCCATTCCAGAATTTCATCGTTTCATTCAAGCTCGGATAATCGGTAAAACAAATCTAAACCTCTGAATTAATTTGTTTTTCGCATGGATCCTGTTTTAGGGTTTCGAAATAGTTTTAAAAATTTTAAATTCCGTTGCCTTTATGTGTCGAAAACCCTACAGTGGTATCAAAGCTACTTACGAAACGATTAATTCAGATTATGTTTTTTAATTGTATTCGATAGATATATGATATTTGATGATGCATGGTTACCGATCTGAAATTGAATATATGATATTTTGCATGTATGCGAATTCTGGAAAAATAGTAATATATATGCATGTATAAGATGTTTTCTTAGTCGTATTCTAGAAGGTGGAATAACAATACAGCTACTGTTCTAAATGGATTAGAATCATGATTCGGTTTAATATGATTAACCTAAACTGGACATATATGATATGTTCTGAATGTATTGTTATTATGTGTGTTTTGGTGGTTTGTATATGAATCTGAAATTGTTTCAGAAATTCGTGGGGAAAAATTCTGCAATACAGATTGTAGTTCGAAAACCCCCTTGGACCCGATCAGCAGGACCACAGCCAGGGGAAAAACCCCCTTGGACCCCCGTCGTAGCGCACGATGGTCGTGACCCTAATATTTGATATTTTAAAATAATAATAAAAATTATTATTATAAAATTGTATTATGTGCTTATTGTGATATGCATAGTGCACAGTTATGGCCCTTTTGACCCATAGGTTAGTGGTTTTTGTTTTTGAAATACGGCTTACATGTCGTGCCTCTCTATAAATTCTAATGTAATATTCTTTTCTCATCTAAATTACCTCGAATGTAACTCGAGGTTTCTTTATCACATGTAATGTACAAATGTAACCTATCAAGATGACAAGATGATGATGGCGAGGAGACACATACATGAGTAAGGCCCGAGGAAGCTACTATTTTGAAGATTTTTTTTATTTATCACCTTAGACTGACCTTCAGTCTTTTCATTAGCTTGAAAAGATTGACATGGGGTTGGGCCATAATTGTGACACATTTAATTTTGCACTTTATTTATGCTTGTATACGATATGATATGATAAATAATGTGCATGCTTAATGAGATTAAAAATTGGTGAGATCTAAATTAATTAATAAAATCCCTCATAAAATTATTAAGTCTAAATCAGATGCCTTCCAATGAATAACACTCATCAAGACCTTGATCGATGGATGTAGGTTTGTCAAAGTAAAGTACCCTATTTATCTTGGTAAGATGCGATAGGATAATTGTGATATCCAAATTGTTAAAATCATTGGGCTTGACTTAACTAAGTTATCTCAATAGGATTGTGGACTTAGAGGCATAGAGTTTGGTAGGTACCATTAGATGGACTTAGAACAAATGTTGTTCACCAAACTATCTAAGAGTTATATATGATATAATTGACAAAGGGTTATCTACCTAAATAATTATGTTTTGAGAGAATAGCCAAAGCTAACTTAAGGCATAATGAAATATGGATCTTGGCTCACTAGAAAGATTTAAATAAAAATGCTTTCTGAATTAATGGTGAGGGCTATTAATTTGAATAAAATAGTGGGAGGTATATTTTGAATGTACTATTATCAATTACATAATATCAATAACTCTACAATTTGACTTATTATTTTTTGCACTTATAAATTGTAGATATCAATGGCAAACAACAACACAAATAGTCTTTCACTACGATCAGTCCTTGAGAAGGAAAAACTGAGTGGAATTAATTTCCTAAACTGGCATAAGAACTTGAGGATTGTCCTTAAACAAGAGCGCAAGCTATATGTCCTTGATGGGCCCATTCCTGCAGCACCAGCTAACACTACACCACGTGCAGAGCATAATGCTTACAAGAAGCATCAAGATGATGCTCTGGACGTGAGTTGTCTCATGCTAGCAACTATGAACTCTGAGCTTCAGAAGCAACATAAGTTAATGGATGCTTATGAGATGATCGAGCATCTCAAGAAATTGTTCGAAGGGCATGCTCGACAGGAGAGGTATGATACAAGAAAAGCGTTGTATCACTGTAAGATGGCTGATCGTGATCCAGTTGGTCCACATGTTCTGAAAATGATTGGTTATATTGAGTACCTTGATAGGTTGGGTTTTTCGATTACTCAAGAAGCCCAAACTGATCTTGTTTTACAATCTTTGAACAACAACTACTCTCAATTTGTTATGAATTATCTCATGAATGAAATTGAGAAACCACTTACTAAGTTGTTGAGCATGTTAAGAACTGCCAAGAACAACATGAAAAAGGCAGGACCCGATCCCATAATGATGGTGCAAAAAGGGAATGCTAAGGGAAAAGGGAAAGGCAAGAAAAAGATAAGATCTAAATCTGGTGCCAAACCCAATTTCAAAACAAACAGGCTTTAAAGCCTACAGGTGGGGTGGCTAAAGAAGGTGATTGTCACTTCTGTGGAAAACCTGGACACTAGAAGAGGAATTGTCATGCTTATTTGGAAGAGCTGAAGAAAAAGAAAGGAAATGTGACTTCTGATTCAGGTATATATGTTATAGAAGTCAATTTATCCACTTCTACATCATGGATATTGGATACTGGATGTGGTTCTCACATTTGTGTTAATGTGTAGGAACTCTGAAGGAGTACGACTTTGGCGAAAGGGGAAATTGACCTACGAGTTGGGAATGGAGCAAAAGTTACTGCACTAGCCGTAGGGACTTATCATTTATCATTGCCCACTGGGCTAGTATTAGAATTAGAGGATTGTTATTATGTGCCTGCTATGAGCAAAAACATTATTTCTGTTTCTTGTTTAGACAAGAAAGGTTTTTCATTTTTAATAAAGAACAACAGTTGTTCGTTTTACTTAAATGAAATATGTTATGGTATTGCACAATTGTTTAATGGTCTTTATATTCTTGATTTTGAAATGCCTATCTATAACATAAATATAAAACGATTTAAATCAAATGATTCAAATCCGACATATCTCTGGCACTGTCGTTTAGGCCATATAAATGAGAAACGCATATCCAAACTCCATAAAGATGGGTTTTTGGATTCATTTGATTTTGAATCATATGAGAAATGCGAGTCTTGTTTATTAGGCAAGATGACTAAAGCCCCTTTCACTGGTCATAGTGAACGGGCTAGCGATGTATTGGGACTTATACATAGTGATGTATGTGGCCCCATGAGTTCGTTAGTAAGAGGTAGGTTCTATTACTTCATTACATTTACTGACGACTTTAGTAGATATGGATATGTGTATCTTATGAGACACAAATCCGAATCCTTTGAAAAGTTCAAGGAATTCAAGAATGAAGTTCAAAACCAATTTAGCAAAAGCATAAAAGCCCTTCGATCCGATCGAGGAGGTGAATACTTAAACCAAGACTTTGATGACCTTCTAAAGGAGTGTGGTATTATATCACAGTTCACTCCACCTGGAACACCACAATGGAATGGTGTGTTTGAGAGGAGGAATCGCACCTTGTTGGACATGGTACGATAAATGATGAGTCATGCAGATCTTCCAATAAGCTTTTGGGGCCATGCCCTAGAGACAGCTGCATTCACACTTAACCGTGTTCTTACAAAGACGGTTCAAAAGACACCATATGAGATGTGGACTGGAAAACGTCCTAGTTTGTCATTCATGAAGATTTGGGGTTGCGAGGCGTTTGTGAAACGTCTGGCTTCTGACAAGCTTAGACCCAAATCTGATAAATGTAATTTTGTGGGATACCCTAAGGAAACAAAAGGGTATTATTTCTACAAACCTTCTGAGAACAAAGTGGTTGTTGCTCGAACTGGTATTTTTCTAGAAAGAGAATTTGTCTCTAAAGGAAACAGTGGGAGGAAAGTAGAACTTGAAGAAATTCAAAAACCACAAAATATCATTAAACCTGAGTTGGAACATGAGCAGGGACAACAAGATGTTGTGGAAGGTGAACCTGCTCAAATTACACAAGGCATTCATAGATCTGGTAGGACAAGCCAAGAGCCCAAGAGATATTATGGATTTCTTGTGACTCAAAACGGCGATGTAATGCTCACAGATCAGGATGAGCCTGCTTCCTACCAAGAAGCTATGAATGGACCAGATTCTAAGAGTTGGCTTGAAGCCATGAAATTTGAGATGGACTCCATGTATACTAACCAAGTATGGACTTTGGTTGATCCACCCGAAGGGGTAAAACCAATCGGGTGCAAGTGGGTTTTCAAGAAGAAAACCGACATGGATGGTAATGTGCAAACCTATAAAGGTCGACTGGTAGCAAAAGGTTTCAAACAAGTTCAAGGTGTTGACTATGATGAAACCTTCTCTTTAGTGGCAATGGTTAAATCCATCAGGATCTTACTTACTATTGCAGGCTTTTATGTGTATATGACACAACCTGAGGGTTTTATCACTCTAAAGGATGCTGGAAAGGTATATAAGCTGCAACGATCCATTTATGGATTGAAGCAAGCCTCTCGGAGTTGGAATCTTCGATTTGATGAAGCAGTCAAAAAGTTTGGCTTTATAAAAAATGAAGATGAACCTTGTGTATATAAGAAGGTTAGTGGGAGTCACATTGTATTCCTAGTATTATATGTTGACGACATATTAATTATTGGGAATAACATTCCTTCCTTACAGGCTGTAAAAACATGGCTAGAAAAATGTTTCTCCATGAAAGATTTGGGCGATGCAACCTACATTTTAGGTATCAAGATCTATCGTGATAGATCGAGAAAAATGATCGGCCTAAGTCAAAGTACATATATTGATAAAGTGCTGAAACGGTTCAGCATGCAAGAGGCAAAAAGAGGATACTTACCCATGTCTCATGGTGTAAAGATCTCTAAGGCCCAATGTCCTAAATCGCAAGATGATGAGGAGCGTATGAGAAAGATCCCTTATGTTTCGGCAATTGGATCTATCATGTATGTAATGATATGTACTCGTCCGGATGTCTCGTATGCTTTGAGCATGACGAGCAGATACCAGTCGAATCCAGGTGAAGGTCACTGGACAGCAGTCAAGAATATCCTCAAGTACCTGAAAAGGACTAAGGATTCATTCTTGGTATATGGAGGTGAAGACGAACTGGCAGTAAAGGGTTACACAGATGCTAGTTTCCAGACTGATATGGATGACTATAAGTCACAATCAGGTTTTGTGTTTTGTCTTAACGGTGGTGCTATTAGTGTTAGGTTTGTATATTACGCAAGCATGCAATCTAATTACACAAATAGGGTAGAAGCGTGATAAAACGAATTTTAAAATTTTAATACAAACCATCACCATGATCTATCCTTGTGTTCAATTATCAACTAAACGAAAGAGAAAGAGAATAAGAACTATACCCTCGTAGATCAAAGCTTCCTCGGGTACAAGTTCAACTCCTAGTCCTTTGTGTTCTCCTCGAATTACACCGATGAGATTCCTTCCTTTGATCAACGTTAGTCACCCAAGTGTTTGGCCTATAGAGGTGATCCACCAAGGAAGAATAGGTATTCAAGAAGTTGGGTATTGGCAAAACCCTAGTTTCTATCTTTATAAAAATTGCAAGTACTCTTCATAATCTAATGCAAGAGTGTGTAACCCTAATCTATGATAAGACTCCTCTTATTTATAGATGTAGGAAAACCCTTCCCTAAACTATTTAGGATTAGGGTTTCTATTATAATTAAAGTCCTTTAATTAATTATGCTCCTAATCCAATTAGGAATCCATGTGAGAGTACTTCGATTAATTAATTCTCAATCCCTATTAGGAATTAAATAATAGTAATAGTAATAATAATAATAAAACTCCTCTTATTAATTTATATTTAATATTTCCAAAATATTAAATATTAAATACTAAGTTATTTAATTTATTCTATTTCCATATACTAAATTAAATACACTTAACTTATTATTACAATTATGTCATTTACTTCTTAAATAAATATTTTCCTTTTGCGGTGTGACCCTTTAGGTTCTCCATATTAAACCGGTTGTGAATAAATCAATTAGAACAATTTTAATTATATTTAAATAAATAAATTAAACTATTTAATTCATTTAAATAAATAATATTTATTCTACAATAAGGGTAAGCCCCCTTAACGATCAACGACTTTCCAGATAATATAGATTTCAATATTAATCATAAAAGAACTTTTCAGTGCATAAGTACCGTACAATTCAATCCTTCTACTATACAATGTCCCAATTAAATATAAGACATGGATTTACTGTCAAGTCTTATTTTATTTAATTATATGTATTTCGATTCCCAAATGCACAACTCTAAATAATGCAAATTAGAAACTCCTTTCTAATTTCATTCTGCCTTGGCCAAGGACTACTGAGTTGTCATTTATCGAATCACATATAACATTCACATCTTTTACTAGACGTGGTAGATTCTTTGTTGACCATTCACCTATCTCCATATACAAATTATTATACACAATCATACCCTTTGATATACCCTAAAGGTCTTAAAGGACGTATCAAAGTATAACTCATCATACACAAGATACTATGATGATCTCAAGTCCAAGGATCACTTGTACTACTATCACTATAGGAATTCCTATTGACAGACAAGTAAAACTCCATTAGGTATTCCTTAGTGAGTCACGTTCAGTGAACTTATTCTCCAATAAGCACCTACATACTTGCTTTAGTGTCTCTACACAAATGATTATGAGATCAATCATCCTCTTCCTAAGAGCAAGCAACATATGTACTAATCTATCCGGATTCACTAATCCCCTTTTTAGTAATCCAACGATTAGGAACTATTTTAGTTTGTGAGCTATCTTGAATTTAAATCTCATTAGCATGATCACCATCATGATTCTAAAAGCATTGCTCAAAACTATGTGTTTATCACATTTAATATAACAACACTATGTAGATAATATAAAATGCCTTTTAAGAAAATCAATTCTTTTATTAATAAATGAATAAGATTACAAAGTATATGCTACATCATATCAAATATGATTGGCTTGTGTGCATACTACTTTCAATCTCCCACTTGCACTAAAGTCAATCGCCATGGTATCTAATACTCATCTTCTCTAAGTGACGATCAAACTGCTGTTGTGTTAAAGCTTTAATAAATGGATCTGCAATGTTGTCTTGAGAGTCCACACGCTTCAGGGTGACATCTCCTCTTTCAATGATCTCTCTAATCAAATGAAACCGTTGTAACACGTGTTTGGATTTCTGATGAGACCTGGGTTCCTTAGCCTGTGCAACATCTCCGGTGTTGTCACAGAATAAAGGTACGACTCCTCTAATGCTAGGAACCACTCCAAGTTCAGTTATGAACTTCTTCATCCAAACAGCTTCCTTTGCAGCTATGTACTCTGCCTCTGTCACTGAATCAACAATTGTTTACTAATTGGAACTCTTCCAACTCACTGCGCCACCATTTAAAGTAAACACATACCCTGAAATGGATTTACTGTCATCTTGGTCCGTTTGAAAACTTGAGTCTGTATAGCCCTCTAGTTTTAATTCAGACCCACTGTAGACAAGAAATACATCCTTAGTTCTTCTCAAGTACTTTAGGTTGTTTTTCACTATCATCCAGTGATCTTCTCTTAGATTCGACTGATATCTGATTGTTACACTAAGTGCATGAGCGACATCTGGTCTAGTACATATCATACCGTACATGATAGATCCTATTGTTGAAGCATAAAGAATCTTACTCATACGGTCTCTCTCCTCAGGTGTCTTTGGGGCCTGTTTCTTGGAGAGATGTATTCAATGGCTCATCGGTATGAGACCTCTCTTGGAATCTTCCATGCTAAACTTCTTCAGCATCGAGTCAATGTACTTTTCTTGGGTCAAGCCAAGCATCCTTTTAGATCTATCTGTATAGATCTTTATCCCCAAAATATAGGATGCCTCACCCAAGTCCTTCATGGAGAAGTGTTTAGATAACCAAATTTTGATCGACTGTAGCATAGGAACATCATTCCCTATCAGTAATATATCATCAACATATAATATAAGAAATGAAACAACGCTCCCACTAACCTTCTTGTACACACAAGGTTCATCCTCATTTTTGATAAAATCAAACCTTTTGATTATCTTATCAAAACTGATGTTCCATCTTCGAGAAGCTTGCTTCAATCCATAAATGGATCGTTGTAGCTTACAGACTTGGTTTGTTCCAACCGTTGAAACAAAACCTTCTGGCTGTATCATATATGCATTCTCCTCAAGCTCTCCATTAAGGAAGGCCGTTTTCACATCCATTTGCCAGATCTCGTAGTCATAATAAGCTACAATTGCAAGCAAAATCCGAATGGACTTGAGCATAGCTACTTGTAAGAAAGTTTTATCATAGTCAACTCCTTATCTTTGTTTGAAACCTTTTGCAACCAGTCGGGCCTTATAGATCTCTACCTTGCCATCCGCTCCAGTCTTTTTCTTAAAGACCCATTTACACTCAATAGGCTTAATGCCCTCAGGTGGTGAAACCAAAGTCCATACTTGGTTTTCATACATGGAGTCCATCTCAGATTTCATGGCTTCTAGCCATTTCTCTGACTCTTCACTACTCATAACCTCTTCATAAGTCAATGGATCATCATCATCTATGATGCGTACCTCATCATCATCCTCTATGATGAATCCATACCTATCAGGTATCTTCGGTACTCTTCTAGATTTACGAATAGGTAGTGGTATAGTAGGTTCTTCTACTTGGTCAGGTACCTGACTTTGATCCGTAGTATTTTGTGGTTCTTGAACTTCTTCAAGATATATCTTACTCCCACTGACCCCTTCAAGGATAAACTCCTTTTCTAAGAAGGCAGCTTGTTTCGCAACAAACACCTTTTGATCAGTAGGATGATAGAAATAATATCCTAAACTTTCTTTAGGATATCCCATAAATCTATACTTGTCGGATCTAGTCTTCAGCTTATCATGCTCAAACCTTTTGACATAAGCTGGACAACCCCAAGTCTTAACATGCTTAAGATTTGGTTTCTTCCCTATCCATAAATCATATGGAGTCTTTGGGACGGATTTGGTAGGTACCTTATTAAGTAGATATGCAGCCGATTCTAGGGCATAACCCCAAAAGGATACTGGAAGGTTGGTAAAACTCATCATGGAACGACCATGTCCAACAATGTTCGATTTCTCCTTTCAGATACACCATTCAACTGTGGCGTCCCTGGTGGAGTCCATTGTGAGATTATACCATTTTCTTTGAGACAATTGAGAAACTCATTGGTTAAGTATTCCCCTCCTCGATCCGATCGAAGAATCTTAATACTCTTACCAGTTTGCTTCTCTACTTCACTTCTGAATTCTTTGAACTTTTCAAACGATTCAGATTTGTATTTCATTAAATACACATGTCCAAATCTAGAATGATCATCAGTGAAAGTAATAAAATCAGAATACCCTCCTCGTGCATTCGTTGTCATAGGTCCACATACGTCTGTGTGTACCAACACTAACAATTCTATAACTCTTTCTCCTTTTCCACTAAAAGGAGATTTAGTCATCTTACCCATGAGACAAGATTCACAAGTTGGATATGATTCGTAATCAGATAACTCTAAAAGCCCATCTTTATGCAACTTGATTAATCTTGTTTCATTGATATGACCGAGTCTACAGTGCCACATAAAGGTATAATTAACATCATCTCTTTTTCTTTTCTTAGTTTGTTCAATTTGAAGTATATTTTCATGCAAGTC
The DNA here is from genome assembly GCA_034770075.1 of Aralia elata. Classification (NCBI taxonomy): domain Eukaryota; kingdom Viridiplantae; phylum Streptophyta; class Magnoliopsida; order Apiales; family Araliaceae; genus Aralia; species Aralia elata. Next base: position 72,354,538 of record CM068382.1, on the reverse strand, counting down.
AAGTATGTAAAGTCCATTCAGTAGATTGCCAACACCATATAAAACATTTTTATTATAAATAGAACAACTGTTGTTCTTTATTATAATATCAAAACCATCCATACCTAATACAGAAATTGAAATAATGTTTCTAATCAATGTTGGAACATAATAACAATTATTTAAACTAATGAACTTGCCCGAAGGCAGTGCTAAACAATAAGTTCCTACAGCTAATGCAGCAACCTTTGCTCCATTTCTGACTCGTAGGACGACTTCATCCTTGTTCAGCTTTCTACTTCTGATTAGTCCCTGTATATTATTACATATATGAGAACTACAGCGGGTATCCAATACCCAAGTAGAATTTTGACTTTCAAAAAAATTAATTTCAATCACGAACAAACCTAGATCGGAAGTCGAAGCTTCTCCAAGCTTCTTTTGGTCCGCAAGATACTCCTTGTAGTTCCTCTTCCAGTGTCCCCGCTTATTGCAATGGTAGCAAATTCCTTTGCTATCTGGATCAGGTTTCTTTTTATCCTTTCTCTTCGCCTTGCCCTTAGCCTTCTTGTTTTTCTTCTTTTCAAAAGATACCTTGGGCCTCTTCCTTTGCTTGGAAGAATCATCCACTAGTAAGACTTGGTTTTTGTTGGATGAGAAGTGACCTTTAGCAGTTTTCAGCATGTTAAGTAGCTCAGGCAAGCAGACGTCCAACTTATTCATGTGAAAATTCACAACAAATTGTGAGAAGGTGTTCGGGAGTGACTGCAAGATCAAATCTTGGCTTAACTCCCCATCCATCACGAACCCAAGCTGTCCAAGTTGTTCAATCAAATTGATCATCTTGAGGTCATGAGTCTCAACAGTAGTGCCCTCGGTCATACGAGATCGGAAGAGCTCCTTAGATATCTGATATCTGGCAGTCCTACTTTGCTCACCATACAACTCTTTGAGGTGCAGCAATATAGTAGGAGCATCCATAGTTTCATGCTGACGTTGAAGCTCGTTACTCATGGATGCGAGCATGATGCATTGAGCCATGATTGCATCACCTTGCCACTTTCTGAAAGTAGCAATCTCTTCCTCAGAGGCTGTTTCTGCAACTTTTGCAGGCACTGGCAAATTTAGGACATAAGAAATCTTTTCAGCAGTGAGAACAATTCTCAAATTCCTTAACCAGTCCGTGTAATTCGGTCCGGTCAGTTTGTTAGCATCAAGTATGCTACGGAGTGATAGTGAGTTTGGCATTTTTAAATTCTGTATGTGAAATAGACAACATTTTAGGGTTTCGAAACAAATCTAAACCTCTAAATTAATTTGTTTTTCGCATGGATCCTGTTTTAGGGTTTCGAAATAGTTTTAAAATTTTTAGATTCCGTTGCCTTTATGTGTCGGAAACCCTACAAATATGACCATCATAAAGCTTCATACTAATCGCAGAGTTGTGGCCTCTATCGTAAAGTGAACCAAATCATAAAGCCAAACAAAGCTTACTCAGCATAGACTGAACGTAGAAGTACTTCTGAGAAGTGCAAAGCAAGATTAAATGATAAGGCATCTCCTAAATCGTTTGGCAAAAGAAAGAAATATAGAGTTCAAGACTAATCATAAAGCCATCTTTAGAACGTAAAGAAAAGACTACAAACCTCCACGATCGTAGAGCAAATCAACCCTGACATACTTGACATGCAAGTACTGCTGGTTGAAAGTACCAATGCACACACCAAGCATCCCTTGGTGAAATCAAAGGTCAGAGGATATGTCTAATAGCTAGTTTGCTGAGAGTGATGGGTCAAAGTGGTAGGTGAAGTTGCAGGCTAATGTGGCAGGCGAAACAACAAAAAGTTAATACCTAAACTCAAAATGTCCACATCAAATATCTCAGAGTATCTGAAGAATTAAATGCAGCAACGGAAACTTAGCAACGGGAAGAAATTCAGGCAGACTATAAAATGATAAAAAGATTCAAATCTAAATTAACGAACAAGAAATCAGCGAGCCAAAACTCTGCCTCAGCTAAAGAACATATTCTACGATTTGAACATCTAGTTCAAATTGCTAAGTATTTGAGAAGAAAAGCGTAAATGCCAACTTAGCAGCACCTCTCAACAACATTCATACAACTGTTCGTTTGGGTCTTAGTGACCACAAAGATTCTAAGTTTGCGAGGCTTGAAGGGGGCAAGAGTGTTCTTGTCTTTGTGACTAAATTTTCAAGTTTGTTGGGCTTGAAGAGGTCTTTGTGTTCTTGTCGCAGTAACTAAAATATTCAAGTCTGCTGGGCTTAAAGAGGGCAAGTGTGTCCTGATCAAAGTGATCGAATTTATAGTGGAATTCCTAATTGTTGAAGTAGAAGAGTGGAGTAGGAGTTGTTCAGTCTCCGAACCACTTAAAAATCTCCTTGTGTCATTTACCTTTTTGTCTTACATTTTATTTGCATTATTATTTGTGATTGATATTCTTAACCAAACTAGGAACTGAAATCTCTAAGTTATCTTTAAGGGGAAATCTTTTAAGAACATATTTTTTGACATGCTAAATTAACCTGATTAACAACTATTGGGTAAAATATTAATCAATTTTTTTAAAAGGATCTATTCAACCCCCCTTCTAGATCTTTAAGTGCCTCTAGGAAACAACAAGTGGTATCAGAGCAGGTTCTCACGAACATAAAGCTTACACTTTGAGTTGATCTATGGCACTAAACAAAACCAGTTTCGAGCTTGGTGAAGGAAACAAACCACCTCTTTTAAATAGAGAAAAATTTGTTAACTGGAAAGTACGCATGCAGGCATATATGGACGCAATCGATGATGATTTATTTGATGTTGTCCTGAATGGTCCGTATATTCTAACCAAGCTAGCTCCAATAACTGATGATCCAAATAAAGTTGTTGTCAAGCAGAGAATAGAATGGACAGAGAATGAAAAGATACAGCTGGACAAGAGAGCTAAAAATATTTTATTCATGGGACTAGAAGACGAGCTTTTTGAAAATGTTGTAAACTCCACCACGGCTAAAGAAGTCTAGGAAGCCCTACTAGTAATGCATGAAGGTACAAAAGAAGTCAAAGAGAACAAACAATCTCTCTTAACTTAACAATATGAAATGTTTTCTCATATCCCTGGAGAAAACATTACGGCCACTTATGAACGTTTTAATGTTCTGTTAAACTCCTTGAGATCCTACGACAAAGTCTATCCTAACAAAGATCTAAACATAAAGTTCATGAGAGCTCTTCCAAGTAAATGGGACGCCAAGACTACTGCAATCAGAGAGTCAAAAAATCTGCATGAAATGACTATACAGAATCTCTACGATAATCTTCTTACTTATGAGCTTGAGCTGAATCAAAGAGCCGAAATCCTCTTTGAAAACAAAAGAAAAGATAAAGGAGTATCACTCAAAGCTTCTGAAGCTGCTTCCAAAGCTTCAACTGAGAATGATTAAGATGATGGTCAAAGAGAAGCTGACGAGGATGAAGACATAGCCTTACTTGCTCGAAGGCTAAGGAAGTTCATGAAGAAAAGAAGCAGCTGGAAATTAAGGAATAACTTCAAAAGGAACAGTAGCAAGGATCAAGATAAAGATATTTGTTACAACTGCAAGAAACCTGGCCATTTCATCGCAGAGTACACCAAACCTCGATGAGAAGATCTCAAGAAGGACAAGAAGAAGTCCTATGGAAAGAAAGAATACAAAGATTACAAAAAAGATAACAAGAAAGACAAAGGTTATGTAGCTGAAGAATCATAGAGTGAGTCCGAAGGTGACTCCAGTTCAGACTCCAGTGATGATGAAGAACCTCAAATTGCAAATCTATGCCTGATGGCGATAGATTAAGATTCTAGTACAACCATTAATTGTCGAGTGATGGACATCAATGAGGTATTTGACTTCAACTCCCCTGATGTTTGTATGGATGATCTCAGATTAGCTTTACATGATATAATATCTGAATTACATAAATATATGAAGTTATTTAGGGTTCTATCAAAGAATGATTCTCTATTTCAAAAGGAGAAAGAGAAGGTGCATGTAGAGTTGGAAGCTACTCTACGAAACACTTCCTCTCTATCTAAGTTTGAGACTGAGAATGAAAACTTGAGAAAGATAGCTGAAAACTGTACACTGAGAGAGTCTATTCTCAAATCTAAAATAGAGGAATTAGAAAAGACAATCTCAATGTAGAATCATTTTTCTTCATCAATGGATACACTGATCACAAGTCAGAGAGGTGTATCTGATAAATCAGGTCAAGGATTTGAAAATTTATCTTATAACTCATATGTGGAAAAATTATTGGATACTGATAATAACCATGTCTCTTCTTCAAATAAAGGTATTATATTTGTAAAATACAAAAAGGATTCTTAACTTATTATTCCAAGTTGTCAAATTTTTGGTGATCAGATTGTTGTTCCAAAAGACAATAGGTCATGTGCTGGTCTAGGTTTTGTTAAACCGCAGAGTAAATCCAAGTCTACCATTTTACCATGAAGAGTCATAGAGTCTGGCAAGTTTAACTCTACGAATAAACCTGGTGTCAATCGTAGAGTTGTGTCTTACTCTACGAAAGTTCAAAATCGTAGAACAGTATATAAGCAGACAAAGGGTCAGTTATGGAAAAATGCAAATTCTCCACATAAATTCTAAATAAGAAGATATCCACACACACACTCACACACAACATGTAAGATAGTTTAACTGTTTTAGACCTGGTCATAAAGTTGCACATTGTCACTTCTATGAGCATATTGCATACAGAGGACTCAAAATCAAACAGATTTGGGTCCCTAAGGGAACTAAGTTTACAGGACCTAAATACATATAGGTACCAAAATAAATAGTAATCATTCTTGTAGGTACTAAAGAGATTTGAATCAATTTAGTATCTTAATAGTGGATGTTCTAGGCACATGACTGGCAACAAGGATCTTCTGTCAGAATTTAAGTTAAAGATGGTCCAACTGTTATCTTTGGAGATAACAACTCTAGAAAAACCAGAGGCTACAGCTTAATTAGCAATGTAGCTTCTCATTCAACAAGGTAGCCTATGTCGATGGGTTAAAGCATAACCTCCTGAGCATAAGTCAGCTATGTGATAAAGGTCATCAAGTTATCTTCCTCAACAACCAGTGTCAAGTTCGAGATTTGGAAACTAACTCACTAAAGCTAACTGGGTCTAGAGAAGGAAATGTATATGTAGTTAATCTCTCTACATTGAGTTCTTCAGCATCAACTTGCTTCTTCTCTAAAGCCTCTGAAAATGTCAGCTGGTTATGGCATAGAAGATTGTCTCACTTAAATTTCAAAAGTATGTCAAAGCTCGTATCAAAGGATCTAGGCAGAGGTCTACCAAAGCTGAACTTCATCAAAGAGAGATCATGTAAAGCCTATCAGCTAGGAAATCAGACCAGGAACTCATTCAAGAGCAAAATAGTTAATTCAAATGAAAGGCCCCTATAACTTTTTCATATGGATCTTTTTAGGCTTGTTCCAACTGTTAGTCTTGGAGGAAAAAGATACTCATTAGTTATAGTGGATGACTACTCCAGGTTCTCATGGGTATTCTTTGTGACGCCCCCAAATTCTCTACACCTCCTGTAGCAGATTTGGTGCTCACGTGATACTATTTAACTATAAATATTTAATAAAATATGACTTCTATCTATCCAAGGTTCACAGTATCCCATAACAGGTACTAGTTCTCGTCAGAATATTATCTGTGTTTAGATACCCTCACGTGGATGTATAAATTCATATCTTGTGGATATCTCTTTTATATCGATATTCTCTATCTATCTGACATTCACAGTATCAATGATAAGATTGTCCCTAGGACTGAGGGGCGCATTCCGGTAAAGATGGCACCTTACCGGCGCTCATTAAGTGTAACCTCAGAGCTTATAGAACTCTCAATATCATTCAAATACCCTCATTCAGATGTATAGTTCATATGGATATTGTACTAACTTAGTACAACTATGCTAAAGAAAGTAAACTATAACGCAATCGATATCATAAGGGATGATAATATATTTTATATCATTAAGTTCAGTTACATCGTTCTCAATACTAATTTATTACAACAAAGCCTTTAAAAGACTTAAATTATCCACAACCGTAACATGTCATCTTCCTTGGTCTGTCCCAGAAGTGCTGGATTATTATTTAAAACTGCAAAGAAGATATGCGCAAGAATGAGCTACAAATGCTCAGCAAGTTCATTTGAAAAATGTAAATACAGTGTGTTTGATTTGAAAGATGTCAGATGATGTATAACTGATACTGAGGGTTCTTTACCGGAACCATATATTTCAATTTGTTTTGCCAGTCTTCAATGACTTAGAACCATTTGAGTTCGGATATCTGGTAGGTGATCAGCCTCACCAATATCCTAGGAGTATGCATATCATCCTACCATTTTGGTCAATTCATTTAATTAACAATTTTGGTCAATTTATTTAATTGCCAATTTAAACCTTATTTGAAGGTTTGTCGGACCACCTTCCATCCACGGTGTCTCTTTTACTCAGTATAGATGTCGTACCAAAACAATTTGGTTTGACACAACAAATTTAAGCTCAAGAAATCAATAATTGATTCATTTCTTAAGTTATGCTGAACAAATAGCAATAACTTCATAACAATTGATAGCAAGACATAAAAGAATTGCTTAAAAGTAACAAGGTTCGGAGACTTGCCTGTGCGTAACACGTTAAGTTTACGCTGTTTATCAATGTTGGGTAGTCTATTTATGTCTATTCATATCAATAATAAATATTAGAATCTATAATAATACTTATCTAATTAAATTAGACAAGTTACACGAAGGTTCGACGTCGATTCGGTGTCTTGGTCGCGTCATTAGACAGCTAAACACATAGGTTATTCGATAAAACTTCATTTAGAAGCTTAAATATTAGCTTATATAATTTAATTATCATTTATAATATTTTTAGAAGCTTAATATTATTTTTAAATAATTTTTATAAGCTTAGAAATATTTTTAAATAATTTTACAAGCTTGGGAATATTTTTAAATGATTTAGTTATCATTTAGAATCTTCTTAAAACATTTACTATGTTATTTAAATGATTTATTTATCATTTAGAATAATTTTTATAAATTTAGAAATATTTTTAAATAATTTTACAACCTTAGGAATATTTTTAAATGATTTAATTATCATTTAGAATATTTTTTAAAACATTAATATGTTATTTAAATAATTTATTTGTCACTTAGAATATTTTTAGATACCTAAAATATTATTTAAATAATTTATTTATCATTTATAATATTTTTAGAAAGATAGAATATCATTTAAATGATTTATTTTATCATTAATAATATTTTTAGAATTTATTTTATCATTAAAATGATGTAAATATTATTTATAATAATTTTTAAAACTTATTTTAATATTTAAATGATTTATTTATCATTTATAATATTATTAAATATTAAATATTTTATTTTAAATAATTTATTTATTATTTAAAATAATTTTAAAAAGTTGATAATATTTTTAAATGAATTAATTATCATTTAAAATATTTTAAATACATTAATATCATTTTTAAATCATTTATTTAAAATATTTATTAAATAATTTAATATTTAATTAAATTAAATAATTATATAAAAATACTTATCAGAATATATAAAAATATTAAATATAATTAAAAATGAATTTTTTAAATATTTATTATTAATTAATATGAATTTTTAATATTTATTTATAATTTTATATAATTTATTTAATTATTTTTATTAATTTTTATTAAAAACTGTCGCAAAAGGCTTTAGCGACAGTCTTCATAGGGTCTAGGTTTCTGGGTTTAAGTATGAATTTTGTCGCTAAAGGTGTTCTTCATGAAGAACAGCCGGTCATGGTCCAATTGGGACTTTTGATCTCAAATTAATTCTAGTTGGTTAATGTTTTGGGTTGGATTTTTGTTTGTTGTTATAGTAGGCATGGCAAGGTATAACGACATATGAAATTTAAGCATAAACAACATCAATTGATGCTAGATAATTCATGGTCAAACTACCTAGTTCATGCAGTTCTTGAGGTTTCTGGGTTGCCCAGAAACATGCTGGTTATGGTCGGTCAACTATGTTTGACCGTTAATAACTTTCATGGTCGTTATTTGTTATGTGGTTTAATGATTCAGGGCTGTAGTATACATGGCATAAAACATGTTTAAGTCAAGAAATAACATTTACAATATCATATAAGCAAGATTAAAGGTGGTCAAATCTTGTCAGACGGCTGTCAGTTATACTTAGAATTTTCTGGATTGCCCAGAATCAGCCATCCGTGAGCGGTCAACGGGTTTTGACCATTAATAACTTCCATCATAGACATTGTTTTACTATTCTACCAATTAGATATTATAGTTAACGTGGCATACTACATATACAAACTTTAAAATAGATCAAATGATCAATTTATGCCGATCAAAAGCTCTGACAGAAAGCCTTGTCAGACTGTTCTTGACTGCCAAGAACAGTTTGGGTTTTTCACCAAATTCGACCCTTTAAATGTTATGGATACTTGTTTAACCAACCCAGATCACTAAATAACATGTTATTACATATCTTTAAACATTTAAACATAAAATTTAACAAAGTTTTAAAGATCTAATGTAAAGTTAGGGTTTTTGCACCTTTTTGACAAATTTTTGATTTCTTCTTTCTGATTCTGATCTTGCTACTGCAAAGGCTTGTTTTGGTTTGATAAATAAGTGTTTAAGCTTCAAAAATTTCGTGGCCTAATGATCAGAATGATGTTCTATTTATAGGAACTTCAAATTAGGGTTTCATAAGACCTTTTTCCCATTTTGCCCTTCTAAAATATCCTAGCCTTGTTACTTGTGCTACTCCTATCTGATCTAAATGTCCTACTTGTGCTGGAGATATGAAAATATCTGATTTGTGTTCTTATCCTATTTTGATTGGTTTAAATTTTGATTTTTGATTTATTTACTTACTAATTAAACCTAGATTTTTGTTAATCATGATTAGGGTTGTAGACACCCAAATTTTGCGTTTCCTATACTAACCTTGACAGGAGGGCAAAATCGTTAATTAAACCCAGCCTACGAGACGGAAGGTGGACATAAGTGCGAACACTCAAAGCCACCACGACGACTTGCGATCAAGGCTGACACGACAACGGGCGAAGCAAGCACCCATGAATGATGTGGCACTTTTCCCAGCGGTTCCCAGACTGCAAAATGCAAGCCTTTCAGCGGAAACCAACGGTACGACACGAGAATCGAAGTGAGGTATGGAAAACGAGAAAATCAGCACAGCCAACCGCAGATCAATCCGCGGCCAAGGACGGAACTCGAGACGACACGGGACTCGAGCGGGGGAAAACCAAGGCCAGCCGCAGATCAATCTGCGGCTGCCTAGGGCAACCCCTTATCAGGTCAGTTTTCATCCAGAAACAGAAGGAGGAGAGGAGGCGGCAGCAGCTCGAAAAAAGAAGAAGAAAAAACAACAGAAAAGAAGAGGAAATCAAGAGAGAAAAGAGAGAAAATAATGAGGAATTGTATCCATTTTGTGAGATTATATATCATATATTATCTACTCTACTCAATATACAAGTTCATACATATTGTGAGGATCATTTGCAAGGTGCAAAACCCTTTGTTATAACATTATGTTATACCATTTTTGTTAAGCTTTTTGTCATCCGAATTACCTTAAATGTAGTTTTTCTTACATGTTATTGTGGAGCCATGGATTAGGGACTATTAGTGAGGGTCTCATCGGAACGAAATTCCCCCTAATGGCCCGATGATATCCGTTTGATGTAATCTTTAGCTCATTATAATGATGTATCGTGCATAGATTGTTTAGATTGCTATTTTAGGATATTTTGGGTGTGTGGCAATTTTGGATGTGAGCCTAGGAACGCGACCCCGTGGACCAAATCCGATGATGGACATCTTTTGATATATGTAGTAGGAACGATGTAGTCTTCATTGTAAGTATGTAATCGTCGGGCCTTAAAACGACGCTAAGGCGAGAATCATGTTTAAGGCCCCGTCATAGTGAAAGTATGCGATTGTTGGCGTTCGGGGTTATTTTGATGGCTTACATGCCCATGAGTAGCCCCAACGTATTTTAATGCTTGATTTGATTTATGACATGAAATTGATTTCAAAGCTAAACGATAAGATTTTCATAAAATCAATCAAACTAGGTTATTAGCATCACGAGGTTAAAATTTGGAAATGCTAGTGAATGTCGATTCCTATTTAACGAGAAGGCTAAAGACAAAAAATCGTTTTCAAACGTCACAAAAATGATTTATAAAAATAAGTAACGTTTTATTAAATCTTTGTGCATAGGGTTAAAGAGATCCTAGAAGTTACCCATCATGTTATTTACGAAAGCAACGTATAGATCTCGATTCCTATTTTGACGAAGGTTTAAAAAACTCTTGTTTTACCAAAACGACACCTAATGAAAATCTCATAGTTTTGACAATTAAAATCAAACCTTTCTCATAAAGCTTTCTCGTATAAACCAAGTGACATTCTAAAGCATTCTCAAAAGAAAGCACGACTTTTCATCAAAACCCAAATGGTTTCTTCATACAAACTCACCACGACATTCACATAGGCACACACACATACACACGCGCACATACACATACACATTCAAGAATTAAAGGATAGAAAAAGCATCAAGATTGCGGTAACTGTGTTTCACGGAAGTCGGGGGGTGCCTAACACCTTCCCCTCGCTTAAGCAAGTCCCCGAACTCTATGAATCTCGGTTCGCAGACCAATTAATTCGGAGTCACACATGAGCCAGCGATTTACGAAAAATGAAACTAGGATGAGTTGGTACATCCATTTCAAATATACCAACTGGCGACTCTGGTTAATTGGCTCATCATAAAAATGATCTTTCAAAACCCCGTCGACATTAATGCCGACCTTTTCCAAAAAATCATCTAATCAAAAGGCAAAAATTGGAAAGGACTAAACAATCGCGAAAGAGGCGATTCCTCCCGGCGTCGACAGCTGGCGACTCCGCTGGGGAACATTAGAGGGCTTAAGCCGCGTTCAAATCTTGATGCTATCCTATCCTTTAAAATTTATGAATGTGTATGTGCGTGCGACATTTTTTATTTATTGTTGTGTGAATGTGTGATGTTGTCCAATGAATGAATGATTGAATGGGTTTGCTTTACTTCAAAGTAATCATTTGCATACGGTGAGGACGATGAATGTGAATGTATGTTGAGAGAGTACCTCCTCCTGAGGCGAACCTGTCGGTTGCTTATTACTGGACTCGAAGGGGCTGCTCCCCGGAGATAGCTCAGGAAACGCACCACCCAAATGCGCTCCAATCGAAAGGATTCAAACGAGTAGATTGCGAAGATTTGGGGACCTTCATGCCGAAAAGCCCGCGAGAGTAACCCTAGGGTAGGTCAGCCTCTGATAAACCTAACGAAAGGGAAGCTTCTTCATGCCCTTTTATCGTTCAGTCAGATAAATAAATGTCATGCAAATGACATACAACTGTCATACCATCATCATCGTAATAAATATGTCCTGTATCATATGATTACATCACCTGCACATATAAAGAGAATACTGACATGGTTTTGCAGGAAGGCAATCCGTGCAACGTACCAAGGTTTTCTAAAACTTCTAAATAATATCCTGTCATCAAACAGTGACCTTGTTTTGCAGGATAAGATTAGAGAACCATGAAAGCGTGGCATAACGATCACAAAGAACCCGGAGTAGGGGCATATTCGACCACCAAAAAAAAAAGAAAAAAGAAAAAAGAAAAAAAATAATAATCATGCATATCAGTGTTGACATGCATCTGCCAACTTGTAACTGGCACAGTACTAAACTACGGCCCTTGTTTGTTTTGCGAGATTGCCCCTACGACCCAACTAAGAGGCCGTAAAGTCCATACTCTATCCATCCAAATGGTAGAGGCCGATAGCCATGAAATTACAGTTCTGCCACTCCAACAATACGGCCGAATACGGGGGGATTCATCCTAGGACTGAGATTAGCCCTGGGAATGAAAAAAAAAAAAAGAGGATAGTAGTTGGACACTCGAATTGGTCATCCGGCAGGCCATGGGAATATACAGCACCAAAGGGCATAAATGGGACCTAGCTACGAGATTGCTGAGATATCTGGAAGCCGAAGAAGCCCACAGACAAATGAACGAAGTACATGGCGATGTGTGCAGAGCCCATATGAGCAGAACATTTTTGGCAAAGAAAATCATGTGAACGGGTCACTACTGGCTAACCATGAAAACTGACTGCGATGCTCATGTCAGGAAATGTCATCAATGCCAGATCCATGCCAATGCGATCCATGCACCTCCTAATGAGCCCCATTGCTTGACCTCACCGTGGCCAGTTGGACCGTGCAGCAGGTGATATCCAGGAGGGGGTAAATCCAGGAGTATGGCAGTGAATCCTGGCCAGTAGAAGATCAATGGGTTTTAAAATTCTGAGTTTTATTTCAAATCCCTGCACGCTCATGTCATTTTGTCATGATATCCAAAAAGAAGATCATGTGCTGAAATGTTTTATATATATGACAAGCATTTTTGTTTTATGTCAGGTACCCCGATTTGAGGCATTCTAGCCTGACAAGTGATAGGCCAAATTTGAAGGAGGGTCACGATTTTAGTATAGAGCTAGATTTCGATCTGATGGGGATTGAGCAGGACGAGACAGATATCGACAATACGCCTGACGAGATCAAAGGATGGGTCGAAGATAAACCCAAACCCGACTTAGACCAAACCATCGCCAGCAAACATCAGAATCCCTAATGATCACAAAGAACCCGAAGTAGGGGCATATTCGACCACCAAAAAAAAATAAAAATATAGCCGAGTTGTTGAGCCTGTATGGAGATATGTTCGCTTGGCCCCGTGGCGATGTGATTGGATTGTCCACAGACGTTATAGGACATCGACTGCCCATCAAGGAGGGTTCCCACCAATTAAGCAAAAGTTGAGAACGTTGAAGCCTGAATGGAGGTTGAAAGTAAAGGACGAGATTATCAAGCGGTTTAAAGTAGGAATCATCACGGTGTCTATTTACCCTGAATGGCTTTTCGACAGAATCCCAGTACCACAGCCTGGAGGAGAAGTAAGGGGCCGCATCGACTATAGAAATCTGAACGATGCCCTCAAGAAGGAGATATACGACAAATCAGGATCAAACATTTTGATTCAGTCATTTACCGGCCCAAAATGAATGGGGCAGTGGGGGCTGCAAATAAAACACAAAGACGATCATGCGAAGAGTGTCGCTCACCCTATTTACCTATCGAACCTCAGTTCACACATTTGCAGGGGCAGCCCCTTACGCATCTCCCGGGCATACGACGAGAGGGTACGATCCCAGAAATTCAAAATAAACGATTTAGTCCTCAAAAGAATCGCGCCCTGCCAAGACGAAGCTATGGGGAATTTCGCTCTAAATTAAAAGGAGCCGTCACGATAAAAAAATCCTCTTTGGGGGAGCCCTCATCTTACAAGGAATGGACGGGAAGGCGTTCCCCAGCCCGTTAATTCTGACTCTGTGAAACAACTCTATGAGCTAAAAAAAAAAAATCAAAAATCAAAAATCCCCCAAACCTTTCAACAAGTCAAAGGACCAGATCTTTTGTCAGCCCAGCGAGATACCGATGCAACCAGTACGAGGGAGATCACAAGAAAAGCAACTTAACACTGGGTATTTGTCAACTACCCAGGAAATGATGACGTACAAATTAGCACCCATGTAACAATCCCATCAACATGCACCATCATCATCAAATGCTACCTCATGTCAATTCAATATTCAACGATACGATCATCTAGCATTTGTCCCGGGATACGATGACCCGCGTGAAAGGGGATTTTATTTGACTTGATAAGAATCGGATTAATTCTGACAAGCAACCGTGGAGCACGATCGTGAGTATGATTAGACGAAGAAAGCTATTCAACCTTTTGATCGGGTACAAAGCCTTAATTCAAAGCAACGTTGGCGACAAAATCGACCTCATGTGTCAGTCTTCACTTTGCATTTGCATGAACTTTCAGTTATGGGGTATAAAACTATGACGACGTTGATGGAAATTAACACGTAGTGTAATGTCCAGAAATTTTTAAACATTGTATCGAATTTATTTTAATAAATAAAATTCATTTTAATTTTACGTACTTAATTGGATCCATGGGGGTATTATTATTATTATTATTATTATTATTATTATTATTAGTATTATTATTATTATTATTATTATTATTATTATTATTATTATTATTATTAGTATTATTATTATTATTATGATTATTATTATTATTTAAATAAATAATTACATGATCCAATAATTTTCTTGCATTAGAAAGGGCTCATTAATAGTTTGATTTAAATTAGTGGGCTAACCCTAAGAATTTAATTTGCAAGGAAACTTGGAAAGAAAATTAATAAATAAATTCTTTTAAATAAAGAATTATGGTTAAAAAAAATAAATATTTCAAATAAATAATTAATTTGTTTAAATTAAATTGGACTGGCCCAATTTTTATTTTTGTTAAGTTGAGCCCAATATCCTTTTATTTTCCTAATTGGGCTGATTCTTCATTTGTTTCAACCGGCCCAAGGCAAGCCCATTCCTTATCCATGATTACCGATCGGGTTGGGCCAAGCAAAACGGGTCGACCCGTTTCTAATTAGAATTGGGGAAAAACCCAACCGGCAAAACAAAGGGATAATAACCGGCGTTTCATTTGAAGGCTTCAGCCTAAACCAAATAGCAACAGAGACGGGAGACAATTGGGGGAAACGACCGAGCTGAGAAAACCAAAACCCTCAAATCAACCAGCCAAGCCTAGAAACAGACAGGGAAGAAGGCGCCGGCGACACCAGCGGGGAAAGAAGGTGAGCCACGAAGCGACCGAGCAAAACGCGGTAAGGACCGAAGGTCCCAGAAATCCGGCGAAAACGACCGGCGAGATGCGCGGCTCGAGGAACTGACGGCAAAAATACAGCTGGGTTTGATGTGAAGTGATCGACAGCCCCCCTCCCCCTACCGTCGGTTAATAACTGGGTCAGGTAGGGTATTGCCCAATATTTGGGTAAAATCGTTACTATAAATTGAACCCTCCCCCAAACCCCATAGCTGCCGAATTCGTGTCTGTAACCCAATTAGGAAGAAACATATTAATATATATATATATATACTCATTAGAGGTTGCCGCAAGGAGAAAAAAAAAAGAAAATTTTGATCAGTGGATGACCGACTGGGTGGTGTATTGTGGAAGAAGAAGAAGAATAGCTAGCCGATCGAACCCAAGGTACAACACTGGGTTATTTGAATGTACTGTGATAAGTTCTATTTTGGATTTTTTGAAAGTTTTTCCTTTCCCTGTAGCTGGGTTGTGCTATACTGTATTGTGTTGCCTATTGTGATCGTTATAGCACTGTGTTAGATTTTGTTGGATTGTATGGTTTCAATTTGGGGAAACCTGAAAATTTCAGGACCTTATGGTTCGGGTAAAAGAACTCTGTATTGGGTAAATTGTTTCTGGGTGTGAATTTAATTGTTTCCTTGTGTTGGGGTATTCTACTTCTCTGTATTAGACTAAAATGGTTCATTGGAATTGTTTGGTTTATATTATACATGGTATGGGATTTTGTTGTTGCTCTAAGTTGGGTTGTGCTGTTTTGATTTAAATCTCTGTAGATTAAAGAACCCTAAGGTTCTGGTAAGTTGGTTTCTACAGTAAAAGTAGGCCGGTGCAGTGTTGTTAAACGCATACCTTATGTTTGTTGCAATGTTCAAATGAACTGTCTTCATGGTTGGGCATCAATTGTTGGGCCAGTAACATGGGTTTTAAAACAAAAGCAAATGAATATTTAATAATAATAATAATTAAATATGAACAAAGTTAATAAAATAATTATTTATTATTTATTAATAAATAATAAATAAAGATAATAAATATTTGATTATTTTAACAATTAAATATGAATGAAGTTAATAAAATAATTATTTATTATTTATTAATACATAATAAATAATGAATAAATACAAATAAAGTTAATGAATAATTATTTATTATTTATTAATAAATAATAAAGAAAATAAATATTTAATTATTATTTAATAATAATAATAATTAAATGTAAATGGATAGTTAATAATAAATAAAGATAATAAATATTTAATTATTACTTAATAATAGTAATAATTAAGTATGACCAAAGTGATGTAATAATTATTTACTATTTACTTATAAATAATAAATAAAAATAATAAATATTTAATTATTATTTAATGATAATAATAATTAAGTATGAATGAAGTTACGAAATAATAAGGATGATAATTACTTAATCATTAATGAAATAATGATTAAGTATAAGAGAGATCAATAAGTTAATTATTAAATAATGATAATAAACACTTAAGGATTTCTCAATAATAATTAAGTGTGGGTGGGATTTATACAGTAAGTATCTAATTAATGTTGAATAAGGAACAAGAGTAATAATTACTAAACTACCCCTAAGGTAAATGGTAATTAAGAGTAAACTAAATAAATGATCAATGGTTTCTGTCATCTCTAAACCAAAATAAATTTATTTTATAAATAATAAATAAAGTTTGTTAAACCATACCTAGATACAATTAAAGGAAATAAATTGAGTATTCAAATGATAGTGACCATGATTAATTATTATCTGTTTAAATAATAGCTAAAGGTCATTAATAAATTTCCGTTTAACTAATGTTAAATGGTAATTAAATATAGATGATGAATTATTTATTTGCTAAGTAAATGGTATAGTAAAGCATGCCAAGATACAATCATGTCATAATAATTGATAAGCCGACTTTATCCAATGATAGGTCACTCGAGATCAATTAATTAAAGCTAGAATTTATCTGTAGCTGAGCAAGCAGGCAAGTTCCTAACCCTAAACTTCTTTCATTTTTGCAAGTTCTTCTCACTCAATTTTTTTGCATTGAGCAAGCTTTTAAACCTTATGCATTGTTTTAATTCGTGCA